>BMAV01018788.1:0-80163 GCA_019973955.1 Trichonephila inaurata madagascariensis | reverse complement strand
TAAATTTCCATTATAAGACAGAGGAAACCACAAAAAAATTGCACTTACAAATGCAAAGCCCGCGCTAAATCTGAGTGCAATAAATAAGTTATCGAAAACCGATTTTTCAGCCAAACTAGCCCAATCGGGTGTTCATTGTTACAACAATCCAGACAAATGTTCCTTTTTCAATTTTACTATTAGTTCACTCTTTCCCTATATATATATGTGTGTGTGTATATCAAGATATATATATATATATATCTTATTTAAATTTTCAATCGTTAATAAAATACTTCCTATTCATCCATTCAAAGTAGGAATTGACTTGAAAATGCTTTTTATATCACTCGTTTTGTAATAAATCAATGGTGCTGTACAACTTTGTGAATTGACCTTTTTCGTGTATTTCGTATTGTTTTTGAGATAGGAACACTAACTTCAAATTTATCCGCCAGGTGGCACTGTATGCATTTTTTCTTTATAGCGTATGGCAACTTTACTATGCCTAGACCCCATTTTTATGACCAAGGGACTTGCAGCTCATAAAGTATTTGGGTGATTTCGGCGGGCACACTGCATAGCGAGAACAGGTTGAGCAGTTAAACACCCCTTTGACAGGAATCGCTTCGACAGAATCGTTGCCAGAGCAGGAGCTGAATCACTCAGCTACTGCCTTAAAGAAATTATTTCTCATTTAGAGAAAGATTCGCTGAATTCAATAACATTTATTTTTCTTCAATTTACTGCAGCTTATCCAACAAAATAAGGTCATTCACTCTTCCTCCCTCCCCTCCTGCAGAAGCAATTTGTGCTCTCCTCGAAAACTGTCCAACTGGTAGGAAAAAAAGTATTTTCCATCGGTATTTGCCAACATTCTCTATCCTGCAAATGATAGAGCTAAAAAATAAAAATGGTCACCATAGCAGGCATAAAAAACTCAAGAAAGCAGTCTTCTGAGACGTAAATTGAAAAAATTCTTACCTTCAGAAGTGGACATTTCTTACAAAGAGAAAATGCTTCCTTCACCGCTGAGTCACAGTCTGAAGCTGTTCCTGTGGAGGAGCCTGAAATGAATGAGAATTGATTTAAATTGAATTTTGATTTAATGTAATTTACCCATACTTTTGGTAAATTTAAACATTGAACACTCCATTATCTACAATGGTCAAATAAAGTTGAGAGAAAATACTCCCTTTTCCAGTAAATGCCCACAAAGGCGAGCGGCGCAGATATATTTAATGCGAGCACAAAGGTTTCTGATAATTACAACTTAACTGCTTACTACAGTGCTTCTCAAACTTTCAGTATTTGCGACCCAATATTCAATCATAATCTTCATCGCCCCCCCATACAAAAACAATGTATTGAATTCAATGATGCTAAACTTTGACGCTAAAAAACTACAGTACGAATTTAACATCTTAAGAGCCACCGGCGTATATAAACTTCTCACTCATCCGAAGCGTTAATTGCCCCGGACACATATACGAGCATACTTCTCTCCGAAGTACGATCTTCTGTGTGCAATGCTACCCATAACATTATTCCAAAGGCCTTGGAATGCAATAAAACGACCTTGACAGTGTTTGCGAAGGATTTACTTAATTCAGAGAAGATTTTACTTGTTTATACCTTTTCATCCTCCCTATTCCAATACATTCATACGCACGCCTACGTGGAAAAGGAGGCATCGGGGGCGAATCATGTAGCTTTTAATCGAGAGCGAAAGGATTAATTATACACCACACAAAACATCAAGATCAGTGTTAATTTTTGCATTTATTTTATGTATGACAAGCCCATCAGGTCAGTGTGGTAATTATTAAACTTGTATTGTATAATTATGTATAATTATACAATACAATAATATGTATGATTATTGTATGTAACTTGTAGTAAACTTAGTATTGTTAAATGGTTATAAAATGCATTGTGCAGTACTATTACATTTATAAGAGTATTATAGCTGTGCAAATGTGTATTTTCGATTTGTTATGCCAGAACATATTTTATTTGTTTACTTTCAGTTAATAATTTTTAAAAATAATCTTTTGTTTTCGACTTTTCAACATGCTCGCCCCCTCTCTCCTGGTAGAGTTATCTCGCTCTGCTAGGGGGCACGCTCCACAGTTTGAGAAACGCTGGCTTTCTATCTTAATGTGAACGAGACTCTAGAATTGTTCGCTAGGAATCAGAGTGTCATAATGGGAACATGGACACCTTTTCAAATAGTTTCCGTCTTTATCGACGAAATTCCTTTTAATTTGTCTTTCTGCAAGGGGTACGACGCCGCAGGCAGGGCCGACTCTGGCAGTTTTGCCACCACGGACAAAAATAGAAAATGCCGCCCCTCTTCCCAAAGCAAAAAAATTATACTTAATATAAATATATATATATAATCCTAATGTCCTAAAAATACAAAATAATTCGAAATTAAGCTCATAATTACTCGTTATGATTCACTGGCATAGCTAGTACTGATTGTATCCAAATTCCTTGGGGACTTTTTTTTGGTAGGGCTTTACATATTACGTTATTTTGCTTACACATTTTGGAACCCCGTATCATTGATACGGCGATTGCTATGCCTCTGTTATGATTTCAAACGAGTAAAATGTAAGAAAAGAAATAGCCCGTTTCTGCAGGCCAATTTCTTCGAAAAAGAGTCTACTGATGGTGGGGATCACAAGCGCTTTTATTTTAACTTACAGTAACTACACTAAGACTAAAATAAAACATCTCCTGTGGCTCTATCAACTAAAAATTCTTATTACCATTATCCCCTTTAGAAAAGCTGGCACTGGACATCGTATGGGTGATAGGAATGTCCGTTGTAACCCTACTCCTGGATGGGGGGAAAGTTACTAGTGAAAGTTGCGTAAACATATTAGCTTTCATAATTTAACAAATACTCCCGCCTCGAAACCTTCAAGTTTCAATGTAAAATAAAACTGACATCAAACATACTGAGTACAAAATAAGGAAATAAGATACATTAAATGTAATACCAAATTCACACCCAATAATATTTCAGAAAGTATATCAAATTTTTTTGTAACATAAAAAAAAATATTTTTTTAAAAATTTGATCCAAATGCCGCCCTTAAAATTTGTCGCCCCGGACAAGGGTCCGGTTCGTCCAGTCCTAGAGCCACCCCTGTCGCAGGCAATACACGTCATAATTTTGAGTCGAAGTCGGCACACGAGCTGGCAGCATAATCTCTACACAAACAGTGGAACATTTTCATAATCCAACAGCGTGCTGAAAAGTGTCCGCTAAGCAATGATTTATATTCAAGGGCAGGGGAGCAATGAGGATGTAACTGAAGGGCCCTAACAATTGAATTCGTGTTTTTGTTTGAGTCCAAAAACATATGTGTATGTCATAAAAAATTTGCAGCGCAATTGCTTGAAGTGCCACCCCGTTTGTAATAGAGACATGCCCATTACGCGATATAAAGGAGTAATGTGTTTTGCGGAAATTTTATTCTTTGTTACTATTTCAGATTTAGTACCATTAGCAACAAGGGTTATTGTACTAGCTACCAATAAATTGTTGTATCTCTACTTTTGAGATTAATGTTGTACAAATATTTATTTCTGCATGTTGACGCCAGTGTTCGATGAATCCAACAATTATGTTCGCGTTCAATAACATTTTGTGACTAAAAACATGTTCTTTGCAGAACTTGTGACGGGCTCACGCGTCTTTTCATTAACATGTCCTTTGGGTTCTTTGGAGCCAGAATTAATGGCAACTCTTTTCCAACCAAACCCAAGAAGTGAAGCGTGAAGGAAAGATGCAAATTAGGAAGCTTTTAAATAACAGAAGTTAAAATAAGCGAGGTGGAAATTTGGGGAATGTTATGATAGTCCGTGATTTAATTGTGAAGTGATAGCCAACAGAGGAATTCCGTGACAAAGAGCCCTTAGGTCAAGGTGCATACCATTGCACTCTGGTGAAACGCAACTGCAACTGGAATCAGATTGATCGCTACTTCATTGGACATTAAGGTAGGAGTGACTATTTAATATTCTGATCTGTGATAGAATTATAATTGAGCTTAGGCGAGTTTGTTATTGATAGTTGTCCGGGTTACGCTATTTCGGTATTATATATATTGTGTGTTTAGTCATCGTGGATTCTCTCCCATATATTATTATTATCTAATCTGTTAAAGGTTTGAGTTTAAGATCTTAATAAAGTCATATTAAGATCATGTCAGCTTCTAGTTCTTCATTTATTCCTACACCCCTAGCTGACGCTGATAATCAAGGAGAAGGGCACCCAAGGGGGGCAACTTCACAAACTTTGCATAGAACAGATCTTTGTTCTCTTTATTTTGATTTATCTTTCAAATTACCCAAAATATTTACTAATACATCATTCCCAGAAACGTCTTCTTGAGCCCCTTACGCAAATGTAGGCCCCACCTGTGACAATTAAAGTAGACAGTGTATAGCATACGTTGTCAAATACTCGTACAAACAACCTGAAACAAATAAATATGTATGACCTACAATCGCACAGACTCTCTTGACCAACTACCACCTTTTGACCTGATGGTGTACGGTGATAGGCCTAAGCCTATATGTGGACGATGGTCATCCCATGTAGTCAGTTGACATATCGTCCGAAAGTAACATTTGACCGTTGAAATTATTCGAATCATTAAGGTTGAGTCGGGAATGAGATGAGGCCCTCGACCCATTCCTGAAAACCAAATCTTTTCCTTTACATTTAATATTTGAATAATTTAGTTTAAATATTTTAATAACTTTATAGATATCGATTCTGGATACAAAGAAACTATCAAGAAATGCATCATTCTTCACGTAATTAGTAAAAGTATTTTAGGTGGAGCTGATTGAAAATAAAATAGACTTTCTGCTAAATTTCGTTGATCCCACACGATGTAAGAAGTGAGATGCTAGATCAGGTATTTTTCATCTTTTAAACGGGATTTAAAACAATGGCAGAGAATGGTTGACCTTGGTTTAGGCGTGTGATTTGAACTATCTGCCGGTCCTCCATGCTGCACCTCGGACAACTGGGAAATAATTTCCATGTGTGTCAATTATTTGGCACGCTTTTACTCCTGCATTACTAGCTTCGATTGGCAGGGGATGAGGTCACCGCAAGATCATTTGTCAATTTGAGTTCTCGCTGCTCTACTTAAATGGCTTTTATTCGGGAATGTTGAAAATTTAACTCCAGAACGAATTAGAATATTCGATAAACATTGCATGTTGGAATCACATTCTGGATAATAGTTACTCTTTCGAATAAAACTTCCGAGTTTTTAAAAGAACTTTCAGAAAACTAAGGATCTTACCATTGTTCGAGTTTCTGTCTAACTGCCTTGTTATCCAATACCAGTCACAAACAAGAAAAAACGTCGCGGGTCCTAAAAGGGTCAAGAGAGCGATTTTTCGCATGACTCCGTGTTTCAAAAGTGTCCAATTCTGAAAAAAATAGAAAAAAAGTTAAATGAAATAAAGACAGAAAATGTAAGAACACGCGACATTAAAATAACCTATTGTCTTATTCCTTAAGGCTCCTGCTCTTATTCCTTCCTCCTCGTTAGAAATCCCGGTGGGATCAACTCCTCTTCAAAGTCGAGATCCTATAATGGCTGTGTGAGTAATGGTTAAACGTGATTTCTAGCTAGGCTCGATTTTTAGATCTTTCTACTCTTTAGCAGGTGTAAATGATCCAATTTAACAAATGTGTGTGAAGTAGTAGGTAATTTTACGCTCAAAAAGAATTCTACATTATAATAAAACATCAAAAGTAATCATGCATCACACCTGGGGAATCAATGTACGTAGTTTCTCATGTCACGAAATTCCATCGTATCATCTTAACCGAGTTAATTCTTTCATTAGAGAAGCGCATTCGAGCAGCCATACGAAGAAAAGACTTCCCCTCCCCCCTTAACACAGTTAGAAGGCATACTTTTTTTTAATCTAAGCTTATGGGCTAAGGTTATTTCCTCGTCAGCATGGGAGGGATTACATTTTTAAAAAATCGAGACGTAATCTTTATACTAAAAATGAAAAATATTTTTTAGGTTATGGTGGGTCTAACCCCCTTGATTACGCCACTGACAGGGATCATGGTTGGGTGCTTGCTACTCCGACTTGCGCGATATTATTCAATGCTATAAATTCACTACGATAAAACTTTAAATTAAAATAGTTTCATCAGCTTTTTACCTATTGATGCATAGTCTAATTATAATACTACCGCTCCGTAATCCCAATTGTTTACAATGAGTTTTTTGGAACCTATGTAAAGATAATTGCTGTATTGTGTGAATGACGTGATTTAACAAACCGAAAGAAGGCGTAATCTTTTGTGAAGGCATCGCTTTTGCTCGTCGAGTCTGTATGCAACCGATGGACGTGAAATGCACCACGGATCACTAACAAGAGAGGCGATGTCTGGTGAAGATATCCCTGGGGTCCCATTGCTGTTGCGATTCAAGTGACAAACGGCAGAGGATGAATGCCTCGATATATTGCGAGTAAGAAGAATTTCTTGCCTAGAGCGTGGCCTGTTTCACCGAAGGTCTATAGAGATAGCTGTATAGAATGGGAACATATTCCTGCCTGTTTTGTGATTATGCCGTACCCATGATTGGAGATCGGCTCCATATATGTCTCGCTCTTCTTTTTCTTCTAGTGTCTTTGGCGATTGTTTTTATAGTTCTCTATTTATTTGACTGATCGTCTACTTATGACTGAAAGATCAAGAGATAGCTTATTTACGCCGAACTATAAAGCAACATGAGGGCTATAGGCGGCTTGACCTAGTAATTTTGAACTTCGTTCAAGTGACGAGGATGACACCCCCTTTCCTAACTTCCATACCACGTCAACGGGAGGACTTTGAGCTTCGACACATCAGCCCCTCTACACGGCGGTTTTCAGTGGCTCGAATTTATGACATACCCGCCACGAGTTCGTAACCATGACAATGACCCGAAAGGTTGAAGACGGGCATAGGATATGTTACGTGAACTTTTTGACTGAATCGATAAAGCTATAATATTAATTTACAATCTTTTCATTAGTAAAGTTTTGAGTTACGACTGTAAATTTCTGGTGTCATATTCTTTAATCAAAAGTTAAGAGGTAATGAAACCCCGAAAACAATTCATGGATAGTTTTCAGATAACTTTCATTTTAAAAGCGTAATATTATTCTAGTACACGTCAATGTATTAGCGTATAGTACAAAGAGTGTAGTCATAGTATAATACGTGACGCGACACGTTTTACCGCATGCTTGAAAAAATAACATTTTCCTCTCAAGAAATAATTGTTAAAATGTAAATTTTAAGCTAAATTCAAAAGGAGAATGTTATAAATTTATATCCAGATATATATTAAAATATGAAACATAAATAATTTAAATACAACTTGAAATAATGCGGCATCAAACCTCACGATGGCTTTTAATTTTCAAACCAATTTTATTTTTTCAGCACTTTAAGAAAACAATAGAATGAAAATTAAACTGTCAGGAATAAAAATTAAAATATTTGTAATAAATCAGAGAATTTTTTTGAGAAATACAATAAAATAAAAAAGTGTCAGGTATTTTATTGGATTTTTAATTTCTTATAAAGCTAAAAATTTGACAAGAATTTCTAAATCAGGTTTAATTTCTTAAATAAAACCAAGATTATCAGATACAAGAAATTATTACAAATAAGAGGATTCAATTAAATTAAAATTTAAAAATTGAGTTTTGGTGTTTGGATTTTTAAGAAAAATATATGTAAAATGAGAAAGACTTTTAGAAATAATTATATGAAACTTATATATAGATATCCCACAATTCATTATTCAAACCTTCACAATTTATACAGAATCAACTCTAAGTGGAGTCGAATCTCCCGCATGTGTCTTTTTGAATGCGGCACATGAAATGCAATTCCTTGTCGAAGCATTTACAAGCTAAAACTCTTATTCAATTCCTCTCTACTATTAGCTCGCACTCCCTATATGTTTATCTGGGTGGAATTTTCAATCAAATACATTTTAAAGCACTCCATTGAGCTGAAATTTTATATGTATGATTATTTTGGATAACAATACAGTAATTTAATTATAATTTCTAAAAATTAATTGATTAAGACTAATTATTTAAAGAATTACGAATACACAAAGCCACTTTGGCGACTTGTGTCAAAACTGGAAAAGGTTTTTTCTCCCGTGTTAAAGCATTCAGTAGTACTGAAATTTTATAGACACGATTGTTTTGGATGACAATACGATACTTTAATGATAATGAATAATCACTTAAATATTGTGATTTTGTCCTATATATATACAGATTTATATTAATTGTAACTATTTAATAAAACGTAGATCAAATAAAAGTTTTTTTTGTTCTAAGTAGGAATTGACTTGAAATATTTTTTATATATTGTTTATTAAAAAAGTTTTGAAAGTATAAAATTCTTTAAAAAATCAAAGCGGCGGAAGCATTGAGATGGAAATATTAAATACAATTCTGCACGCTCAAAATTTGCCATAAGAAACGTATACATAATATTACTAAAACATACTTATTAGCTCATATATTTCAGTTTTTAAAAACGAGAGCTCCATTCGTCTCATCAGCATTTTAGAATTTTCTAAGCGTCTCTATTGCGTTTTATAATGAGCTATATTGGCTCACCAAAAATGTTTTCGGCCCTTTTTTACGAAGAAAAAAGTTCCTTCGTAAGGTGTACAACAGATATAAGCTATTTACACACTCAAAATAAACACTAATAACAAAATGGGGTATTGTACTGAAAGCCATAGCGTAGCGTGCGCAAAAATTAAAAAATATTGGTACTTACTACCAATGCTGTTCGAGGAAGCGAACGGTGTGGCAGCCGTTTAGGCAGGTAGAAGGGCTGCGGAACAATTGAAGCTTGCAATCGGTTGCTATGGTTACCACGGATTCCAACGAACTTTCGTTGTGTATTAATATCGAAGTGTAGAACACGAGTTCCGATGGAACGCGACACTTAGTTATTGCCAGATTTGAATCAACTCATCACGAGATCTTTTTGACAGCTGTTTCATTCATCCCTCCTGGTAGACTAACAGCATTTGATTTAATCACACAGAAACTCAAGTGGAAGAAATGGAACCGCTGTTCACAGACCTCGCGGGGCTGCGATAGCCCAGTGGTCAAGGTATCAAATCATGGCAGGCATGTCATGAGTTCGAGCCCAGTACCACTAAAGACCTGCCGTGTAGGGGAGCAATGCACGTTAAATCTGTCGAAAGCTCAAACGTCCTCCCGTTGGTGTAGTGTGGTAGTAGAGGGGGTACACGGCTCAGGAGTCATCTTCGTCGCTTAACCATGGTTCAAAATGACGAGGTCCGTCGCCAAAAGCCCTTAGGGTAATTAAGTACACTACTAGCATTAGAATTCAAAAAGAAAAAGCTGGTTTCAACCGGTTAATTGTCACTTTAGCTTCATTGTTGATAAAGAGAGTGAAAAACTTCTCTAGACGATTAACGACTTCAAATGGTTCTAGATTTGAAAGTGTCTTCTCACACAATCTTGTCTTAAGGCAAAAGTACGAGACCCTGAACTAAACGCGGTGCACATTTTTAGACAGAAAAATGCCTCAATTTTCATGATAATTTGCAACATTATAACTCATACATCTATTAACAATACAGCGTTCCTAAAATTTCAAAATATTCCTTGAGTATTATTATTTTTATTTTAACACGTGAAAGGACAGCTCATTTAACATTACGGTATAGGAGAAAAAACGCTAAACACATTTTATACCAGAAGAAATGGCTCAGCTCTGTCAAAGTTAAGAATGATAAAATATGTTGTTCTCTAAGGGATAGTGAAGCCAAAATATAATATTAATTTTCCTTTCTTTTATATCTGAAAAAATTTACGTAATTCGGGTCCTATTCTTTAACATTAACCGAAAACAGCCTTAAAAACACGTACGTTGAAATAGACAAGTTCCTTGTTCGTAAAAACTGTTTGTTGACATCGACTCTGGTTTCAGCTAACTCACCCTATCTCTAAACTGGGAACTGCGGTAGCCCAGTGCTCAAGGTATCGGATTATGGCAGGCATGTCATGAGTTCAAGCCCAGTACCACTAAAGACCCGTCGTGTAGGGGAGCGATGCACGCTAAATCTGTCGAGAGCTCAAACGTCCTCCCGTTGGTGTGCCAGCTCAGGTGTCGTCCTCGTCACTTGACGATGGTTCCAAATGACGAGGTCCGTCGCCAAAAGCGTTAATATTCACTCACTCACCCTATCCCTAAGCTGACGGAGAAAATCTTCTGTCACAAGGGATTCCGCCGGTAAAAACCGTCTGAGGAATAGCAGAAGGTAACCGAAAACTATAGAGAAATGTCTTCCTTGATCGAGGCACGGATCCCGAGAGAATGGCAGGCAAAACTTCTCAGTAGATTGCCGTCGATGAAACTTTTCCACCGCTCCTTTGGCTTGTTCGGGGGCCGCGGTAGCCGAGTGGTATAGGTATCGGACCGTGGCTTGCCTTGTCACGAGTTCGCCCAGTACCACTAAAGACCCGCCGTGTAGGGCAGCGATGCACGTTAAATCTGTCGAGAGCTGAAACGTCCTCCCGTTGGTGTGGTAGTTAAGAGAGGGGTGCCAGCTCAGGTGTCGTCCACGTCACTTGACCATGGTTCAAAATTACGTGGTCCGTCGCCAAAAGCCCTCGTGTAGCTGAACAGTGCGACGTTAATATTCAATCAATCAATTGGCTTGTTCGGGTTCGGTGTGTGCCCAAAACTCTGTCGAAGAGTGTCTTGGCCACGGTTTCAGCCTTCTAGTGAGGCAAAACTGTAGCTTGGACGATGGAATTCTTGCACTTTCCAAAGGCTCACTGCTCCACTCGATAGTAGAATATTGTCTTCAGCTTTCCTTCACAAAGGTCACGCAGGGGTGCTTGGTCATCGGCAGTATTTCTCAGGAACCTGAAGTACAAGTTCAAGATTGCTCACTATGAGTTCGCTTACCGTTGTGGGTCCGCAGGGTTTCGACTTTCTCAGGTAATTCCTTTGTTAGAAAGTGCCCAAAGAACTGTATTTGGCTTTGCCCGAAAAGGCACTTTTCAGGGTTTAGGATACCGGTTGATTCAAAAATAGGGTGACCATTTTCAGAGCATCATTAATTTTTATTGGATAATTGAAATTTTCAATGTGGCTTCCTTTAGCGTAGCATACTTAAAAGTAAATGTTTAGCCAGGTCAGAAGAGCTTTCTCGAACATTTTGGGGGTAATTTTTCTAACTTCCTCTTTGATTGCCTTTTGAAGCTCTTGGAGAATTCTTACTTTACATCTATTTAACTGGTTTTTTAAAGTATTCTCATAAAAAATATTCGCAAGGAGCAGTCTGGGTGATGATAGCTATTTCTCAAGGAGGAAAATTTATTTTTTAGCCATTTTATAGTTGATTTTGCAGTATAACATAGTGTAGAATCTTGGTGAAATAAAAACTTTCTCGAAGGTAAAGACGTTTACTTTCTTTGATCATGTGCTTCAAAACTTTTTTCTGATATTATGTAGCATCAGTTTTAGCTTTTGGTTCTAGACAAAAAAACGTTTTCGTTAAGCCTTGAGAGGACATATTTCCATCAAAACCATCCATCCAAACCTGACGGCTTTTCTTTGCGACGCTTTTCACGTGAAATATGTTTTATCTTCGTTTCTCCAGTTGTAAATGACAGATGAAAACATGCGTAACATTAAATACAGAGGCCAAGAGCGTTTTCTTCGTTTTTCTACAGTCTTTGCAGACATCTTAAGACAGACTGGTTTATTCACCTTTTTATATAACCAATTTTCTTTATCTGACGAAAAATTTTCGATTGTAATTTCTTTTTTTGAAGCAGAGAATTTCTACAGCGATATTTCTTTTCGAGTTATTTTTTTTCTTTTTCATTATGGACTTCCTTTCGTTCACATTTTTTTTTCTGAGCTTTTGATTGCAAGGCAAATTTTTTCATTTCACAGTTTAGATTGTAATACATTAGAAAAATATCTTTTTTTACTTTTAAATGCTTTATTTATAACAGAATTTCAACAAATATCCTTCAAAAGCCTTAAAATTTTGTTCTGGGTTTGAGAATGATATTTCGGTACTATAATTTACTCCCACTAATAAAAATGGTTAGATTAGTAATTTAAACGTTTTTAAAATAAAACCATTAGTAAAACGATAGAAATTCAGGATAAAAAGTTATATGCATTTAAATTTGGTGACACTAATTTTGAATGGACCGGTAATACCAAAGCTGTTAAGACTTCTTCCAGGTCCTTAACACACTGCTCCTCGAGCATCAGTAACACAACATCCAGGTACGCGTAGCAATTTAAACCTCTCAAGACGTTGCCGATGAATCGGTGGAAACTTTGACAATTCAAAGCACATCCGGAGATACTCGGAGGATCAAAATGGGGTGATGGTTCTTGATGAATTCCAAAGGCAATTGATGGTAGGCTTCCACCAGATCGAGCTTGGAAAAGATAGTTTTACCCTGTAACCCAAAAGAGAAATCCATGTAAAAGAGGGACCGGTCGACGATAGTCTCCACACAACCCGTACTCTCCATTCTTCTTTAGCACCATGTCAATAGGAGGCTATTTGAAGGGCGTATAACTCTTTTGTCAAGCAAGAATTTATCACCCGTCAAACTCGGGTGGTCCTTTCATCAAGATGCAGTGGGTAACATCGTGCTTAGCGAGGTTAATGCCAAAAAAGGATGGGTTGGTGAAACTTGGGAACTGGTTCAGCACTTTGTGATTCGCTTCAGGTAATCAGTCCCAAGGCCGATCTGTGAGCGCTGAAACCCTTGACAGAGATTGATGTCAGCCTGTCGATCAAACAATAGTTCTTTATTTCAACTAGCAGACCATAATGCTGAAAAATGGGGTTTTTTCGCATCAGGCAGGAAGAAGGACTGAGAGAAGAATCGGCTCAGGTCGAAATCTAGTGTGCTGCCGAAGGTTGAGATCCGAGTGTCACGTAAAGAGTGAAGTCATGATCAGGAGCTTCACTAGCGAAACTCTTGCAAGGCAAAACACACTCGCTCCGGTCACCAGAAACTTAGATTCAAATCTCCTATCATGGACAAACAGGTTCCCGGTCGTCGCTTTAACAAGGGATGCGTTTAGTTTCCCTGAAAGGAGCAGGGTTGGCCGCATTTATCAGCGAAACATACGTGATGGCACGTTTGGGTTGGAGCATCTAGGTCTGCTACCTTCTTGCCTGCGAGTCAGCTGTTCTACTGCTTCCTCTGAAGCGCTGCGATTTACCGCTGTAAGGAGTCGACATTTGTGGCTGACGATGAACATTCCTGCACCGCTAAGGCAGATTCTGAAACTTTGGCTATTTTATCGGTAACTGGCAAACGTTGAATCCATAGGGATTTAAGAACACGATCAGTTACCCTAGCACCAGCCAAAGTCCTCATCTCCTAAAGTAGCCAAGAGCTCCTTCTTGCTCTATCTCCTAACTTTAAGAAGGAAATCTTCGGAAGGTAAGAATTTTGCTAAAACTCTAAATTGAAGTAGGAATCTTTAGTGACCGGAGCGCGAACTATGTCGGCAGCGTGGACCAACACCTCCGCATTAAGGGACGATCCGACGCAATGGAATTTCGTCCTATCATCCATGATGCCGGATACCTCGAAACCCGACTCAATTTGCAAAAACCAAAGGTCTGCGTCAGTGGTCCCCAACCCCCGGATCCGGGCCGCCCAAGGAACATTAAATTATTTCCATTTTATTTATTGGGGTGCATTTCTTTCGCGTTTCACTTTATGTTCCATTTGAAGGCATGTTTAAATATAATAAAATAAAAATTGTTAAATCGAAACAATCTTATATAAAAACAATCGACACCTCCGCCCTTTCAGCGGTAAAATGATCCAACGTTGACAGCGCGATAAAAGAGTTGGGAAGCACTGGTCCCATCTTCCAGAAGGAAAGCTATTCTGGAAATTTCTCAAGGGGGATCATCTCCAACTTCCAATGCAGGTAAAGTAATTTATGAATAGTTTGCTAATCAGTCAGGTAACAAGAAAAAAGGTAAATTCAAATATTCAATCCACAAAAAGAGAACAATCGTAACAGCTCCGGTTGCAAGTGACTTCCACAAAACCAGGCGGCTTAACTCCAAAAAAAATGAATTCGCGAAACAAACCATTAACAAATTTTGAATACTAAAATTCTGATTAGACAACAGCTCATCAGTTATGGTGAGAAAATTAAGGCAAAGTGGCTGCAGAGCATTCAATAGAGGGGAAAGGCAAAAGTTTAAACAACAAACACAAAACATACAAAACCAAACAACATACCAAAACCAAAGTTTAAACAACAAACACAAAACATACAAAACCAAAACAACATACAAAACCTTAAAAACCAACAAGAATGCTCTAGGAGCCCAGAGTGTAGTGAAAATGTTGGTGCAAGCTTTTATAATAGAAAAAGGTGGTTTGTGGGCACAAGCTTAACAAATGCATTGAAATAATAAAACAGACAACCAACGTGTGGCATCAGATTTAACACGCATCAGCTCCTCTATACAGCAATTATTTCAAAATAATCAGTTTTTTTTCCTCACACATATTGTTCAATTTCCCTAACCTACATGCATGGGGATATTTGATAAAAAAAATTGTCTCTCAGATGTTTGTTGCTTGATTATTAACGTCGCACAATTCAGCTACACGAGAGCTTTTGGCGACGGACCCACGTAATTTTGAACCATGGTCAAGTGACGTGGACGACACCTGAGCTGGCACCCCCTCTTCTAACTACCACTCCACACCAACGGGAGGACGTTTCAGCTCTCAACAGATTTAACGTGCATCGCTGCCCTACACTGCGGGTCTTTAGTGGTACTGGGTTCGAACTCGTGACAAGGCAAGTCACGGTCCGATACCTATACCACTCGGCTACCGCGGCCACCAGATGTTTGTTGCAAGACTGTAACAGCACACTCCTTTTCAAAAGATGCACTCCAAAGTATGGAACTTCCTATTGTTATGAATTTTGTGTGTCAAATAGTGTAAATAATTTATATTTGGCTGTGTAATGCCTTTATCTTACTCTAACTGAGATTAAATTTACAATAAAATTGTAATATTCACAAGCAAACGCCGACCCTTACGTTATAATGGTGATTCAATGGGAACTTGGCGAAATCGTGGCATTAGAGCCAAGTTGGCGTTGTTTTGGGCGAGTTCGGAACCCTCTGATAATTAGTAGAGAAACTTCAATTTCTAGACCTATGACACAAGAGGGTCTTTTCTCAAATTATCTGTGAGGGATATAAATAGAGAGAGATATTCGCCAAAAGTTAGTCAGTCTGGTTTTGACTAGCAATCAGTTACTATTGCTTTAGTGATTACTTGTGAATAATCTTTTATATACATGTATTTTAGACACCAATAATTGTGTCCGAGTGTTGTTGAAAGAGTGAAGACCTTCTGAGATTTATTCTGCGAATATTGCTGCTGAATCCTGTATTTCAAGGATTGAATTTGCGACTGATCTGCATAAAATCCTCGAACCCCGGATCTACATAACAATATCATTTCACTTTTTGGTAAATGTCAACTACACACACTCAGGAGGATAACTACTTTTACTTCATCTGCTTTGTTCAGGTTGCCTCAAAAGATCCTTCTCACGTACTTGGACTTCAAAAGTTCTTTACAAAATAGGTAAGCTGCTCATGTTGATTCCAGATCTTGAGGTTTTGAACTGCTGTGCAACAAAAATTAAAATACCTGAAAGTGTGATACATAAAAAATGGCACTATTACTCTTTTATTAGAAAAATCAATCACTGGCGATGCTTATTTAAATCTACAAACAATTAAAGTGTGCCAAGAGGACTGGAAAGGTCAGTCTTAGGGACTTAAAATTGACAGCATATTTAGGGTTAAAGTTTTGGGGAAAAAATTCTACCATTAAGTCTTGATGAAAATGCATTTTATTCATTCTAGATTAATTGAACAGTTTTCAACTACGAAAGAAATAAGTCAAAGTCCAAATTAAATATATTTTTATTGATTTTTGATGCTGGACATTTCCGAGCACTCCTCAACCAGTAGGAAACTTTAACTACTGTACATAATACAAATTATACATAATGAGGAACTTTCTGTACATAACGAAAACAGTGGATGAAAGCCTTTAAAAAAACCCCCTTTTTTGTTGTGAAATTTACAATATCCTTCACAGTTAATAAAAGCTTGGAATAGATTTTTTTTTATCTTGTGTATTTTTTTTATGACTTCAAAAACAAATAATCTCTTCATTAATTCTTTTTCCCCACAGTGAAAGATTCTATGAATTGCACAGCAAAAGTGAGCTTCAATATGATTTTTAATGATATTCTACATTGAATTACAATTAATTAAGTCTTGATTCTGAAACTACTTCTTCGTCAGATGTTTCTCCATTTCCAACTCCCTGGCAATCCCGTGCCAGGTAGAAATGCAGGCGATTACTCGCAGCAAGGATCAGGCCCAGATAGGGAGGAGAAGGCTTCAAGGGCCGAGAAATGTACTCTGGGTGGAATTGTACAGCTACAAAGTAAGGGTGATCTACAAGAGAGAAAAAAGGTTTAGTTTTGAGTTTTTAAATCTGATAATTTGTAATTAAAAGACAAAAGCCAAGCATAATTCAGTTAAGTAATTTTTCCAATTCAAGCCAATCATGTAGTTAGTATTTTCTCAGAAATATCTCAAACTCAAAACAGAAAGTAAATAAATAATGGCTGAGTAAGATTCCCACACCCCTAAGCTGGATTGATAACTGTTGTTGCTACTTGAGCTACCTGATCGGTAGTAACATCAGATCAAGGCCAGCAAAAATCCTCACAGCTAGCTGCAGCTTTAAGCACCATACAGATGACAGGGCAATTTGGGTTGGATCCACCCCAATTTTGAGGGAGAACATCCTGGGGGACCTCCCACCAACCTCGCGAGAGGACTTGTGGCTCGACAGCTATATTTACAGTACCCCCATGCCACGAAGGTACTATATATCTACAAATATCCATGCCTTTCTCAGGACCCCCGGCATACCAGTCAGCGTCACTAACCACTATATAGCAGGGGTGGCAAATTGAAAACTTACTAAAAGAAGTATTAAGTTATTTGACATAGCATTAATTCATAACTTAGAACAAGACATTCTTTTAGCGGGAAGGTTAATGTAATATAAAAGTCACAATTTTTTTTAGAAAATATATTGAAAATGATCTTTTTTAATAATGTTACATTAGTTTTAGAGCTGATTATTTATTATTGTCCTATTTTCAAAATAGCATAAGTAATTGATAATCATGGTTTAAAATAGCAACGCCTGTTAAGCGTAAAAGTCACCTGAGTTGCTTCTAAATTTATGTTACAAGAGGACTTTGGGACTCAAAATATTTAATGTACATCAGCCTCTCTACAAAGTAGGTGTTATTAGTGCTTCGAGTCCTGGTGCCACAAAATATAAACAATGCCGGTCACAAGTTCATGACCATTTTGCTTGTGTAGCCACCTTCTGTTTGTGAATGAGTAAATTTTAGGTTTTATTTTCTGCTTATCTTTAGTTTTCAGCATTATCAAACATTTTGAAAAAAACATGGCAAAGAGTATGTAAGCAGTTCTGATAAGAATGTTGAGTTGAACAAACGTATTTACCTTGAAAGACATCTGTTTTGAACATTTAAAATCCAAATGCTCAACATTTAATATAGTGTGAGGGACAACTTAGGGTTCAATAAATAAAATATATATTTACCCGATAATTCTAGTATTTCCAGTCGTTCTTCTTTCTCATCATGGGCAACAAAATTGAGCCCGCCCTTTTCCAAATCTTCAACATAGATTTTATCCACTTCATAGCGATGTCTGTGCCTTTCTTCGATGAGCTCTTGTTTTCCATACAAATGCCCTACAAAGAGCAGAATAATCAATTTAATATGACATATCCTTGCATAAATTTTTTAAAAAACTTCTGCTAAGCAAATAAATAAAAAAACTATGTGACTTGCATAGTATGGATTGTTCCTTTTTCTCGGTTCGAAACATGGTAACTTTTTTGCCAAGTCTCATGGTTCCACCCATGATTCCAGTGTGATGTTCCAACATTTCAATCACCTGCAACAGGCAAATTTATTTAAAATTGCAATACCATATTAAAACAAAGCATTTAACATGTCACAATATTTACAGTGCTTGCTTCAACTGCATGGAACTTATGCAAAACATCCAATTGAAGGGAAGGTTACAATTAATAAAAATGTTTGAACACAGGATATGAAAGCTTCTTTAAATGATTACTTAACTATCACACATATGAAGTGAAAGACTTATATAATTCATTTAATTAAAAAAAAAATGCTAGAAATTCTTTCAGTACTAAAACTCTACTTTAGTTTCTGTTACTTACAACATTTCTTCTACTTTCTTTGGTTGGAGGAATCTCAATGGTATGAGCATCTTCCCATCCCAATTCATGACGAGCAAATTCCACAACAGCCAACTGAAATCCCAGACAGATGCCTGCCGCCAAAAATCACAATGCAACACACATTTTCATTCTTTTTGGAAAGTTCAAATACAGTAAATAATATAATCAATCAATTATTATACGAAGTTAGTATATTACTTTTACCTTTTTACAAGGATGACATGTTTTTAAATAATTAATGCTAACTAATAATTTATGATTTTTAGGGAAAAGACTAATTTTAAATGCATTTGACTATAATCTGAGGCATAAAACTCAGGTTTCAAACTGTTTGGAGGGAGATAGGAGGAAGGAGAGAAAACAATATGTAAGGAGTTTCTACAAAGAACATTATTTTAAACTAAGTTCTTTGTAATGGTTCTATTCGCGTTCTTCCTGCTAATAGTCCTCTTGGGGAATAATGGGTCTTTAAAATTTAATTCTAATGAAAACTTTCCTCTGAAGAAGACATGATTATGCAAATCACAAGGCTTTTATATGAAGATTAACTTTCAAGGGAGAGAGTGAGGTTAAACTGCTAAAAGTTAGCAGTAATTGATTAACGTGAAGCTAGGCAAGAGTACTTTGTAGCTTATTAGATTAATATTGAGATTGACGATTTGGTCAATTAATAGTTAAATTAGATTAGGTCGATTTGAATTAGAAGGTGTATTCCCTGGACGTAAGTGATCCCATTTATTATTCATGTTTCTAGTATCTCGTCTCTTACCTCACTATTACTCTCATATTTAACAATTGGTGCACTTCTTAGTATGGGTTGTTGAATTTGTGAATAAATAAAGTTTATATCGACTATGGCTAATTTTCCTTCTGACCCTCTCACACGAATGGATGGCATAGGCTATTCATTATAACTTGAAAACTTCAATGTTGAAAATAAACAGAGATAAAATACTTCTAATATAATTTGATAAGTTTATATTAAACCTTGTCTTTAATATTAATTAATAGTAACATACAGATTTTCAATTGGAAAAACATTCAACCTTATTTTTATTCACAACATGTGCAAGTGTTCTTGTCTAATAAAACCACTTCCTAAAATGCTTCCCTCAAATATGCATCCATCTGTTGTTTTTAAATAAAACTAAAACTTTAACATTCTAATATACTTCACATCAGCTGTCAAAAAATAATAGCTAATTTGAACTGTTTACTCCAACAGAACTTCGAAGATTTTTTTAATCTAAATCCCATTTGTGACTTATAACACTGGTGGTAGAAAGAAAGAAAATGCTTGAAAATTAAACAGTATGCTCTTAAAATCAACTAATTGCATGCTTGAGTTGCTGTTGAAATGCTCTTCACAGCCAGCAAGTTAATGTCATTTAACTTGTACCTGTATTTATTTTTGTTGACAGCCGGAAGAAGAAAAAAAAACCTCTTTGAGGGCTGCAGGTGTTTTGCTATTTGCCTAATCCTAATTTAAATGTTTTTAGTATGTAAATTACATTTAGTGTTTACTTTTTTAAAGGCTCAATATTTTTCAAAATCTCTTTTACTTTAGTACTATTTTAACTGTCAAATCCTATTTATACTATTTCACTGTATGTGCCTTTCTTCAAGTGTTATTTTCATAATATAATAACTTCAATTGTCCTTTTAAATTAAATATCCTATAACCTAAATTTATTAATTTAAAAAAAGAAAAGTATACCTAAAAAGGGCTTTTTGTTTACCCTTGCCCACTGAATGGCAGCAATCTTGCCTTCAATGCCATTCGTTCCAAATCCTCCAGGCACAATAACACCGCTGAAAAAAACTCAAAATTAAATTGAGTTTTTAATCATAGCAATTGCTATGAATCAACAAATTTTTCAGACAACTTAATTAATGATCATAAAATAAATTCAAAAAAATTACTAATTTACATATAACACTTCAGATTTCTAAACACAATTTTAATTATTAACTGATTCATCCTTATTAATTCCAAAAACTAATTTATACCCAAGTTGTGAGGAAAACTTAAGTAGCATATTACAAACAAAGCACAATTATTTTTTAAAAATCAGATCAAAGCTTATTACAATTAATTTTCTCTCCCTTGAAACAACATAACACCAGAAAGAAAACTTAAAACAATCTTTCATACTGGAAGGACTAGACATCTAAAAATCCTTTGCTTTTTAAATTTTAGCAACAATTGAAAATCTCCAAAAAACTATCTTAATTATCAACCAAATAAGACTTTAAAAAAGCGAACAAAATTAAATAAAATATTTCACAAAAAGATCCCACTTACTCGGCCTTGCAAAGGTTCTGCCATGCTTCATGATAACGAATGGCATTTGTCTTTTCCATTTCTGGTTCTAAATCAGCTGCTGCAATAAACTGTAAAATAGCAATAATTAAAAAATAAAATTTGTAGATTTTTTTAAAAACACATTCTATTAAGTGTCATCAATTTTGATTTGACTCATTCAGCTTTATAACATCTTTAAAAAAATAATGACATCACTATCACACTCTACAGACTTTCATATGACATAAAAAATACAACTTCATAAAGTAATAAATGTCGCATGAAACACTCTTCTTGGAATCAGGGGAAAACTAGTAAAAATGGCATTCTTCTGTACTGATGGGACAGCATCTTATTTCTTACATAATAGCCACTATCCAACATTCTTTCTAAATAGTGGTACATAATTTTCAACTTTGGACTTTGCATCACCTTTGCAGTTTAATCTGGCCTCTTAAAAAGTATCTCATATTTATTATGTACCAGAAAATTAAAAGAAAGCAATGATTATTATGATCCTGAAACCAGTACGAGGTTCATCATTCCCAAAATAATACAGATCTATTTCTGTGCATAGCTCAATAACAAAGATTTTCAAACATACACTACCAGTAAAAGTAAAAAAATCATAGCCAGGAAATCGATTACATCTCTCCAGAATTAAATGTAGTTTCATGGAAGTTCACTTCACCCACATCAAAACTAGTTCAAATTATCAATATAACAACTTAAAGATGCAATACCAAACTGAATACTATTGGTGTCTTCCTCAAAATTTTTGCAGAGCTTTCAACATACTACTGCATAGACTAATCTTCCAATTCAAACTCCTCCAGACAACCTACCGTAAAATCCAGCGTATAACACGCACTTTTAACACAAAAAATGAGATTGATATTTAAGGGTGCATTATATGCCAGGTATAAAAATGAGAGGTTTAAAAATAAAGAAAAAATGAGCATAGAAGAAAATTAGTTCTACATATATCGAAATACTATTTATCCAAAAGAAATGACATACCTCATTAATTTCAAGGGTTGTAGTTCTAGAAGTATAAGATTTTTTTCTAACGCTTGAAATATCTCGAAAAAATTATTTCAAAACATAAGAGCACTGCGCACATTTCAGGTTCCTTCGTAAGAATGGGGGTGTTCGTTATACGGTGAATATACTTAAAAATTGCAGCTTGAAAGTATAGGTGCCCGTTATACACCGGATTTTATGTTAATTAAAATAAGCTCACAATACTTAATGATATATCCTTCTACTTCAAAGCAAACTATATCTCTACAGTAAGAATCTACGCATAAGCTCCTTAAAAAAATGTTTGATCTCTACACTATCTATAATCATTTTTCACATTTCATTTGTGTTTGCAGATGATGAACAGTACAAAACACAATGCATCAACACCTATAGGATAGCTAGAAATAAGCAGCATTATTCAAAAATATTGGATTCAAATCCCCCAAAATAAAGTTATCACAAATGCCCTCCCCCTGATTTATTACAAAGTCCTCCACTGAAAATCCAACCAACAGAAAATTGTATTAAAGGCTCTTCTAGAGATATCAATGTATTCTAACCTCATCATTTAAGCTCGAACTATATTCACTCCTAATGCAGGAAGATAAAAGAGGTCTTATGCAACAACTAAATGAACAACCCAACAACACTCTCCCTTGAAATCACCATAGCATTCATTAACACATCTTCAGATTGTTCATCAGAATGCATGCAATCCTCGTAAATTTTGCTCATTCTTTAATTTCCTCCTTGTGTTTTTGAATGTATATGTATGTTGACTCTTGTTCAACAACAACGAAGGTCATTAAATAGCTTGCAATCCCTCCCACACACACTTCTCTGCTGCACCTTTACGTTTAAGGTTTCAGGCTTTTGTTTCCAAGAGCCCCTTCTGTTTACTCCACCACAGCTCTGGCTTGCTTTGAATTGTTTATTTTGTTTGAGAAAAAGTTTTAAAGTAAAAGAAGCTTCTGCGCTACACACTCACCAAGTATTTACAGAAAGTATTTGCCCCTATTTTTTTTAAAGTTAAATTATGACTGTAAATGTAAAGTCAACATGTCTATTCTCTGTTGTAGGGGTGGTAGTGGTGTGAATTCGTAAAAGGCGGTGAATGCTTCGATGTGGACAATGTAGATATCCTCCATGCAAGAACATATGTGGCAATCAGAACTACCAACAAGTTTTAGTCATTTCACTGGGAGATTCAAGACCATTCAATATATAGTCTGGACTTTCCTTTTAATGATTTATACATTTTCAGTAGATGGAAGAAGTTCTTGGCAGGATAGTGGCCTCATTGTTGCATGGAAATCAAGACAGAAGTTTAACAGAGATTACACAGTCAGCCAGATGAATTCTACCACAGGGGAATCTCTAATTTAGTGCTGTAGGGGATGTCTTCATATATACTGCATATTTTACACTATGCAGAAAAATAGTACAAGATATGCAGAATACATTAATTTCTAATTACCTGTATGCTCCTTAATTTAACTTCAGTGGTGCAACAGCCCATGAGGGCCAAAACCTACCGTGCCCATCTCAGAATATGTGACCTTAGGCCTTGAGGTACATGAGCAGATGTTCTGGTCAGGTGGTCAGCCTGATTTGAAATCCCCAGTGTTAAGTTCCCAAGCAAGCTTGGTACTCATTTATCAACCCACTGAAAGGCTGGGTTGACCTAGCTCAGCCTGAGGTTTCGAACCTGGGACCTGTGGTGTGATAGTGAGATGCACTACCGCTCAGCCACTGGGCTTCTGCTCTTTATTTTAGATAATAAAAAAATAGAGGCAAAGACTATTTCTGTGATTTGCCCTCTTAAACTTTCTCCTTAATATATTACTTAAAATGTGATAACTGAAACATTATATATAAAGTGTGTTGTGAAATTACTGCAAAAAGAATAGTAAAAAAACTGCAGTTGAAACTGAAAAAAAAAAAAAATGAAGAAAATCCTATATTTACATTGTTGATATACAGACTTTTCTAATTATTTTCAAACAAGCACTATTACCTCCAAATTCAATTTCAGATTGCACATCATGGTAGCATGTTGAAGGGCCTTTGTAACAGATGTATATGAATCTTCTAAGACAGTGTATTTTCCAACTAGAGCAATCTTTACTTCCTTGACCAGATGGTCAATCTTCCTGACCAACTTGCGCCATTCCTTTGACCTCCTCCTTGCTTCAATGGAACAATCTGACTGTCTCATGGGAAGATGTAGTCTTTCATGGAAAAACTTCACTAGTCCCTGTTCTTCCAAAAAGATGGGCACATGGTACACAGAATTGACATCATGAAGGCATATTACCTAAAAGAGTAATTGTAAGTTAATTCAATTAATATGTTTACCTTAAATTTCCACGTCAACAAAACAGATTCTACTTTTCGATTGATTTTAGCAGCCTATTCTAGCAATAAAAAGTACATTTCATTCAAGGTAGCACAATACCAATTTTTACATTTTAATACTATTACTAAAAATTTTATTACATTGTACAGCATTTGACTTAAAATAACTATGTGGTAAAAAGAATTGTAGTAATTAATAGCAACTTTTTAAAAAAATTGTGTTTTTCTATTTAAAAAGCTTTTGTAGTAACAAATATTTTTGCACCATTTTTTCCCCCTTTTAAGAAGAGACTATCATAATATCCTATACAATAATGCATGGAATTTTCCTTAGTATAATTTTATCCAGAATTTCTCTGAAAAATCCTTAAAAAAATCATCACCAAACTTATACCTTATTTTATGTACAGTTTTAGTATACATATTACTCCAAACAGGTGAAAAAATTTAGGTTACTGTCTCATTATTAAAAAAGGATTTAGAAAGCATAAAAGTTCAAAATCGATCATGGAGAAAAACTTATTTATAGTTTTATTACCTGAAAGATTTGAAACTTAACACAATCATAAATGTTACAAAATATTATAATAGGGATAATTTAATATGTATCCCACTAGAATTTTTATTAGGAAAATGCATTACTTTCAAATAAAAAAAAAACAAAATTAATAAATACTGAGAATTTGCAGTTTTTTAATAACTTATTACATAAAACAAGCAAGTTTATTACATACATTATTAATTAAAATCATAACATTATACTGGTGATTCAATAAAAACATGGCAAAATGTTGGCGATAGAGAGAAGTTGGCATCAAAATTATTGGCCAGTTGGCAACCATATGGATGTTTCTGGTAATTAGGAGAAATGTCTAAATAACCATGACTGATGATGTAAGCGGATCTGTGCAGATTATAAGTAAGAGCTGAAGATGAGTCACTATTGTTTTGACCATTGAAGAGTTGACTAGCATTTAGCTGCTACGATCAAACAAGTGCTTGCAAATAATCTTAACCCTCTAAGCGGTCTGCACTTGAAGTCTTGCCATTCTGGAGATGCTTCAAAAATGCACCGCACATATTTTTTTTGCTTTCAGGTGGGGTTCTCAAAAGCGGTTGAGCCGTATCTTTAAGAATGCGGCTCGGCCGCTTTTGGGAATCTAGCTTGAAGGCAGAAAAAGCATCTCTGGAATGGCGGAATTTTACGTGCAGACCGCTTGGAGGGTTAATTATGTATTTTCAGACACTAATAGTAAAGTCTGAGACTGTAGAAGGCATGAAGGCTTTCTGGGAATTATTTAGTGAATCTTGCTACTATATCCTGTATTTCAAGGATTATTTTTCCACAGTAAATTTTCATTACTCTTAAAAATGTTTTGCTTTTTGAAGTTAATAACAAAATCCTCGAACCCTGATCTATGTAACATTATATACACACATATATACATAAATGTATAAAGCATAAGTAAACTAAAAAATACAAATATAGTAAACAAATACTGTTTAAATAATGTTCAATTTTCAGAAATATTTTAGTTTACAGTACAAAAGACAGACGAAGGATATTTAATTTTAATTCAGTGTTTCTGAGAACCTAAATTTTTTGAGCACTTGATACTCTGTTTTAATTTCATTAGAACAATGTATATATTAAACTTAAACATGACACATTTCTATTAAATTAAACATTTTCCCCTTTGTTATCAAATTAATTTCATTTTTTTCCCCTGGGCTAAATTATATATATTATAATCTTTCCATTTAACTAATCCTTCAAAAGATTTTAGTTTGATTAATTTTTCTTGTGTTTATTTTGTAAGCACCTTAAAGAACCAATATACCAATAAATAAAAAATTATATTTCATTTATTTGGGGACAATGCAGTTATTTATTGAATACCATTAAGAGTGCTTTTTAAAAAATAAAGTAAACCAAAACATCTCTAAATGGACATTTTAGGAAATAAATAATATTCACTAATGCAAACAGAAAGTGAAATTTTAATTGGCTTATTTAACACCACATCATCTGTTTCAATACATTCATAATCAAAATTGGTTTGCCAATGTTTTATCTTGCCTGCAGAAGAGCCAGGGAAGCATAAAAAAACAAGAGCTCATTTGGTGTTAAATAATATTTGTGGATTAGACCTAACATAAAATTTTCATTTATATGGAATCCATTTGTCCACTACTAATATTAGTAGAAAAATCCAAAGGATAAAATGGATTTATTCACTGTACTGGTTTATAAAATCTAACAGTACTCCAATGCAATTTGATATAAAAAGTATAGTTTTATTCACAATCCTTACTAAAGTTTTCTAGAACAAATTTCTGAAAAAATTCCACATTATTTTAAATTTATACATTCTATGATAATTTTTCCTAAAGCATCAATTTTCCACAGTTTAATATGTTTAAAAACATCAAAAAAGGGTCCAGTAATATTTAAGTAAATATATATATAAATCAATCCACATATACTTGTTCAGGAGAAACATGACAGAAGTTTGATATCTTTTGTTTCACATTTTCATCAATAGGATTTTCACTTCGACAAACAATCTGAAAGAAATGAGAGACATGAGAATTAATTTCTTAGAATACATTTGGTTATTTATACATTCAAAATTGTACAAAGCACATTAGTGAAATACAATATTGATACCTAGATTCAAATCTTGTAATTAATAAGCATAGATTAGAACGAACACCTTATCCTTACAATTTTGACAGTTTTTTTTGTGGACTTAATGGACTTTAATTAGAACACAACAGATCTTCACTTTCACTCTATGGATCTGTCTAAGATTCAGCTGTATCTCAAAGTGAGATTGATCCTTGATTTGGTGTACAACTGATGTTATCTTCTAATACAGCAGAACAAAATTGACAATTCACAAAATGGGGCTCTTTTTATCTGGTAACATTCGTTCTGTGAGACCTCCATGTTCTAGCTTTTCTGAACATTATATTTGGATACATTCTTGGAGATCCTGGCAATTCCATCAAAAATGGCCTTCACTTCTACACTTCCCCTGTTTTGCTATCTTCATGTTATACTTATCTGACCTTGCTACCTTTTTACACATCTTAGAAAAGAATTCTTCTTAGTTAAACTTGCATTTTTAGAATCTGGCTGAAGTTAAATGTCTTTGTCTCTCATCAAAAGAACTATTCATGTAGCTGGTTGGGCGGCCTTTAACATCATTGCATACACTAAAGGTCTCTTGATTCTACCATTCATAGAGTTTTTAGGACTTCTACATCTCTATCATCCATGAAGTATTAAAGTGACAATGTTCAGAGGCAATGAAGTCTACTTCAGTGGGGCAATAAAAGAATGCAAGGTGGGACAGTCTCTCCATATCCAGTTCTTGATGGTTTCATTTTTTCTTTAACAGAAGACATCTTTTTTGTCAAAATGAAAGTCTAAAGCAAACAAATTTATTTTCAGCTAATTCCAATTTACTACTTTGACTCGAGAATCTGCATTTTATATCTATTCAACAGGCAGTGACATAAAAGAAGTGATGTCTCATTTCAAAAGTTGCTTGTCATCAAATATTGCATTCATAAAATTCATAACATTATGTTCTGAAATACAATTAATATCAAAAGTTTAAAGAAGAGTAATGGACAAAGGCTGAGAAATGAGAAATTTTGTTAAAGGTTGAATTTTTATCAATAATGAGCACAATTTGAGCTTTAAATACAATGAAAAACGATTAAATCCTTTTATATTTAATAAACACATATAAAAGGATCAGATGCTAGTTGATATTCAAAAGAGTTACACTGATTTGCCTTTAAAACCTTTCAGAAGTAGCCGCACAACCTTATAAACATATAATTCTCAACCCTATCTACACTATTAAAATTTTTAGGTAAAACAAACATATCTATGTATGCATGTGAGGCTATCATCTTCTCACAAACTGTGGAGGGCATAAACATGCCTCGAAAGAACCAAAAGATGGGAAGTTATCCGAGAAAGCTATTTTGACTATCTAAATTCCAAAATAGCAATTAGTTAAAAAGATATTAATACAAAATGTTAAAATACACAATTCCTCTGTCCCTGCATGCAGTTTATTTCGTAAAGACACCAAAGAACCAGACGGGGGAAATTTGATATTTTCGTCGTTTTTAAAACCACAATCCAATTTTTAATATTAGAAATAGGCAACAAATCATTCCGGGATCAGACAGACCATTTCTTTCACCAGGACATAGAAATTTTTTTTTTTACAACATAATGATATTTTGCATTTTTTGTAAAATAAGTCCATTTTAACGCGTTCTTATGCAAAGAATTTTTCAAACGCTCTGTTGGGCTTTTTAATGAATAAGCTTAATAGCTTCCGTACTAAAATAGTTCATGCTTTGCTCTTTTAGAATCAGCGAATTAAATCAGATTATCAAAATTTTTTATAAGTTTTTTTTTTTAAAAAAAGTACTTGAAATTTGACAAACATTTAATATCTTCGCCATTTATGAAAATAATCGAACAAAACTTTTTTCTAAAGTGTAAAATTTTACTATCCATATTTTAACAGAAAATTGAAAAATTTGAGCAAAAATTACGGGTTTTAAAACAGCTTTTGGTGATTTTCCTTTAACAGATTTTTACTGGGTATTTATATATGCAGTACTTTTCATACATTTTATGCTTAATATTAATCATTGTTTTTAATCAATGTATGAAATTTGAAAACTTTAACTGAAAAATTAAGCCCTCAAAAAAATGAAAACTTTAAAAAAACATTTGTAAATTACATTTATGCAAGGTGAATGGGGTAATTGGTGTCGAAAAGTGGTTTCTAACCAAACGAATTTTGATGTTGTTGCTCTTTTGACTGTTAAACTGAAACATAGTATAGTAGAATTCCTTTAAAAAAAAGTTATAGAATTTTGAAAATTTTAATTTTTATGTCTTTTTTTCATAAATAAAACAAGCAGCACCCTTTCCTAATGTCAAATGTACTAAATGTCATGAGCAATCCAAATTTAAGTAATTTTTTTCTCTTTAAATAGGTAATAACTCCGCTTTCACTCATGCATTACACACAGCAGCATTATTTGCCATTAATGAAACTAAATGTTTAAAGGATATCTGACATTTTTTAAACTCATACACAAGTGAGCTAATATTTTCTCCAGAGGAATTGCAAAAAAGCCCATTTTGAATTATGACATTTTGCAGGATCAAAGTATAATTCACTTTAATGGGATATAATTTGCATTTAATACCCTAACTGCCAATAGATCCTACTGCAAAAGGACCTCATTTCAGCATTTAAACACATACTCTTCCTTGGAAGCTAGTTCACTAATCACAGTAAATGTTTTTGTCTTTCCCCATCTGTACTGCTCAGCAATACTAGACTTTGGAAATATTTCCCTCAAAAAAAAAACTGGCACGATCAGCAGCAAAAAAAAGGTCTACCATGTACTACAAGAAAAGATATAAACAGTACTTTAGCCTTTATTACATTTAACTGAGCATGTCCTAGAAAAATGGGTCCAATATTCAGCAACTGTTACATGATTTCTTATTTGTGACATGCTTTGGAGTTTTTATGACAGACACTACCATATCAGTCGCTCTGAGAAATGCATATTTTTCTCTTTTGAAGATGTGGAATGCACAATCAAATTTCTTTTTACAACATTCTTAGTAAGTTTGTAAGTATATTTTGCCTATGTTAGACAATGTTGTGAAAAAAACAAATCATTTGACAAAATAAAGCATAAAGAACACAAACACCTGCAAAGCACAAATGAATCAAATGCCAAAAAGTTACTACAGAGGAGAAAAAATAAAATGCTTCATTAAACAATATAAGGAGACAAGACAAAACTTTAAAATTTGTTGCCATTAAATTTTATAAAGTTTTCATCTTATTTTCTGGCTACGAATTTTAAATGAGTAGGGTAGAAAATTGCCAGCAGATGGCAGAAACTTTGTGAAAAGGTAAAAATGAATTACTTAGGTGTAAAAGCATTAAATTTTGTAGGTATACAAATCTAAAATGTTTTGTAATACATTTCAGCTGTTTTGTGCAAAATCCAAAATAAAGAAAAGAATGCTACGGGCAAAAGCAACATACCATCTTGTAACCTGAACACTTTCAATATCAGAAAATTCAGACAAATCCTTTGAAAGAAGCAGAGGAAATTAATAATTTAGTTTTATAGTAGATCTTAAATTTAAGGTACGGACTGTAGCTTCAGGAAATCCAAAAACAAAATTTGTCTTATTACATTATATTATAATTATCAACAATCACATGAAAAAAATGCAAACAAATTTTAAGCTATTTCTATATAATCAGTTCAAATTACAATGATGATAACAAAAAAAGGGAAATATTTTAATGATTTTAATACAGCAGTATACAGTAGAGTCCTGCTAATCCGAACCTCTTTAATCCAAAAATCCGCCTAATCTGAACAGAACTAAAGAAAAAAAAAAAATTTATAAAATTTCTGAACTAAGTAGAGAAAACAAATTTTTTCAAGCTACGTCATACGTTTAATGTACGTTTACGAAACTTGTAATTTTTAATTTTGCTGTTTAACTATAAATTCAATATACAGCTTTACTTAAAATTGAAACAAGTTTGAGTTGAGCATTTACACAAAACGTAAAATGCAAACCATTATCTGAGAGATAAAGTCAGTGCTCTTCAACTGACGCAAGGAAGTAAAACGGCTTGAAGAAGCAATGTTTTGCCAACACCGAATAAACATAACATCTGTTGGTGTTGCATCAGCATGTTGCTCAATGTTGTGCAAAGCAAAATCAAAGGCACTGACTCAGTGACTCAATAGTTTGGGAACGGAAATCAAGAGGAATACATAGATCTAGGTCACTGCCCTTCCACTACTACTCGCGTACCGCCCGTCATATCGATTTTACCTCTAAATCAATACGTAATTTCTTACCTTTAATTCTTGACACATAGACATTCAATATGCCTCATATATCAATGTATGGCATTATATGACAAAATTCCACCTAATCTGAATTTTTGCTAGTACGAATAGGGTCCAGTCCCAAATAGTTCGATTAGTGGGACTCAACTGTACTTTAAAAAACAAAAAAACTCACCAAATCAGGAGAAAGACCCAAACCTCTCAACTCCCTCACACTGATTTGAGTTGGCTTAGTCTTATGTTCACCAGTTGCTTTAGGCTGGAAAATATATTCACTGACATTAAATTCAACATTTTTTTATTACTTTTTTTTAATACTAGCAAAATATATATGAATAAGTACTTACTGCTTAAATGCAACAAGCTTACTGAAATAATAATATTTTGATACATATGTAGTTCTTTGTAAAATCTATAGACAAATATATATATATATACCATATTCTTTATTCACATGAAGATCAATATCAGCCTTTGGTTTGAAAACTAATATCTCACTGGCTTTTTTGTTTAACTTTTATTTTTTAAGATACCTTTTTGAATATAATTAAATCCTATTTAAAAACACACACACACACATTTTTTCTTTATTTCATTTCCAAGAGAATATAATTTAACCTTTCAACTAAGAACAGTCTTGCATAATAATATCTTGAAAATCTTATTATATGCATTTTTTAAGCTTAAGAATGAGACTTGAACTTTAAGCTACAAGAAAATATAGAAGTTTAATAAATAAAAATAAATTTCTCAAATGAAGAAGCATGCTAAAAAGTTAAGTCACAAAAAAAAAATAGATTCCCTTAAGACATTTTGAAAGCAGTCAAATTTTTAATTTGATCTTTTTGACAACTTGTAAAGTAAATGTCTATTAAAACAAAAAAGATGTTTGAAAATAGACTCCAAATTGACTTTTGTCCAATTCCTAAAATAAAATTACTATTTTGATAATCTTTTTTAACAATTTTACATCATTCAACATAACATTTCTACCTTTTAATATCGATTTTTTACCTATATTACTTTAAATATAACCCATTTTAAAATTAAAAGATTTCTAATGGTTATATAAATATGTGTAACTACTATCCTCCCTTATTCATAAGATACAAACATATTAGTATATATCAGATAAACACATCTTTGCTTTGATTATTCATCAATTTTTAGAATAATTTACAAGGCTATTATATTTTCAAAAAATTAAATATATAACAATTCTAGTTCCTTTAATAAGCAAGAATATTTTAAAAATGATCATTTCTACACATAATTTTGATTGGAAAATAGGTATAGTAATTTAAAGTTTTTATAGTAGTAAAATTTTAGGAGCAGTGTTACATATGTTTCCCAATATATAACACAGAAACATTTACAACAAAAAATAGTCAGTGACAACTAAATATTCACCATAGCAATATATAGCAGAAAATTATATAAGTTACTAAAAAATTAAAAATGCTTATTAAATTTTATTTGAAGTCACAATTTATATATATACAGTAGAACATCTTTTATTCAGAGCGTCAAATATCCGAACCAGTTTTTTTTGTTAATTTAGAAGGCGAAAAAGGCTACAATGACGACCACAGGAATGAGATTACCAACTCCGTCCATTCGATCCCAGAATTTTAAGAATGCAATGAAGATATAGAAACTTGGATGGCAATCAAAAAGCAGAAGACTCAGTGGATTTCAAATACTAAATGATGACGATATTGTGACTTCTGTGCAAGCAGAATCAGACCCTGTTGACGATGAAATGGATGAAGACGAGGACAACAACGAAAGTAGTAAGGGTCCATCAAATGCTGGCGCATTTCTGTGTTAAAGACAGCGATGGAGTGGTACAAACAACAATCACAGTGCTGTCCTACTCAGCTACTGCTGCTCAAGAGAATCAAGAGACCTTGCAGCGGAAAAACCAAGGTGTACAATGGTACAACAAAAAATGATTATTTTCCATAATAAACGTAAAATTGCGACATTTTGCACCTATTTTTCTTTTTCTTCAAGCACGTTTCCTGCATGTGATGATTTTCAATATTCGCATAGTGTATGGTTTCATATACTGCATGGATCGCATTCAGTGTTCGGTTATCCGAACGGTGTCCGGTTCCAACTGATTCGGATAAACAACGTTCTACTGTGTGTGTGTGTGTGTATATATAACACAAGTTAAGAAAAACAATCAGAGGAAAAAAGTTCAAGAATAAATAAATTAAACATGAAAGTAGTAATCTGAACAGTAATACAACCTTTTTTAAAAATATAATATATAAATCAAATATAACATATTACACTGTGCTAAAAATTAATTTCTTAAATTATTAGAAATGAAGTGTGCATAATGTTTTCTTATTCAAAATAGATATATGTTATATTAATGTAAGGCAAAAACAACAGTTTGATTCATACTTGAGGAACTAAGCTCACATGAACACAACAAAAATTTTCTTTTTTGACACGAAACTGAAACTGCCGAAACGCCTCTACAAATGGCATTCCTTCTATGTCCCCAATAGTGCCACCTAACTAAACAAAAAAAAATTGATAAAACACATGTTTAACACATAACTTTACAAAAAAAATTTAAAAATAGAAAAAAATTTAGAAATAATTTATCAGCAGAAGAACTCATTCTTTCATTCAGTTAACAAAATGAACATACTTTTTGGAAAATGTGATTCACAAAACAATTAACAGAAGACAACTTCACAAACAAAATAAACCAATAGTTTGAAATTTTTCATTTGAAGAAAAAGTATGGAAATCTTTACTGCAAAAGTAATAGATTAGAAGAAATAGAATCTCAAAAATAGACTGGTGTTTCCAAAAGTTTCATTAAATAATTTTCTAAAATTTTTTGGGAGCATAATTATTTTTGACGATTAACCTTGATATATTTTTTATAAATCACAATCATAGAGCTAGGACTTATATGGACTATTTAAAGCAGGTGAACAGAAAAATACACATACATTTAGAATTAATTGTCAATTTAATTTAAGCAGAATTCTAATTTCAAATACGTTTGCTAATTTAAAATTAATGAAGAAACATTTATCAAGTCACCATATAGAAATATTACGCTTAACCTTTTCACTGCACATCCCGTGATTACAATGGGCAATGTAGTAGTAGCAACAAAATTCACGCAACCTGCATTTCCGCAGGCAGCATTTTAACCGATTATTTAGCTGTGCAACCTGTGCTGTACCTGTTTATGTTTTTATGTTCATATTTTTATGATCTAATTCTATATTTTAAAATAAACTCTTTCACTGTATTTTTTTTTTGTATATTTTACTTCTAAAATATAAATTTAATATGTAGATTTGAAATACGTAATAAAAAATGCATTTTTTTTAACCTACTTTGATAACTATGCAACAAGAGGGTTAAAAGCAACTATTTGAGCATTATTAGTCTATTATAGATATACAGTACACAAAACAGTATCTTAATAATCCCTTACAATATATCATATTGAATTAACAGAACAAATTATTTAAAATAATTGAATCTGAAACTGTAATGTACAGAAATCCTGCTAATCTCTCAAAATTCTACAACAAATAATTAAATTTAATTCTGCAATTTAATTAAATCAGCTAAAAGTTATGGAAATGCATAAAAATTACAATTAAAATGATTATACCTACTAAACTAAAATATATGCTACTAAAAAGTAAGTATATAGCAAAATTCAAGTAATACCCTACTAATTTAAAATTATTTTTAATTTTCATTCTTCTCTCCAACTTTTGTGCTTATATACACCCAACTTTTTTTTTCCACACACGCTCCTTAGGAAAATGTCTAAAAAATTCATGCAACATATGATAAATTTGGGGATACGTTCCACAACTTTAAAAAATCGTGTAAGATGAAAAATCTCCAAATATTTTCCTAAAAAACCATAAAAAATTAATAACAAAATCCCCATTACATATTTATAAAATAAAAACAATTCATTTTTATTACAAATATAAAATTAATGTACAGTTAAAATTTAGTCTATAAATTCAAATTGAATTTAGGAATACAATTACTAACTAAAAACTATTCCTCACTACTTAAAAATAAGCATGCATATTTATTACAAACTACTTTAAAAAGACAATCATCGGTAGATGTGTCAGATACGTCTAGTGCAACCGTCGGTTTTGATTCAAATGAAGAATTTTGTTCATTATCAACAGTCTTGGTTGCTTTTTCTTGTTACAAAATCTGTCATTAATGGCTGTCTTTTTCTTGTGTGCGTGTTTCTTAAATTGTTTGCATAATTTCTGTGATATCCTGTTGCACAAAATATCTTTGTTCAAATTTTAATCAACGATTTACAAAAAACAATACTGCTTTAGTTTAAAAAAATATTATTTCTAGCCATAAAATGAAAATGTTTCTGTTACTAAGAATATCACAAAAAAAAATTATGTACTTTCATTATTTTTTAAAAATAATTACTTTCTAAAATTTTAAAATGGATTTCAAATTTTCATTTATGAATCAATCATTACATGCAGTTAGCTTAAAAATGTCTCTAAAAACTAATGTAATTTAATCCAAAATAAAAGACAATGTAATATTTTATTATTAAATATTTAATTTAATAATGAAATAATAGAAAATGCAGCTTTAGTTTTTTAAAAATGGGATTAATTTAAGTCCATTATCGTTAAATAATGATTTAAAAAATTATCGTTAGCTATTCAAATGATTGTTTATTTCTGGATATTAGAATGTTTAATTAAAATATGCAACTATAAGAAAAGAACTATGGGGAGAAAAACCCTATAAATATGTTTGCATTCACTGAAAAACCATTCAAAAAGAAAATAATACTATCTGATAAAAACATTTCAGCATTTTATTATATTTTAAAGGCTATTCAATCCACTATTTTTCAGTAAATCATTTTTTTAAGAATAAAGACTCATTTGTAATGTGTTTTTAAAGATTAAGATCACATTCATTATTTTATGTATATATATATATATAACAATAAATACTCTTAGAATTTAAAATAGTAAAATGGATTTGAAATGATCATTATTTACTTTCACAATATAAGAAAATCATTCAAAAAGAAACATCTTTATCCGAGAGAAACGTTTCAACACATTTGGTTCTTATATATTGAAAACTGTTATTTCAATTATTTCTTTCCATGCCTCACATATAAATTAAGTGAATAGTTGATAAACGGAAGAAATTTTTATAGAAAAATGGAAATGCATCTCATCTAAAATGTATTAAAAAAAACTAACATTTTCATTATTCTATTATATCTATGTCTGATCGAAGTAGTCTTGCATACATAGATAGATACATTTGTTTACCAACGAATTTTAATAGTGTAGATAAAGTTTAACAGTTTACCTCAATAATACAAATCTCTGGTTGGTTGCCATTAGAAACAGGCTTCGTAGACACTCGCTCCACCCATTCCTGTACAGCATCAGTGATGTGGGGCACAACCTGAAAACACCCAATTAGTCACATCAGTACTTTCGTATATAAATTCAATATAAACTTACTGTTTAGTTTTTATCAAAATTTTACCAGATAAAATGGATTAGGTGGATTTAGCTCTTTACACAAGCCAAAAAACTTTCAAATGCCAAAACAACATCTCAACAAAAGATACTTCACTTTTGAAATATTTACAAGTTATTTGATATAACTTAAAAATAAAAAATATTCTGATTTTTTCATAGTATTTTAATGTCAGATAAAAGATGACTACCACAGAAATAATATATATTAACACCAAGACAATGAATAAACAAGCATAAATGTATCAGCATCACAGAGGCTTATGATTCACGCAAGTTTTATATATGTAACACTTGATTTCTCTCTCTCAAACAAATGATAAGCATTAATTGATATTATTTAAAATGAAATCTGAAAAAAAAAATCTGAATTCAAGTTTTCTTTTTTAATGACTATTGAGCTGTACCAAACTACTTTTCCTCAAGTACATACCAGCCAATTTTTGAAAATAACAAAAGTATAAAGTAACATGTAGACAACATTTCAAGTGAATTTTTAAAATAGTTTTCAAATTTCATAAAACAGTGCCTGATATACAAATATTATTTTATCTAAAGCTAGGACAATTTCATAATATTTTTTATGATAAAAAAACTTGAACTGAAATTTTTTGCATTCACTTGATTTATAAAACTCACATTTGCTGTGAAGCTAAATTTAAAAGAATGAAAATAATTTTCAAAGGGATTATGGGTTAGAAGCTTAGTTATTGTATATGTTATTTAAACTAAGTAACTTTAAGCTTTCTTTAAAAAAAATGGAGGACTTTATAATATATTTTCATAAAAAATACAGTAAAAATAGCTAATATATTGCATTCTATTTATAAAAAATTATCACATACACAGAAGGTAAAGTGATGAGAAGCAAGAAAATCAATCACATAATGGCTCCAGTGCTTGTTTTTTATATATAAAAAGTTGAAATAGCTTTTGAAAAAAGAAAGTATGCTTGAAAAACGCAAAACAAACTGATGATGTCATAATGAGGATGCTTTGGTTAAAAAAAAAAATACAATTAAGAATGAAGCAATTAACATTTTAAATAGGTTATTTAAGAAATCTCACATTTTGACCTATTTAAAAAGATAAAAAAAAGGCTTAAAAGGGTCCAAAAAAATCTTGTTCAAGATCGTTTTCATAATATTTGTCTTGAAAATCCACACATTTTCTAGTTTTTTATTAGACCATGTACACCAAAAATCATTTCTATTTTTTTATTATTTTTTTTTCAAATACTAAATACCTTTTTGCATTACAGTGAGAAATAAAACTAGAAAATAATAGCACTGGAAAAGAAATTTTTTTTAAAAAAACCCCACATGGTCTCTTAAATATTTTCAACATGAACTGAGTGTGCATCACCATGCTCATTATTTTCCCTTCCCTCCCCCAACAGCAGATAAATCATCCCTTTGCAACAGACAGAATTGCTCTTCACAAGTTTTTCAATGCTTTGGATCTTATTAGAAACTCTAATTTTCATTTATAATGTTAAACATTTAAGGAAATAAATAAATGAACGAAATATTTTATGCAGCTAAAATTTAACATATAATTAATTTTAATCCAATCTGCTTCCTTGTCATTTTTTAAAAATTTCTCCATAATTTAGAACAGGGGTGCCCAACCCAAATCGGGGGGGCCAAGTAAAATTTACAAACGAGATGGGCCGAATATCAAAAAAAAATAAAAAAAAATATTTTATTATCGAAACATTCAAAAATATTTTATTACCTTACAATTAATGTGACACTCGTTTTTTTGTTTTATTTGAGATTTTTAATATCAACAATAATTTAGTTGACAAAAAGTTATTTGGGCAGTTTTTTTCGAAAACAACCTGTGTGATACTTTTTTTTTACCAGGTTTAATTTGGAAAAAAAGACTCGAGCTTATAAGTAGTTCCAAATGCTGATATAATGCATAGCCAATCCTTTAAATTTGGAAATTTATCTTCAAGAATATTTTGATACTATTCAATCTTATTCCTTTTCCCCCCGGCTTTTTTTGCTCAATGTTGATTGATTCTATTAGCTCCATTTGTAAAATTTGGGGGGGCTTTTATTCCACCCCTACATTAAATGGGGCTAAAATTATTGCAAACAATTCCTAAACTTTTTTATGTAGGAGAATTGGTTGAATTCTTCAAATAATTTTCTGACCCCCGTGGAATATTTAAGAGGTTTTTAATGGTCACTTTTATAGTCATTTAACAATGGGAAAAAGAATCAAATTGTTTGACTGAATTGATTTCATGCTTGATTTTCATGCTGCAACTTTGCTACAAAGGCTTTTATATCTTGGGATAACAATCAGTAATCAACTTATTTTCACCTTTGTAACTTGGTTCAGCTCATTCAGTTTCCAATTGTTATATCTGTTGTCATAAATTTAGAAGCCATTGGTCATCCGAAAGTTCACTTATATTATGACCACTATTGTTCATGAAAGTTTTAATTTCTTCCCTTAATTTCCAAAATCATAATAAGCAGTTTCTGTGACTTAACCACTGAATTTTGGTGTAATAAATGATATCACCATATTCAGATTCCAGTTCCCTAAGATATTCTTGAAATTGACGATGCTTCAACGGATTGTTTTTAAGGCCAACGGCCATGTTTCCAAAAACTAACTTTATCCAATACATGGCGTTGTTTGCAACTCGGATGACGTCAAAGTGATAATGTTTGTAAAAAGATAACCCGTTGTTACTATAGCAACGGGGTGTGGTTAAGAAATGATTAACAGATATAGTCGGTTTGAGAACACATGCGCAGTTGCAGTAAAATAAACGAACTATTCAAAACCATAATCAAAATGTGGTGAGGACAACAAGGTGCAGTGGTGTTGGTTGAATGAGGAAAAAGAAAGTTTTGTAAGTGCTGTCTTCTTTTAGAATTGCCGCTTTGAAATGGATGCACACAGTCTTTTTTTAAATCAGTGCAAATATTTCCTTTGGGATATCCACAAGTGAATGAACAAGTACGCTTACATTTTCTGGGTATCATAAACATTGCCCATAGGTTAAGAATAAAGATGGAATTTAAAAAGAGTTTTAATTTTTGGTGGAAGGATTTGATAGACCTCCAGTTTTATTTTTTGTACAGATATCTTTTATATTTGTATTAGCAAATTTAATCTCAATTTTTTTGCTTGATAGATGTGTGTAATAAAATTCTTTCTGCTCATATCTTAGATAATGTAAAACAGTATTTGAAATTGCTATGTAAGAATACCTATCAGGAAATAATCATTTTCAATTTGAGTCTTTTCAAAGAAAATGTTACTTTTCTAAGAAAATAACCCAGAGCAATTTTTCACAAAATAGTTTGTATAATTCCTTGTTTTCAAACACATCTATTTCTTGTTTTACAAATAAATGCTATTATTTCCGATAATGCATGAAAATAAGGACAAAAATTTCACTAAATTACAGTTTCCAGCTAAACCTGAAAAAGTTCCTCGTTATTTGGAAAATTTCCTCGCGGAAATGATTTCTTTCAATATAGTTTCAAAACCACTTAAAATAAATTTTAAATTCATATAACTATACATTATTATAAAATTAATTGTTCACACACCTTTTTTGTAAGTTAATATCTATTTATTTTACATATCTTACCTATCAAAATGAATTCGGCTAGGAAAGCAGGGGGGAAAAACAACTTTGTCAAGAAATATACTCGGTATATTTTCAACTTTAAAAAATTACTTTTGTATTATGATTAACGAAAATTTTAATAACATTTTCCAATTTTAAGCCAAGGCAATTTTGAAACATGGCTATTTTATGACCAGTAATTTAACAATGCGTAGTCCTTCCAATTTAACTACTGGTTAAAGTCTACACTCTTTTGTTTTGAGTTTTTTCGTTTTAAAAAATGTTTTCTCTCATTCCTCGCATCTTTAAGTACCTAAATACCTCATCAGGCGATTTTTTCATAATGCAATTCAAGTCTAATAGTTTCAAAATGATTTTAATTGCTCACACATCCCATGTAGGTCCAGAAATATTTCAAAAACAGAGAGAAAAAATCGGAATCCCAAGAGAGAAGTTCGATAAATGGAAATGCACTTAGCTATTTGAGGTTATTTGATGAAGAAAAATCATAAAATGTTCTTGGTTCCAGGAAAGTTCTCACAAAATAGACAACAAATTTGCAAAATGGAGGGGTCATCATATTATATTCATTACTCCACTAATTTCCAAATTGCTTCCTTTATTACACTTCCTGTTGGTATGGAATTGAAACCCTCGCTCTTTGTTGAATTTTAATAATTGCCCTTATAGATAATCCGAGAAAAGCATGAATATTGTTAAATTTGGAAACCTGAAAGAAATATGAACATTTTTAAAAATGTTTTAAAAAACTAACTAGAGTTCTCAGATCTAAATTTATATAAAACTTTTATGGAACAGATATATATATGTATAAGGTTTTCAAAAAAATTTCAAAATTAGCTTTGAATAGAAAAACCCTTCATATCTTCCAAAATCCATCTGAAGAAACGCATATAAAAATTTAGTAAAGGCATAAAACAGAAACTAATAATGTCTGTAAATCTCTAATTTTTAATGCTGCTTTTTTCTAACTGAAGAAGGTTAAATAGCTTTCTAATTTTTTATGAGATAAAAATCGTTTTAACTCATATTATATCATATAGGAGCTAATCTCTGACTGCAAATGTAATGGTATTAATACTAATCACATATTGTTGTTACTTTTCAAAATCAATAACTGTATGAATCAAAACTCTAATTTACTTTATACATTCAGCATAGAATAAGTCTAATTGTCATACATCACTTTGGACAATTCATATTGGTACTGCAAATTCATGGTTAGTTGTTCTGGTGATTAAATGGTTTAATTCTTTTTTTATAAGTATGTAATAATCTTTTTATGGATAAAGTCTAAGAAAAAGGATTTAAAAATTAATTATTTATAAAATTTCATTTTTAAAATTGGTCTTAATCACTTGAATTAATGAAATTATATACTGATGTATAAAATAACACTTTGTTATAAGCAGATTTCAGTCTTTATTAGTATATGTACTTTTATGTTACTAATCATTTTTGAATTGTGCATTCATTGAAGATATTTAATTAACATAGTAACTCTTTTGTAAATCAATACAAATTATTGGATTTTAAAAATATGAAGAAGCCAATCAGCTGATTCTTTGGGATGACAAAAAAGAAGAAAAAAATTGGGAGGAGTAGAAATTACTTTCAAACAGCTAAAGGAAACACATTAACAGCTAGGATGCACAAGTCTTTTTCTTGCATAATGTACGATGAGCAATATTCGTCTTGGAACAGTGAAGAAGGGCAAACGGGGGTCAAGCTAGCCTTAAAACTACACAGATTAGGGCTTCTTTCCATCCCTCTTCACATTGTGGAGGACCAAAAAAGAGAGACACCTCAGATACTCTTTGTCTCAGTTTATGTCGCCTAAAATGGAATTCCTTGGGGTACACAGTTTTGTCGTATTTTCATGAATACCAGAAATAATAACATTAATTTATAAATAAGAATTGGAAAAGTGGTTAAAAGATTATTGACCATTTTCAGAGAAAATGACGTTTTCTTTTAAAAAGACCTTCGTGATTTTAAACTTATTATAGTTCTTTGATGAGTGTTTCTTATAAGGCAATTCAGAAATTCAAATTTAAGTACAATTTGTTTCTACCATCTACATTTTCTTAAACACGACCAACACCACATAATGTAGCCTATTTTCTGGGTTACTACATTAAATGAAGCTGTTATTTGGTTACCAAACACACACACGTAATAAAAATTAAAACAATATGTTTTTGAAATAAAATAGGAAAGAGCCATAATTTTCTCTTTGAGACAGAAAATCATTTTAACCTACAATTATATTATATAGAAGCTAATCTCTTTTTGTTATCTAATGACATTAACATCAAATTATTATTATTGTTACTAAAATCAATAACAGTACGCAACTTGAATTTTCATTTACATATACAACATAGAATATGTCAGGTGTATTGTTATGCGATACTGTATCAACGATGTAATTCAGAATTCAAGGAAAGCTGCATTATTCAATCTCGGGCGTATTACATTAAGGGGATGACTAACGAAAGTGAATATTAGTCGCACCGTGGCCAGCTACATGAGTATTTTCGACCACGGATCACGCATTCTTTGAACCACATGGTCAAGTGACGTGGACGACACCTTGAGCTGGCACCCCCTCTCTCATAACTACCTCTACCACACCAACGGGAGGACGCTGAGTTCTCGACAAATTTAACGCGGCATCAGCCTCATACACCTTTTAGTAGAAATTGGGCCTCGAATCCTGTGACAAGGCCAGCTATGCTCCGACACCTTTTGCACCACTGGCAACGCTGCCACATGTTCATGTTCAAACCTCCAGTGGTGTGGTGTGAAGTTAGTAGAGGGGGTAGCCTGTGGTGTCATCCTCGCCACTTGATTATGGTTCATAATTAGAGATCGGTTACCAAAAGCGTTCGATTAACGAAAAAGTACGACGTTAATATTCACTCACTCAACCCTTATTAAAGGTTGTATTTTTATGTTATTAGTAATTAACACAAAATTTGTATTAATTGTGCAGTTATTGAAAAAGATATTTAATTAACATCGTAACTCTTATATAAATCAATTCAAATGATTGGAATCAAAAAATATGAAGTGACCGAAACTGATTGTTTGGGATAACAAAAAATAAATAAAACTGCTTTGCTTCCAAAAATAATTTTTTAACAGGCTTCAGTAGTAAAAGTATGTGAGTTAAAAGCTTTCATTTTGAAAGAACCGGGATATTCTCCCAAATACTTCTCTCTTTTATCAGCCCGTTTTCCTCGCTAGGGCAAATGCCTAGACAAGAGATTTGGAGGCGCAAAAAAATTGAGGGTGAAAAAAAAAAAGTGGTAGGCAATTAAAATTTTAGAGAATGCACAAACTACCTAGGTATATATTAAACGCTCTCAATTATTCTCCTTCATTTTATACCCAAGTTATCAAATCTTCATTTCACTATCGCCAAATTATTATGTAAATCAAGTTTGGCTTTTCTTCCTCAAATCATATATTTTGTTCTCATATGTATTGTTGTGTTCTGTAATTAAGTTGTGATCTCAAAACTCGAAATAAAATCTTTATCGCGAGCTGCCTTCTCAAACTGTAGGGCGCTACTCTAGGAGAGTGTGATAAACCTACTCTTGGGAGGGCGAGCCATAGCGAAAATCTTGAAAAATAAAAAAGATTTAAAAATAATCATCAATTTAATAAAATATAATTTACAATTTAAAATAATTATAAAGTGAAATACACATTCTTATATAAGAAAAAACGAAATACACATTCACACTGATATAATACACATTACTTATAAATCGTATCAAAATCAAAATAAAGTATTTCATAATTAATTTATCAATATTGAAAGCAAGTTTAGTAATTGCTAGTGACTCCTCTGGGCTTGTCATATACAAAACTTAATGTTTATCTTGATAATTAGTACAGTTTATAATTAAAGTCGTATTGTATTGGGGTTTTACCATCAAAGTACATTATAATTGCATTCAATACATTGTAAGAAGGGGGGGACGATGAAAATTATGATTGAAAATTGGATGGCAAATATTGAAAGTTTGAAAGCACTGCTTTATCGCAATCTACAACACTCTTTTGTGGCATTGAATTAATTACCTTGACAACAACTTCAATCACAAGTGACATATTTAACACTTGTGCACATAGATTCTCGAGGTGCAAAAAACCATGAAAAATTAGCATTTCAAAATCATTTAAACTGTTTCCTAAAGCTTTTGTGTGATCGAAAATTAATGAAACAGCACCAACATTATTTCCAACCATTGAAGGGGCTCCATCTGTTGCAAAGCCTACAAGATTTTTTAAATCTATCTGACAACTTTGCATGCAATTTACGACAGCATCCTTAATATCTCTTCTGGTAGTAGTACCTTTCAAACTCACAAGTTCGAGTAGTTCTTCAGTAATATTCATTTGACTATCGACACCTCTAATAAAAATAGCAAGTTCAGCAGTATCATTTATATCTGCGTTTCATCCAAAGCCACTGAAAAATATACGAAGCTAGTTGTAATTGTGTTTAGCGATGCACAAATCTCATGTGAAATGTTTTCTATTCTTCTTTCTACAGGTTTTACGTGGCAGTGACAGACACACAGATTCTGGACAGATTTCTTCAACTACGGCAATTAGAGTCTTTGATATACATTGCTGGCCACCGTAATGCAACACCCTGAAGGAAGCATGCAAATAACATGAAATTTACAACATGCATTAGCGAGGTGAGATATGCAAATGATTAGAATTAGCGCCACACACATCATTGCGTGCTTGTGTACCTAAAAACCCTATTTAAGGCTTGGAGATTTCGGCGATTTCAAATGCCGGCAATTGTGGTTTTTCAAAAGCGATCAGTTATGTCTCGTGGTAAACAGCATCAGCTTTTGATCAAATACCCGAGGTTACGAAGAGGAAGGATAGTGGCTACCGACATTGTGGATTATCTTTCGGGGAAATCGAGCGTGTTGGGCCGAAACCAAACAATTTACGGATATTGTTTGTGATGGATGCAGGAGGGTGCGGCGGACGGCGTCAATCACATCCACCTCAGTACACCACTTCATGTGAGGACAGGCAAATTGTCCGTATGGCGGGGCGGATCGGCTCAGTCCATCCCCGAACCAAACACAGAACATTGAGTCTGTACGCATCACTCGTGTCTGCGGCGTTCCATTCGATGCCCTTTACAGCAAGTGGTCTGTCCCCAAAGGGGTCCATTGCGATCTACCGCCTGGGAACCACAGGCGTCTCCGTACCAATGGTGCGATGAAAGAAGGATGTGGGCGGCAGGAATGTAATGAAGTTGTCTTTACTGGCGAGTCCGCATCTGTCGAAACACCGATGGTGGATTCGAGTCTGGAGACACCGTGGGGAGAGGATGCTGAACAGCTGCGTTATGCACGGGTATTATGGTATGGGCGGTATTGGATATCACTCTCGCATCTCCAGTACGCTTTCCCTTTTCTTTAAACAGCCAGCGCTACATCTACGGAGGTGTTGGAGCCAGTTGTCCTTCCTTACCTTCAGGGCTTGCCACAGCCATATTTCAACAGGATAATGGCGACCACATGTGGCAAGCATTGTCAAAGGTTTTTTGTCAATCACCATATTGAATTTTTCCCCGGCGCTCGCCCGGATCTTTAGCATAGAAAAATTGGCCCATGGTTCTCACGATTGCCCCAGATTACCCCCCAGCTGCCACAACAGATAAATTTTGCGTGTAAGCTGCTTGGTCTTCTGCCCCCAAGAATCTAAAAGTCTCTTTGAATCAATGGTGGGCGTGTGGCACGTGATCCCCAACAATGAAGGCTACTGATTCTGGCGGGAACCCCCTTCCCGAAGTCTATAAATTTAAATCATTTGATATTGTTCAACATGTTATCTACAAAATAAATTTTGATGTACATCTCTTGTCTTTCTTGGTGTTGCATTTACAGTGGCCGGGGTGTAGTTACCGTCTGAAAATTTTTATATTTTTATGACAAAAAATTTGTTTGGGGGCCGCATAAATATTTATGGTTAGGGTAAATTTTTTCAAAGACTGTAACTTAGCTCGTTTACCAACAGTAAATTTTCCCAAATTTTTCCAAGTTTTTTTTTCATAGTGTTTTTAAGGGTATGATTTTTAAAAATTTAAAAATTTAATGCACAATAAACACACACATTGTCTCAATGAATAAAAAATACAAATTTTTCCCCTTCATTTGAAACTGTCTATTTTCATCTTCAAGTTTCCTTTCTTCTTTTTTAATTTTTTTTCACCATAATAAATATATAAAAGAAATTTATTCAATAATTATTGATATGATCAAAAAAAGCAAGTTTACCTTTACTGGGTACAGCAACAAAGTTGAAAATCAACCGATTGCATTGTTTGAGAATATCTCTTTAAACCCCAAAAATTCTTATCTACAAGATTTTGCCCATCAGGTTACGAGTATAAAAATATGTGCATAACATCTTCACATTTTTTACTTGTGTTACAAATGTTTATAAAAAATTTAGTTAGATTTTCAACATTTTATTTTCAAAAGGCAATTAAGCAAAAAAGAAAATTTTTTTAGTTTTTTTTGTAATTATTTAGTTTCTTTTGTATGATTTAAATTTCACCCTAAATTTATATCATAAAATGAAAAAAGTTACATAATTTCAGAAGGTTAAAATATTAAACATTTTTATTCTGCTGCCTTTATCTTACATTTCTACAGTTGGTCTTACGTTCTGAGGCAACTCTTAAAACCCTCTGGATTCTATCATTGAAAATAAAAAAAAAAAAAAGACTACTAATCTAAAAACATGACTAAATTTTTCTCTGAAAATAGAACTAAATAATATAAATTCAACAACTGTTGAAAAGGAAAAAACCCCCAAGTATCCCCTTTATCCATCAACACCTGTTAAATTGTTTGGGAAAGTCAAATGAAGGAAAAAAATTATTTGGAAAAACTGCACGGGGAGAGGTGGGGGGGGTAAAAACACGATATTTTTTCGATTAAACCGTTTGTAGTCCAAATGTCTAAAATAATATAGATAGAAACTTCAATTGGGCCACAAAAAGTCTCCAAATGGGCCACGGGTTAGGCATGCCTGGTTTAGAAATTTGTTTACAATAATATTGCATGAAATAGCATGAAAATTAAGGATACCATCAAAATATAATTCTTATTTAATTGCAGCACTTTTTCATTAGCTTGTACCCAAAATAAGATCCTCATCTTTTTCGTTTTATTATGTAAATTTAAATTAATTTTTTTTTTAAATAGACAAAAATTTTAAAAAATTTGAATTTTAATAAACCAAAGCATATTTTCCTCAGTCTACCTATGTAAGAAGACCTGACTGTGTTGGGGTTTTTAAAAAATTTGGGGGGGAATGGGCAGTCCCCCCCCCCACTTCAGAAGAAAGAAGTTTTCTTGTTAAAATTTAATTACATTTTGCTTCCAATGAAATTTTTTTTCAATATTTTTTTTCTCCCCCTTTTTTATTTTTTTTTTTTCCCAGATTTAAAATTATTTTTTTCATGTTCACTGACACCTGAAATGATGAAGAAACTTTAGATGTTTGTGAATCTTTTTCATCCTTGAAATAGCTCAACAGTGAATCTCACTGTTCTGTAAGTCTCAAAAGGGTATAAGCAAGACATTACTATTGAAGTACATTAATGCTTTAAAATTTGGGGTACAATGATATTGCGTAAATTTTGAAAACTTTATAATACATGTTTACTTTTGGCATTTTTTGCAAACAGAATATATCTACAAGCATCTCACCAACTTTTACAGGAAACCAGCAACCTTTTCAGATGGCAAGCTTATTGACAAAAGTAATCCATACTTAAATAGTTCTTTACTTTAGAATGGATGGTGGGTGCCATCTCTTATATTACTTCACCATCATCAGCCATAAATGCTAGCAAATGTTCAAAAGGAATTCCATATTTTAAATATTCATTCATAATGTGTAGACTAATGTCCATTCGAATTTGGTGTTGCAAAAAAGCATTTGAATTATACATTTTATGGGTTAAAATAATGAAATAATCCATAATCTGAATCATAACTGCAACCACACACTACACAAATACCGACTTTGTTTCAAGTGTTTATTTATATTCTCTCTTTTAACAGAAACTAATTTACCAATTATAATAGATGCTTTGGTACTTATACATTCATACTGCTAGGCAATGTCAGACTTGGAGAATATCTACAAAAAAAGACGAAGGAAAAAATATTATGTTCTACAAGAAGATATAAATATTACTTGCCCCTAGTTTCATTCAGCTGGATATTGTCCTTGAAAAACAATCAACTTCATAAGCAACTGTCAACTGACTTCTTACTTATGACATAGTACTTTGGAGTTTTAATATGATATCAACCACCATGAGATGGGCTAATACAATTTTAAAAAAATCTGCAATGTTCTTTATACATTTGAAAGCCTATTTTGCATTTTCCTGGAGATAGTGGGAAAAAATTTAAATGAAAAATCATTCTGCAACCTCTTAAACTTCATAAAGACAAACATGAGAACAGTATGAGTTCTTAAAAATTGCTGTAAAGGAAAAATATATATTTTTTACGCTTAACAAGATCACACCTACAAATTGGATAGGAATGAATAACTAACAAAATGCATGAGGCAGAACAAGAGAACAATCATCATTTATGTTTTTAAAACTTCCTAGAGCAATAAGTTATGATTTTCGTTAATTAACCGATTGTTGTGAGTAAAAAAAAAAAGGAGGAAAATATTGATTGGAAACTTTGTGAAAATGTGTAAAACAAAACATGAAAGTATAAATTTTATGTATTAAACATAAAACATGTAACTGTACAAATACTATCAGTTAATACTTAATACCTATCAGTTTAATTTTCTTAAGACTTACTCCACAAATTATTTTTAAATTACTAGTAATTTAAAATTTAATCCATTGAGGTTAAAGGAAAGAATTCAGAGTAAATTTATAAACAAACTCACTCCTTACATTTAAATGTAAATTTATCAACTTAATTAAGTCTTCAATTTTGTATTCTTTAAGTTTATAGATTGCTCATAATATCAAGTAATGAAAAGCTATCTTTGATAGGACTTGCATAAAAAAATATTTTAACATTCAATTACTGTTCGAACAAATTAGAATGAATTGCAAAGACAATGTATCATTTTTTTCTTCTATCAGAAAAGATAAAAACATTTTCACCCTCAAAATTACTGCTGAATACAATTTTCAAACATTTTTATATGTAATGGAAAGCCTTGGTTGATAATGGAGGGAGAAATAATTATATGAATACATTTAATGTTCCAAGTATTGCTGTTTATTCTTTATGGAGTTCCCTATGTAATCCTTGAAATGCTTTCCCGAGATACATGGACCACAGTCAGAAGATCACTACAGTATACTTTTTGGAATACAAAATGCAATATTATTTTTCCACACCAATTTCATCATTGATTTATGAAACACAGGATGAATATAAAGTGTTGAATTCTTTTTAATAGGCACACTGGTCGAGTGGTAGCGTTTCGCGCTTCCACACCACAGGTCCGCCTTTTATTAATGGGCTGGGCAAAGTCAACTCAACCTTTAATCCCTACTGCAGTGGGTCGATAAATGAGTACCAAGCTTGCTTGGGGACTTGAACACTGAGGGTCTTGCTTCAGACTGACCACCTGATTGGGACATCTGCTCATGCACCTCAGCACCCAATGGTCACATATACTGGGATGGGCACAGTAGGCCATGGCCCTCAAGGGCTGTTGTGCCACTGAGTTTGAGTTTTATTCTTTTTAATATTGAAAAGTTACTTTTAAATTTTTCATATTACTTAAAATATTAGAAAAAAATTATCTAACTCTAAATTGTAATTCATTTACAGTGAAATATGGAAGAGAACTTAAAAATTTCTGTTAGGGTGAACTTGTTGTTGCTAATTTTAAATTGATACATGCAGTTCACATTTTATATGCAATGCTTAGGAGATTGAGGGAAATGAAGAAATTCAGATACAGCATTTATTCAAATCTAAGCTGCAATTTTTTTCCAATGTTAATGCTATTGAAAATCGAGTATGGTTTAGAATGGAAGGCAGAAAAATTTGTTGGATGAGGATAATTAAACATGATACTAATGGCTTGAGCATTTATGGTGATTCATGTATGCATTTTAAAAGTTTTCATTAATGATAAAATAAATTAATTATTCACTTCTTACTGGTTCTCAACTAAAACTTTTTAATTTCGTAAATGTTGGATATTCCTTTTAACACTATTTTTTCACAAAAATGTGTTCAGAATTTGGAGTGCAGTGCAGAATTCATGGCGGCATAGATTTGAATAAATATGGTAATTTGAAGAACATTATGAAATACATTTAAGTGTTCATACAATATTTAAATTGTTTCACTTGCTTCCAAACATCAATTAGCTCAATGAGTTTTTACATATTAATAAATCAAAATATACAGAACAGTAATTTTCCCCATTCTAACATCTCTTGCATAAAAAACATTATTTGTAACATGTCTACATTTAGATGTTCCCAAACTAAAAAGATAGTTTTATGTTGAATATACAAAAAGCAAAACATTCTAAAAAAGGATTAAATTAAAAATTATTAGTATTCTTACTATTAAAATATAATGAAGCAAAACAATTTTTTCTAATGTTAAATTTAATAACCAGCAGGGGATGAGAAAAAAGTCCTTTACCTGAACAGTTTTTCCAAGAAAGTCACCTCTTCTCTCTTTATTTATCACTTCCAAGTAGATTTTGCCTGTTGTTATGTTGTTGTCTCGATGAAGTTTAATATCTAAGAAACGTTCATAATTCCCAAGGTCAAGGTCTACCTCTCCACCATCGTCTAGGACAAAGACTTCCCCTGTACAGATTTCATTAAATTCAGTCTCACATACACTAACATGTTTACAGTTCAAGAATTCAGCAAAGAAACCGTAATTTTAAATCTATTATAAAAATAATATTTTGATCATATAATTCAATAGATATTACATGATGAATTAACTAGACTTAGTTTTTTATCCCATAAACACTGGAACATTACAATAGATACATTCTTACCATGTTCATAGGGCGAAAATGTACCAGCATCAATATTAATGTATGGGTCAATTTTGATTGCAGTCACTTCATACCCATTACTTTTAAGGATTTTACCAATACTGCTAGCAATGACTCCTTTCCCAATTCCACTAATAACACCACCAGTGACTAAAACGTACTTCATGGCAGGAATTGGTACCTAAAAAATAAATCTTGTTTTATTATTTCATACTTTTTCAATAAAAATTTACATCCTTGCACACTACCCCTAACTTGACAAGCCTTCCTCCATCACAACCTGTCTTTGCCAAGAATAAAAAAAAGAGCCCAATTTATATGTAACATCTGATATTCAAATGAAAGTTACGCATATGAAAAACAAATGCATGTTGCATTTCAACATATTACAAAGCACAACCATCTAACTTCACCACATGCAATCTTGCATTCTGTGTCATCACATATCCCTTCCACCCACAGAATTTTTTCAAATTTTTAAGTTTTATTTCCAATAATAGATAATTTGCACATTTCAAGTCAACTGAGTTTATCTAGTAAGCCACTTTCATCATAAAATTAGAAAATTTCTCCTATGTTACTAACTGATAAATACTTACTAAACTCGAAATGTTTGTTGAATACCTGAATGAATAAGTGATTTAAGGAATAGGTGAGAGGTATAATGACATATTATAACATTCTGAAGGAAGATGCATAAATATATTGCAAACCAAGTTATTTTAAATTTAAGATAGAACAAAGTAAAGAAACACATTTTCCAGAAAGTCAAAAATGTATACATAAATTGTAAATATATTAAACTATACATACAGCGGTCAAAATAAGTATTCAACATGCAACAATTTCTGCGAATATTGACTTTAAACACCTTAAAATGCAACACCAACGAAACCATGTTTAGTTATTTGTTGCACATAACAGTTCAGTTTCTAATATAGAGAATTTTGGGTAAAATCCTAGGAGAGCCCACACCCTTGGCGACAAAACGAAAAAAAGCGAAAGCCAGAGCGAATTGTGCCATCGAAACCCGACAATGGCAGAAATGAGTACAGAGATAAGGTGGATGCGTAATGAAAATATATGTAAACAATTCAGAAATTAAGCATTTAAGATTAAAAAAATATAAAAACAGCATTTACTTTCTTACTGCTGATCTTTTCCGAGTGGAGAGTACAGCATAACAGATTTTAAAAAAGTCTTCGCTAAGTGAATGATCATGTGTGGGCCGCCATTTTTTTTCTGCGGTAATGGTGAACATACCTTGCGTGGCTGGTGCAATTTCGAAGCGTTTTATTGTCGACCATGTTATATCATGCCGATCGTTAAATTTGGATATTCATAACTCTAAGCAATCAATCCTTTTCCTTCATACACTATTCAATTATTTCTAACCTTTCACATTCAACAAAGTAAAAAATTCTAAGATATATTCCTTCACTCAGCACAACCATTCAGCCTGATTCCCCAAAAAAAATGAAATTGAAATGCCCGCCGACAAAATACGAAATTTCTAGAAATAGTTAGATTTACCATATCTAGTATATCAAAGAAGGGTTACCAAGATGACTCAATTATCGCCAACCCAAAATAATTTGCGCCAAAGGTGTGGGCTCTCCTAGGACTGAACCAGAATTTTGTATTTACAAAAGCAAACGTAAGCAAAATAAATCACTGCTATCATTTTCAAAAGCAGTTTGACAAGCATAAGTATTCGACATAGGTTTTGATAAATTTTTATACCTAGAAGCAAAATTACCGTTAACGGTGGTTACAAATTTTTGTAATTCAAAGCATTTGGACTATTTCTGAGGGCATTTAGAATGTTTTATTTAAGCAATGAGCAAGATGGGCCGAAAACAAGGAGAGTTATCAGTGGAAATTAAAAATAATGCATTTTAAAAAATGGGTTATATGAAAACAAAATTTCAGCTATTGAAAGGTCATGAACAAATGTGCACTATATAATAAAAAGTATAAAGAGCAAAAATCGATTGATCAAAAAATTTTCCGAAGTGGTGGAGCAATGGCTTGTACATTAAATTAAAAAGGACCCCAAAACCAATGCATCAAATTTGGCAAAAGTTATCAAGGGTTGTTTGGATATAGATGTTACGCACTAAACTGTTAGAAATTATCTGCATAATCATGGATTTAAGGCTAGAACTGTTCTAAAGAAGCCATATATTCAAAAAGAACAAAGACTCGAATTTCCTAGAAAATATGCAAACAAGCAAATAGAATTCTGGCACACTGTAATTTTTGCAGACATGAGCAAATGTAATATTTTTGGGTGCGATGGCAAGATTACAGTGTACAGAAAACGCAATGCTGAGTTGGAAGAACGAAATATGGTGTCCACAGTAAAACATGGAGGAGGAGGTACAATGGTTTAGAGGTGTATAGCTGCTTCAGGAGTGGGAAATGTTGTCGTAATTAACTGCATAATGAACCATCTGTATTACATACAAATTTCAAAAGAAAATTTAGGTGCCAGTGCTGAAAAACTGGAAATTGAGGACTACCAGTTTTACTAAGACAATGACCCCAAACACTTCGCTCACAATACAAGGCTTTGGCTGCTATACAACTGCCCAAAAGTTAAAAAACACTCGTCCAAAGTCCAGACCTCAACCCAATTGAGCACCTGTGGAGTATATTGGAAAAAAGATTAAGGGAGCATCATATTTCCAACAAACATCAAATGGAGGAAATCCTTAGACAGGAATGGGCAAAAATTGACCAAGAGGTGACAGAAAATTTGGTTAAATCGATGCCAAAGTGTTTAAAAAAAGTCACCCGTTGGAGTGGAAGAGCAACTAGATATTAGTAGTTTTATATTATTTGAGTTATTTTCAATTATTTTTATGTCTTGTTGAAAACTTTTTTTGTTTAACAGCCTAAGAATAAAATAATGGTCATTTTGTTAATTTATAACATTTTAATGTATTGCAAAAAAGATGCTGCATTTAATATTTAATGATTTTTGGTTTAAAATCAATAAAAAAAAATTTTGTTTTTGCATACAATTTTTATTTATTCATTCAATATATGCAGAAATCTTTACAAGTCGAATACTTTTTTTTACCACAGTATGTACCTTATATAAACCATTGACCTAGGATCCAACCTGAAAATGAATAAAAAATATGAGACAAAAAATTAACATCTAAAAAATTAGTTAAATGATAATATTTTTATTCATGCTACAATTAAAAGTTTCATTTTATTTACCTTAAACAAAAGTCTTGGCCTACGCAGGGATACACTAAACGTTTTTAAAGGATGGTAAACTTTCAACCAATTCATTACCAATAAGTTTTTTTCTTTTTAAACTAAATGAATAAACAAAAAAATTATGTATGTACTATTAATAATTTTAATAAATAAGAGCTGGTGTTTGTTTTAAAAATTGTAAAATATTATTATAAATGTGAAAATGAAAACTATCATCCACATTCCTTTTTTCCCTTTGATAAAAACATGATGTGCCATTAATAAAACGAGGAGAGGCAAATTTTTAGTAAAATTAACGGCATTTATAAAAAAAAACATGAACATTTCAAAAACTTGCATATAATGTTTATACTTACCATGTGCAAAATCGCGCTAAAGGCCGAATGTTGCCAGATCATCTATGTGTGTCATGTTAATAAGTAATGTTGCAAAAAATAGTCAAGTAAATTCCAAGCTTTGTTGAATAAAATATTCACTTTCCCCCATAACATATATAAATTTAAAGCACACAAAAATTTGCAGAAATCTACTTCATTTTTTTTTCCAGTTCTTGTTTGATTAAATGCTTAATATGAGTACCACTTAGGATTATTATTGGTTAAGACAATAGTCAAAAAAATTTTAAGTTTTGGTGGCAAAGGAAGAGATTTGTTTGCCAGAGATGCCTGCCAAATGAAAAGTCTACTTCGCAATCAATACAGAGAAAAATGTTGAATGGAGGCCAGGAATGTTCTTAGAGTTTAGCCTCGTAAATTTGAACCATGATCAGATGGTTACCTTACGGGCATCCTCCTCTACTCATGATTTTTTGAAAAATGATAGATAAACTTTTTTTCTTTCTAATGAGGCTGGGCATTTTGCAGACCTAGTACATTCCCCAGGAGCTACTATCACAAACAACAATTTTATTTTGCTGAAACCAGAAGAAGATGAGGGCTCTAACCAGGCGCTAGGGGTGGGCAAGCCGTGCCCGGGGCGGCAAATTGGCTGTAAAATTAACTAGTTTATGAAAAAAATAAACCAAGATTATCCAGGGGTTTCACGAGTCAAAATAAAAATTCGAAAAAAAAAAAAAAATAAAAATGAGAATGCAAAATATTCACGTTTTCTATGGAGTTAGATTTTTTTTTTAACGAGTATTCATTAGTATTTAAAGCCGTGTTTCCCAACGCTGGTCCCATGGGGGAAAGGGGAGGGGCGATAAGGAAGAATTTCGGCATCCGGTTCCTTCTCTTTCAACTAATTTCCTACAAGTGTTACTGCTTTGTATACGTGAATTCGGGTACTATTGAAAGAGATAGATTTTGGCAGAGATTAGCCTCAACAAAAGGGATGAAGAGCACGGTCAAGTTATATGAATGAAAAGAAAGGGGTAAAATCTCTGAGAAAAAGACCCTTTTTCGAAGAAAACTCGGGGATTTTTGAGTCAATTTGACTTCCGAATTAATTCTTTTAGCTTCCTGTGCTTGTGCAGTTAAGTCAAAGTCGGACAACAAAAAAGGTAACAATATTTTCATTTTCAAATTCTTTTTTTAGATTTTTAATGCCCAGGAATTTTAATCATTGCGTAAGAAAAAGTGAAAAGAAAAATTATTTTGCTGCATTTGGGCTTTTTCTCTCCTATCTATATAAACTATTAAAATCCGAAGGTAAACAAACATCTACACTATCAAAATTCGTAGGCAAACAAACGTATCTATTTATGCTTCCCTAGCTTTTCACGAACCGTACAACACAGAAACTCATCAAAGGTACCAAAATTTTGGGAATGATCCAAGGAATCCGCTTTGACCATTTATATTCCGATATTCTAATCAGTTAAAAAAATAATTAAAAACCTTAAAGCGCATAATTAGTACCATTTTTCACCACAAGGGGACCAGTTCAAAAATTCGGAACTTCTTTTTTTTCAGACGTTTTCACAGACGTTTTCAAAACGTGATCTAATTGTTTTCATGAGACTCAGATAAAAAATAATTACAGATCCGGAATGATCATTTACTTCGCCAAGATATGGCATAATTTATTTTACAAAATAAATATATTTTGTATCTTTTACGATTTTTTTAAAATGAGTCGAAAACGATACATTTTTATGAATATGATTTCTAAATCGTTCTGCTTGCATTTTCTTCTGCGCTGATAGAAAAAATATTTTACACTAAAAAAGTTCATGCTTTTCTCTTTTAGAATCAGTCATTTAAAAATTTAATGTCCAAAACAGTTTTTTTTTAAGGTTTTTCAAAAAATACTCATAATTTTATTTAAATACTTAATAACTTCTTTATTTATAAAAGTAGTCTCACGAAACATTTTTTCCGTGTGTAGAACAATATTATACGTACTCTGTACAAAGATTGATAAAATATCTTAAAAATTATGGGTTTTTTAAAAAATTGGTTTCGTTTCCCCTTTTGCGAGAAATATTTAACATTACTTTTTTTAAACTTTTTGTTTAAAAATTACCGTTGTTTGCAATCGATATATGAAGTGCGAAGGCATTAACTTAAAAATGAAACCGGAAAATTTTTTTAACTTTAACAAATAACGCAATGCGAAATTGAACATCTCTTACTTTTATTTTAAAGGTCTTTTCACTGCTTTTACCCGAGAGACGAGTAGCTTAGTCATTTAACGCGCTACTTTCTAAGAGGTAGTTCCCAGGTTCAAAGCTGGAGCATTTTGCGAGAAATATTTTAGCATTATTTTTGCTTCACTTTTTGTTTAAAAATTCCCGTTGTTCGCAATCGATGTGTTAAGTTTGAAGGCATTAACTTTCAGCCCGTTACGTTTGATGAAAGGTTACACTAGAAAGGGAGGTGTGCTTATAAATATTGAATTGAATATCAAAAACTTTTATTTTTAAGATTTTTTAAAAAATACTCAAAATTTAAATACTTAATAAATTCTTTATTTATAAAAATAATCTCACGAAACTTTTTACCGTATGTAGAACGATATTATCCGTAATCTGAATAAAAATTGAAAAGTTACGGGTTTTTTTGAAAAAAAAAATTGTGTTTTCTTTTTCTTTTTTTTCCCCCTTTTTGCTAGAAATATTTAAAAATTATTTTTGTTACATTTTTTGTATAAAAATTACCGTTGTTTGCAATCGATATATGAAGTTTGAAGGCATTAACTTAAAAATGAAGCCCGAAAACTAATTTAAACTTTAAAAAAAAATCAATTTTACAATAGCTCTGTGTTTGACGGCGAAAACCTGTTTGGAGCCTGAAAGCTTTTTCCACTCAGCCCTCTACGTTTGATGAAAGATTACACTAGAAAAGAAGGTACGCCTATAAATATTGAAAAATCAAAAACTTTTTTTACAATTTTTCAAAAAACACTCAAAATTTTATTTAAATACTTAATAACTTCTTTATTTATAAAAATAATCTCACGAAACATTTTTTCCGTGTGTAGAACAATATTATACTACCGTAAAAAGATTGATAAAATATCTTAAATTAGGGGTTTTTAAAAAAAAATTGGGTTTTTCTTTTCCCCCCTTTTGCGAGAAATATTTAACATTACTTTTTTTAAACTTTTTGTTTAAAAATTACCATTTTGTAACGATATATGAAGTTTGAAAGCATTAACTTAAAATAAACCCCAAAAAAATTTTTTAAAAACAAAAACAAATGTAAAATTGCATATTTTTCTTTTTTTTTAAAAAATCTTTGGTTTTCCGCGCAGGAACCACAGAGGGATCCCAAAAGGCGCTGTTTATAAAAACGGTAGTTTCAGGTTCGAAACAAAAGGGGTATTAAATTTCAGATTCCGTTATTTGTTAAAGTTTTTTTTTGGTCTTCTTTTTTTAAAAAACAAAAATTTATATTTTTGAAATAAGGGCTTTTTTTAAAAAAAAATGTAAAAAAATAATTAAAATTTTTTCTCGAAAAAAAGAAAAAAACGAAAAACACAACTTTTTAAAAAAACCCGTAGTTTTTTTCTGTAAAAAGATTGAAAAAATTACTTATAAAAATTAGTAGTTTTTTTTTTAAAAAAAAAATGTGTTTTTTTTTTTCTTCCCCTTTTTTTTCCAAAAAATTTAAAAATTTTTTGTTACATTTTTGTTTAAAAAATTAGTTGTTTGAAATAGATATATGAAGTTCGAAGGATTAACTTCAAAATAAAGCCAGAAAAAATTTTTCATTTTAATTTGTCACAATTTGTATGATGTTGTTGTTCTTTTTTATTTTTTTTTTTTTTTTTTTTTTACAAAACGACGAAACTTTGCATATAAATAAATAAATTTTAAAAAAAAAGGTTTATTGATTTTAAATCATATTTCAGAAAATAATTTTTAAATTTTAAAAAATAAAAAAATTATTGAAATTTATATAAATATTTATATTTACTTTATAAATATAATTATTAAAAAAAATATTTTTGTAAATTTTGTAAAAAAAAACATTAAATAATATTTTATATAAAAATTAGTTACAAAAGTTTTATAAAATGATATAAATACATAAATAAGATATTATATAAATTATTATAATAATAATAAAATTATTGTTAAAGTAATGAATATAATTTTTGATAAATATATACCTTTTTTAGTCAGATACGTGTTTGAATAATTTACAAAACACAGGGGAAGGAAATATATATATAAAGGTTTCGAATTTTGTTAAATATTAAATAATTTGTTTTTGAATGTTTAATGCATTTATATTACTTTTGTTATATTTATTTCATTTTAAAAATTTGCTACCACAAAAATGCCCCCCTTCGTTTTAAGCGATAATGAGAATTAGAAACGGCGCGAAGTTGACATTTTGGCAAAAGTGGGGCCAAATTTACGACTTTGGCGACCTTTGGGAGTTCGAAACCCTCTGGAATCTTCTAAAAAGTAGTAGATCTCCACTGGTGTCAGTTCGGGAGACGAGCGGTTATATTTTGAAGTTTCGCGGCCCCATAAATAAAGATGCTCGCCAGTACGGCGATCAGTCTTGATTAAACCAGCGAGTAGTGAGGATTGTTTTGACTAGCGATTAGCTCGGCTGTGCTTGTGAATAATCTTTTACATATGTGTATTTTTAAACACTGGTTATTGTGTTTGATTGCTGTTGAAGGTGTGAAGACCTTCGGAGATTTACTCTGTGAATATTGCTGCTGAATCCTGTATTTAAAGGATTGGATTTTTGTTAATAAATTCGCATCGCTCTTGAAGAACTCTTCATTTTCTTTGTGATTGTTTTGTATAAAATCCGCGAATCCGGATCTACGTCACAATATTTTAAAAATTATTTCTATTATTTCATTACTAAATGAATTCTTTGTTAATTAAAAAGTACATCATCTTGTGACGGGCTCTCGTGTCTTTTCTGTAATATAACCTCTGGGTTCTTTGACGGCCAAGATTAATGGCAAATCAGCAAATGCAAGTGTAGATGATGCAAATAAGATAGCCTTTTAAAGAACAGAAGTTTTTAGTAAGCGGGATGGCAATTTAAGAAAGTTCTGTTTGGAAAGATAGAAGTGTATTCGACGGCCTACCACAAAAGAATCACGGGTTCCTAGGCATTACTACAAAGGTGTATACTATTACCAAGCGCCTGTCTCTCTGAAAGTGATTGAACAGTTGCGCGTGGAATTCAAGGTAGGACAGATTATTTGATATCGAATTCGTAATATTAATAGAATTGAGTAGGCGGATAATATAATTATTTAGATAAGTGGTCCAATTGCGCGATCTGTTTTAGCTACGGCTACGTGTTTTGGTTTATTCTCACTTAATATAAGTTTGTTCAATATGATAGAAATTTAGTTAAACTCTTAATAAAAGTCATATTAAGAATTCTAAAATGTCGATTCATTTCGAACCCACCTCTAATTACGCTGACCCCACAAGATAGGTGTAAAGATCGACCATATCACAGTCTATTATTTTGGATCGAAATACATCTTAGAGACATTTTTAAGCCAACTATATGTAACGATTGATTGATTCATGAAAATCTGAAATCTATTTTATTATATTAGATTCTTAGAAATTAACTGTTATTAAAAAATGATGAACGTTTTTTGTTTTACTCTTAGCATCAGAATCGTTTTCTTTTTATTGCTTCACATTAATAATTTTTTAATTCTAAAGCAGTATTTTTTTTACAAGTCATACATTGAAATTTCAAGCCATATCTTATCTCTGCGAGAAGGAGGGGAAGATAGAAGAATAATTTCACACTAAAAAAACCCGTGTTCGGGCTACAGAGAGGGGAAAGAAACCTGTCTTAAATCAAAAATAAGTGGAATTTCGAAAAAGGGGGATTTTTTGACATAATTTTAGAAATCACTCACATTGTGCGCCAACAAACACACACACAGAAATGCTGGTGTCATGATGATTTACTTTAATATATTTTTGAAAAATATGTAATTATCTTTTTATGAATAAGGATTTGTCTAAAAAGAAATGATTTAAATTGATTACATTTCAGCTTTTCATTTTAAAATAAGCCCTTAAAATAAAATGATGTAGTGTGTGAATATATATATATCCATTAAAAGTATATTAATCACTTGATTTAATGTAACTTCATGCTTGATAATACATAACAGTAATTTGTAGTAATAAGATTTCAGCTTAGAGCTTGAGCGAAGACCCGCCGTGTAGGGGCCAAGCAAATTAGCAAGATATATCGAGGCTCAAACGTCCTCCCAGTTGGTGTGTGTGTGGAAGTTAGTAGGGGAGGGGGCTAGCTCAGGTATCGTTCTCGTCACTTGATTATGGTTCATAGTGGGAATCGGTTACCAAAAGTCCTCGATTAACCGAAAAGTGCGACGTTAATATTCCTTCAATCAACCCTTATTAAAAGTTGTATTTTATGTTATTAATAGGAGTAATGTGCACACAAATTTGTATTGTGCGGTCGTTGAAAAAGATATTTAATTAACATCGTAACTCTTATATAAATCAATTCAACAAATTTAGGTGGCTGTGGTAGCCTGGCGGTCAAGGTTTGAGCCTTGCGCCACAAAGCCGATGCACATTAAATATGTGGAGGTTCAAACATCCTCCAAATGGTGTCGTTTGGAAGTTAGGAGAGGAGGTGCCAGCTCAGGTGTCGATCTCGTCACTTGACCATGGTCCGTCGCCAAACGCCCTTGAGTAGCTGAACAGAGCGACGTTAATATTCACTCTCACTCCCTCACTCAACAAATTTAGTGAATATATTTTGTTCATTTTTTAAGAACTTGATTTCAATTCCGACAACTCATCTTCACAAAGTTTTGCAACACATTAGTCATAGTCAGTGGCGCATTCAAGGGGGGTCCTGGGGGTCCGGATCCCCCCAAAGCCATTGATTTTTTTCCGATTGGTTATAATTCTAAGTATATAATACGTAAAGTTTAATTAAATATTTGTTATTAATGATTAATTTTATTAATTAATGCTAATTATTTATTCAATAATTAGTTTTTTACTGTGTTTTGTTCCTGAAAATCAAAAATAGCATGATACAAGAATGGTGAACTTTCAACCCCGGACCCCTCCCCCTTGAAAAACTCCTGTGTGCGCTACTGGTCATAGTTTGTTTTTGATTTTGTGTCATAATGCCTTTGAAATCATATTCCTTAGCAACTTAATTACAGTTTTTACATGTCAGGCACAATATTTTATTCTTGCTTTGGGCATAAAAATATAACATTGCAATTCCCATTTTTCTTGCAAAATTACGATGTTCATCCTCAGTTCATCTTTTCTTTCTCTTTTCTTGAAGTTTAATTATGTTTTTATTAAATTACTTTTTAGTTTAATATGAATAAGAACCAAAACCTACTTTCATTCACAAACTATTGAGTAAAGAATACACTTTATCCTGGTCATCTTATGGTTTAAAAAATAAAACTTCAACTGCTTCTTTAACGTCACCTTTCGTCTCTCATTGATTGGAGATTCAAAGAAGAGTAAGGGTGGGGAGGCTACCTCAGGTGTCGTCCTCGTCACTTGACCATGGCTCATAATTAGAAGGTGGGCCGCCAAAAGCCCTCGATTAACGAAAAAGTGCGACGTTAATATTCACTCACTCAGCCCTTATTAAAAGTTGTATTTTTATGTTATTAATAATTGTGCACAAAATTTGTAATAATTGTGCGCTCATTTAAAGAGATATTTAAGTAACATTGTAACTCTTATATAAATCAATTCAAGTGATTGGAATTAAAAAATATGAGGTGACCGAAGCTGAATGTTTGGGATAACAATAAATAAATAAAATTGCTTTGCTCTCAAAAAAATAGTTTTTCTAACAGGTAAAAGAAATCTTTGGATAAGCTAGAAAGCACCAGTTTCTTTGCATAACTTCAACCAGTGCTTGTTAAAATAAGGGTCGCGTGACTTGCATCTGGGGTCGCTAGAAATTTTGGATTTTTTAATACACTTTTTGCATAAAATAACTTGCTCGTGACGCACACAAGGGACCTCGGAGTCCAGTATGTCGCCCTAAATGGGATGTGTACACAGTGGGGCTAATTTCTTCTTTCTTGACACTGTCAGAATACAATTATTAGAAATGGGATGAAATTAGAACAAAGCACAACATTTTGTCAATTTTGAAATCGAGAGGAATGACACATTTTTAAAAAAGCGAGCATTTTCTCTTTATGAAGGAACTCAAAAAAGTTCGAAAGAAAAGATCATATTTTGAGGTTTTCAGCCAGTAATTTCTTCAAATCATTAAAAATAAGCACTAAGAGACCACTTTAAAACTAACAGATGCATGTATAACACTCAATAGAGACCATAGTGAATTCAGCAAAGCCCAAGATTTACAGCATTATCTAAAAACATAGCGAATTGAGAACTGCTACTTGGGGTTAGAATCACTTTTGTGTCTTGTAAACCTTCTCTTTTTGCGTATTGTACTGAGAAAGCGAATCACAATTACGGCATAGCGTAATTAAAATTTTATCTAGTATTGTGAAATAAACAAATCAAGAAAATTTATTACTTTATGAGAATTCCTTGCAGTGAAAAAGCTAATCCAAATGGAACCGAACATAATATTAATTAACTTATAATTGACACATTTTCACTTCATGATTATGAATATTTGGTTATAATATCTGTAATATTGTTACAGCTATATATATATATATATATATATGATATTTCTATTCTCAGAATAGTACCACATGTTCAAAAAAGATTGTGGTGGGAAAACCACTTTATTAATTTTTATAACACTATATATCCATATGGTTTAAATACTATTCTCTTTGGAAAAAATGTTTTACTTAGCTTTCAACATTCTGATTACAAAGATTATTTTTATAATAGTGACTTTACACATAAAGTTAAACGTATGAAAAGAGGTAATAGGAAGAGGAGAACTCATAGACTTCTTGTGGAGATAGATTCTAAAATTAAATATTATTGTAGCAATTTTGAAAAGTCTTTTAACATTAAACAAATCAAGCATTTCATGTTTGGTCTAAATAAAAAAAGTAGGTATACTAAAGACCAATATCAAAATATAGTTTTAGAACTGTCATGCCTTACATATTATTAAGGATATTATTAATTTTCTCATTCATAAATTCAATATTAAAGACATAGATTTAGTAAATAGTTCTACTGAGTATTGTACCGTACTGTTCATGAATAAATCTTATAATAACGTTAATTTCTCAAATATTTTTAATAAGTATGTTCATTGCTTATATAAATAACGTTTGCATTAAGAAGGCTTTTAAATACAATAAAAAAAATATAGGTAGCTCAATTTTTAATTACAATGATATTAATGATTTGCAAATTAATATATATGTGTTTTGTAATTGTAAGATTATTCTGGAATATGTAAATGATCATCACAAGCATATGGTAACTGGTAATTTAAATATAGTTAAAAGATAATACTTTTAGAATATAATGTCTAAAGATTACTAGTTTTTAGATACTGATCTCTAATATGTAATGCTATTAAAAATCAAATTTCTAAAGATATTAGTAATTTCATTACAAAATTAACTATTAAATATAGTCTTCCTATTGTAGCTTTTAATGAATTTAAATTTAAAGTATATTAAATGAGCTATTGAACATTAACTATAAAACTGATAATGATATAACTTACAATAATATTAAGAACCAAATTGCAGACCTACAAAAGAACTTTGTGTGTCTATGTCGATAAAATACCGGGTAATTATGCAATTATTTGCAAATGTCTTTTTACTAATATGCTAAACAAACATTTTCATAATAATTCTGCTTTTATAAAATCTAATTCAAGCAAAAGAGAAATTTTTAATCGAATCTCTGCTTTTTATAAAAAAAATAGATTTACGTATTCTGTATATTATAAATTCCCTCATATTTTCCTAACTCCTAAATTTCATAAAATTCCTGTTAAATTTAGAACTATTACGAATGGTTTTAAAACTTATATAACACTTTCGGGCAAAAAGCTACAAAATATTATTCAATCTACATTAGACAAAATTGATAATTCTATTATTGTTAAGAATAGTATGGACATTATATTAAGTACATGCAAGGTAAAAAAATTATTTCTATGTATACCTATGATTTTGAAATTTAACTGCATTTACATAGATATAGAAGACATGTTTAGATTCTTAAATAGCATGTAGCAAATACTTTTTAAACGGATATTCTAAAATATGATAAATATATTTCTATTATTGAATAAGTATTAAAAGAAAATTATATTTTCCATAATAACGCTTATTATCAACAAATTAAGGTTTACCACAAGGGGACCAGCCAGCAACTGCTTAGCAAATATCTAATTGCATTTTTATGAAAATGAAAGTATTAGTTATGAATCCTGTTACTTTTTAGATATGGAGAATGACTTAATTATGTTTTAGTAATATAGTAGACTTTTGTTTCTAACCTTAATTATTATCCCCCACTACTTAAAATTAATGAAACTAATTATAATAATGAGTCAGCTAATAACTTTTTGGACAACCTTCAATTAAAGGGTTAAGAATAATTTGCTATTAAGTAATATTTTGATAAAAGAGACTCATTTGATTTTAACGATAAAAATGCTGCTTTTGAGTTGGTAACCTACACCTATCAATATTTAGAAATATTATCGTAAAAAAAAAGAAACAATTATTTAGTTACTGATAACATTTTAAAACAAAGTAATTTTGTAAATTTTGCAATAATTGCTTAGAATACAATTTTCCCAAGTAAATTTATTTATAAATATATTTCTATTTCTAATTAAATATATTTTTCTTAGTTCATTATTTTTTTTAAAAATTCCTTATTTTTTTTTTTTAAAAAAAAAAAATTGTAACGCCAATTTTATCTATATATGTTTAGTATATAATCATCCAATTTTTTTTTATTTTTGTTATATATTTTATTTGATTTTATCTATTCTTAAATTTGTTCATTATCGTTTTAAATCTTCCTTTTTTTTTTGTTTTTTTTTAAAAAATTTTAGTGCTTTGTTTAATTGAAAATAAATATCTAGGGGGTCCCACTTTTTTTTTTCTTCTCGAATAGTTTTTTGAAATTTTTTTCCTCGAATAGTTTTCCTTTTTTTACGTCTTTGAGTGGGGAACTTATTATGGAAGGTTGAATTTTCGATTTCCAAAAGTATTTTCACGTAAGTTTTTTTTTTTTAAATTTTTTATTTTTTTTTATTCCTCTTTTTGACATTCATTATTGTTCTATTTTTTTAGCTTCATTTTAATATATTATCATTTTTTTCTTCCACGTGTTGTATTGGGCCCAACTTTTCAACAAGGTTTTTTTTTCTATTATGTCGAAAGTACTCAGAACAGGGAAGGTAGGATCCGTAAAGAATTGCTAACCCTATTTCGTGGCCTAACCAGCGACAGCTTTAGAAATCATAATAGGTCTCCCGTTTAGTCCACAGACTTTTTTTTATCTACATTTGTTAGGCCCCGGTGAATTCAATTTTTTCCCGCTTTAGCACTGTAGATTCTAGTACTTTACTTTTTTTTTTATATATAAATATATATATATATATATATATATATATAAAACTATAACTTTTGAGCTTGTAAGGGTAAAAGTATTATTTAAGTAGATAAAATTCTCAATTTGATTTAAAGCAATAACTTGAATAACAATTAACTCTGAATAATTTAGATAACAAAATTTTAATCGAAAGAGTAAAAAACTTTTTCACATAAGGTTTTATACATTATTATAGAAATAAAATTTTAAAAAAATTAAAAAAAAATAAAAAAAAAATTATCAGTTTGTCATTAATAAAAATAAATTTTTTTTTTCTGAAGTTCAATATAATATGAAATAAAATAATTTTTTTTTTTTTGTTACAAAAAAATTTTTATAGTAAAATAATGGGGTATAAATCCATTGTACGTTATTTTTTTTATTGAAATACTATGAAGAGCCAAATTTAAAGAAATCAAGAAAAAATTTTCCTTGTCAGATATCACTTTTTATTGAAAATATTTTATTACAAATGTAAAAAAAATTTTCCTTTTCAACATCTAAAAAAACACGCAAAGTTTTAAATACGAAATGTTGCGATCTTTAGTCATAACATTTCAGTAATTCAAAATCCTAGGTCAACGCTCGAAAGAGCCACCCAATCTGGTCTTCCCCCCTCCAACGACTATTTTTAGAAAGTAACGGGGAGTAAGACATGCAATGACGTAGTCTCAAGAAGCAATTCAGGGTTGCTATATATTCTTTTTACTTTGCGATCCCCCCTTTTTTTTTCATGGAAAAAAGTAGAATTAACGTTTCTGAAGTGATTAAAGTCATTTTTTGGGTAGAAAAATATTCTTTTCCATAAAATATAGTATTATTAATGTGTATTTAAGCAGCTTACACCTTAATTTTCTTATAAACAAAGTTATTTTAACTTTCTGCTTAGAATGCATACACGTGGCGCCATCTGCAGCCATTATATTAAAGCTTGCTAAACATGGCTTCAAAAAATTCTAGAAGCAAGGATATATGTATTTTTCGCAATTTTAAAATTTTCTAGATAATAAATGACATTTCTACATTCCATGGTGAATTTATATGAGTAATTTACGTTCTCAGCAAAAGTTTTACACATATATAATGTGATTTCATTGTGCTAAAGTGTTATTACGTTTTCAGTACATGTGGAAGTTCGCCTTAAGTTGAGTCATCAGCAACACTTAACACAGGACTGTCCATCTCTAGGAGGAATAATCTCTGAACAGGTCTCAAGAATTCCGAATTTGCAGTTTTAATAACAGCAAGTCTTATCTGTCCATCTCGACCAGGAATCAGTTTTTCTACACGGGCTAAGTCCCAAAAAGTTTGTTTCTTGTTAACGTCTTCCAGAAGAACTATTTCTTCTACTTTCAATGGCTTAATTTGATGATTTTTTACAGACTGATGACGTAGCTGTCCTAAGTACTCAGATCGAAATCGTTTTCTGAGTTGGTCTCTTATACCCTGGATGTACTTACCTCTCTTGCTTAATTTTTCTTTATTGACCAAGTCGATATCGGGTACGCCAGACTTCGGAATTTCTCTCAGAAACATTTCTGAAGTTAAAGGTAAAAAATCACGAACGTCGTCAGATACATACGTAAGAGGTCTTGCATTGATAATCTTTCACAGTCACATAGCACTGTGAGAAGCTCTTCGTAACTAAGTGAAGCACGACCTAGAATTTTGCGTAAAAATTTTTTCACCATTTGCACTAAACGTTCCCATCACCCACCCCACCAGGCAGCGGTTGGGACTGAACTTCCACTGAATTTTAAATTCCGAAATTTTTGAAAGTAACTTATCCCAGTGAAGCTCATGTAGAAGCCTTTCAGCTCCTCTGAAATTTGTCCCATTATCTGAATAAAGGGTAGTTGGTCTTCCACGTCGGGCGATGAAACGTCTTAATGATTGGAAAAAAGTCTCTGTTGTTAAAGATGTGATTAACTCTAAAAGGATGGCTCTATATACACTGCACAAGTATAGAGGACAATGTAGGCCTTTTTACCAGACTTAAGAGGCCCTTAGACAGAAATCGAAACTCGAAAACGATGAAAGCGCCCTCTTCTGGGAGGGGGGATTGGGCGTGTCCAAAAGAACGGCGAAGCACTCATGTCGTACTGGTCGTAATGATCGAATGTAAATAGTTCCTTCATAAAAGATGAATTATATGCCTTTTTTTAATTTTCGTTATTTTCTCGATTTTGAAATAAACATTTTTTCATGCAACTATTCTTCCAAATTTTCTCTTACTTTATTCAACTTTCTGATGATTATGTTCTGACAGCTGTCATGATGAAAGAAAATGACATCACATTTAGAATCTTCCCCTTTTTCACTTTTAGGCTGGCTTATGCTCGTTCCCAACCGTTTGAAACACTAACCCCCTCCTTCTACTTTTGTTTAAAACTAAAAATAAGGAGAGTTTCTGCATTCTTCTCGATTGGTGGATTCCAGTTTGACTTCTACAGTCTGTGACACCGTTTATATGACCCCTCTTTTATTGCTCTCTTCCCTCATCGTTCAAGTTTGTGAAGGACTAAAGACTCAAGATTCCAAGTTCAAGTTCAAAAAAGGTCATGAAATACAAAGCTGTACTCTCAAGTGTCATTCTCGCTGTCCGATCTTGACTTAGAACAGGGATGGTCAACCCAAATGACATTGCAAGCCACTTCGGAAAACAATGCAATCTTGAGGGCAGCATATAAAGATTATATATCTTTATATTAGATTTAGACCTATTACAAACATTTATTGGAGTGAAAATTTAAAAAAAAGGAATGAATTATTATTGATTTTATTATTTTTCATCTATACAAGCATAGATAATTTAATAATAATAATGCAATGAATCAATGATCTTTTTTTCACACAAACTGTCGAAGTCTAGGTCTATTAAAATTATTAAATGCAATCACATTACGTATCTGAGTTTATTTTGTTTTTGTATCCACTCACATTGAAAAATATATTTCACTTAAACATAATTTTCTGAATGGCATTAAAATGTTTATAGCTGTGTGAGATGTAATGTGTATTTTGCGTGAGAGAGTTTGTAATATAAAACTTAGGAGCTGTTCTTGTTTAAATTTAGATTTTAGCATCGAATTTGTTGATACGCCGATAAGTTCTTTCCTCTCCTTCATTTTACGTGTTTTTTTTCCAAGAATGGAAAAAGGTGCACTTTCCATTAGAAAAGTATTTAGAAGTTTCTTTTCAATTTTGTTATTGTGATTCGTGGAACACAGTTTGAATTGAGGAACCCTACGAACTACAAGGAATTTTTTTGGGGGGGGATCCATTCCATTATTAGAAAAATATATCCAGAAACAATATTTAAATTTAGTCAACTTGTTATAGGTACTTTATAAATTGTAAAAAGTATTATATTTGTTATAAAAAAAATCATATTATTTTAATACAATTCAACATTAATAATAATTTATGCCCCAGGTGTCACCTGCACCATGTATTATGCGCTTAGTAATTGGGATATGTTTTGCATTTTTTTTCATTCAATCAAAATTATTTGCAGTCGTATTTCATATTGTGTGTCTAATTTGTTTTGACCTTCTTTTGTTTCCCATACGTTGAGAAACGCATTACTGTTCTGATTGGTATTAAAATTTTAGAGCTGTAAAGCCCTGTGCATTCTGAATGAATTTCTATAACCCGAACCAAGGAGCCATTCTGGTTAATTTTTAGATTTTAACGTGTCAAATCTGTTGAATATCAATAAGTTGTTCCCTCTCCTTAATTGGCGAAATTTCATTTATCTTTTATTCTTTTATCATATTATAATAAAAGTTAAAACCCTATTTTTGATTAAAAAAAATAATAAATAAATAAATAATAATAAACTGGGGGTAGAGTTGGGGCCCCAACCCTCTTCCCCTAACCTCTCGATAGGACTTTTGTCGTTAGTTGGCTATTTAAAGTCCTGCCATGCTGCAAAGGCATTTGTAACCAATGATGGGAGGCCGAGAGTTCTGGTCCCTGAGATACAATTTTAATTTTGCATCTGCCCTATTTACAGGAAACACGTATTAACTTAAAGAATGTTCATTGCACTCTCTGGTGGACAAGGTTGTATTCTTACGCGGACTGTGAGTACAGGGGTGGCTCTAGGGTCGGACAAACCGGACCCATGTCCGGGGCTACAAATTTTAGGGGTGGCATTTGGACCGAATTTAAAAAATGCTTTTTTTCTTTTGTTACGAAAAAATTTGGATGAAATTATCTTCTAAAATATTATTATTTACACTTTGGAAACGTGGAACATAATTATTTTGTTTTAGACTGAATTGAAAAGTCGACCATTGCTAGTAAAATTTATAACGATTAAAAAAATAAATATTGTATTACGTGGCGATTTGACTTTACGAGTGTATGAGCACTCGACCTATGGATACAAGTAGACATGCTTATCTTGGCAAGATCTTCACTGCACTGATATAGAGCGGATCCCGGAAAATCGTCAGATTTCAGTATTTTTTGTATTCCCGGGAATGGCACGGGGCTTATATAATCCATGAAGTAGCTATTTTTTACTGGACTAGGGATTTCAATCTCGGCTATAAATTTTAGCTGATCCTACTGAGGCAATTTACGATTGTTCACCCGAAACTTCCTAGACAGGGGAATTTTCATTACCCCGGATGTGGGGTAAGCGCGTAATAAGAGAAAAATATCACCCACTAAGAATCGAGAATTTTCTCAGCTTGTCGTAGGAAAGAGTAAAACCTTGAAACGTTTTGGTCAAATCAGTTCCTGTCTTTTGAACATTGCTTCCTGAATTGAAAGTATTTAGTTTTTAAAGAAATAGCATTTCGTAGAGAGAGAGAGAGGGAGCCTCTGATCAAAGTTTCGAAATCTTTATTTGTGTGAATAACGTAGTATAAGTATTGATACTCAAAACTATTTAATTAATTTTTTTTAAAAAAATTTCGGATACTTGTCTTTATTATGAGCTATTTAATTGAATTATTAATTTGAAGAAGGGAATGAACCACCAAACTGTTTTGGGAGATTATTTTTAAGCAATCTCGCAACTTTCTTTATTCATTATTTTTCTTAAACAAACTTTCTCATGTGTGAGATTCTTACATTAATATTTATTTATATTTATGTAACATTACTGCCAGCAACTCCATAAACAAAAAATCGGTTACAAATAAAATTCCTAAATATAATAATAATTAATATTTTTAACGTACGTAATTGTTACCAGCAGCAAATAAATTTTCAAATATCATTTATATAGTATATTAATATTTATCTCATAGTAGCAACATTAGAGAAATAACTGATTCATCTTCGACTGATTAAATTTCAAACTCATGTGTAAAGGAACATTAATTTTAGATGCGAATTTTTTTTTTCGAAATTTTTAAAAGAGATAAATTTCATTAAACAAAAATTATAATTTTAATTTGGGGAAAGATTTTTCCTCTATGTATATGATAAAGTTGAAAATAAAAAAATCAAGGTGGTAACAGCATCTAAAATAGTGATAGTGTGACATATTTATTTATTTAAACTAAATAAATTTTTGTATTCGAATTAGTAATAATTCTTTCTTCAGAATAATTATTTATTCCTTCGAAATACTTCTTCTACAGATTTTTGCTACTAACTACACATGAAAATTATTTATCAAAGCATTTGGGAGATTTCATTTGAGTTCAAAGGTAGAATTTAAAATTTCTGTCTGCCTCACAAAATTATACTAAATTTGCAGGGAGCACGGATGAAAATACATTTGATACACTATTTATTATTTTAAACCATTTTCAGTTTTATTAATTGTTTCATGACATACATTTTTAATGTGTACATTTAATAAAAATGTACATACAAACGTTTAAAAATCTGAAAATTTATGAGTCGAAACTAAATCGAAAATTGAAGAAAAAACGGTATATATTTTCCTTATTTTGTGCAATAATTATTGATATTATGTAAAATAACTTGCTTTTAAATTTTTGAAATTTTGATGTATTTTTAGGAAGGGAAAACCGAAATCAGGAAACATTAATTACTACTGTTAAGGGCGACAAATGTGCACACACAAAAAAACTGAATATTTCTGCTTAAAGCAGAGTTCGGCAAAGTGCAAAGTTCTTCAAAATTCTGCTGTTATATACAGTCAAAAATTATGTCTAAGTAAATAGAGTTATTGTTTTCCTTCAAATTTATAAATATCTCTTTGAAAAAAAACTCGTATTTACGCAATATTTAACTATTTAATTGGCTTACTGACAGAATTTATCGTTAAATGTGTATTTGATTTAACTCCTTTGTAATTTCCAGTTATATATTAGTGTTTAGTATTGTGATTCTGGTATTTCATTTGATGTTTCTTATTTCCACTGTGTACGTTAGATGTCAGTTTACTTTTATGTTGAATCTTGAAGGGTTCGAGGCCGCAGTGTATGTTAAATCATGAAATTTGATATGTTTATACCATCTCCTGTAACTTTCTCCCGTCTCGGACTGGGGTCACTACGGATTATCTCCGACACCCATAAAATATCGGGCGTCAGCTAACCAAATAAGAGACAGTGGCAATAAAAGGTTGTTGAAGATAGCGAGCTACAGATGTTTTTATTTTACTCTTGAGTAGTTACTTGAAGTTAAAACAAGCTCTACCATCAACAGACTCTAGTTCAAAAAAATTGGCTCCACTGAATCTTTTAGATTTAGCTTGTTTGAAGTATAGCAACAGGTAATTATGTTTTTAATTTCGAATTATTTTGTATTTTTTAAGACTTAAAATAATTTACAAATACAGTAGTGCTTTCTGTATATAAGGTACATCTCTGTAAATCTAGATATATATTATAAATGCGAAAGTTTGTGAGGATGTTTGTCCGTCTTTCACGCAAAAAAAAACCTGAATGGATTTTAATGAAACTTTACAGTAATATAGCTTATACATCAGAATAACACATAGGCTATAATTTATAGCATGGGCTATAATTTATAAAGATATTGTGTGAAGTGTCCAAAATATAACGATATTTGTCAAGTAAGTAGGAAAAAATTCTGCCATCTGCAAGCAATTCTGGCGTGCACTGCGAAAAAGCCCACGACAGCATATAACTATATTTTATTTGTGAAGAAACACTTTTTGTTTTGGCTACGCAAGGCGCTCGCTTCTAATTAATTCCTGTGATCAGCATAATCACTAATTTTTTAAATTTCAGAATAAAACTAGGTTTTGAAGGGAGGGGTTGTTATAAATCTCTTTATTTGGAATGTTTTTTTATGATTTTATTATGCATATTTAGTAGTAAGAAATTGATCTTTTTTCAAAATAAATGCTTTTATTGGTTCTGGTACTTAAAGTAAATAAACTTTCTCTTTCACACTACATCATTTGGACAAATTTTTAAAATTTGTTTGTGGTTAGTAGTTAATTATAACGCTATAATTTTAATTGAATAGGCAGTTATTACATTTTTAAGTATAAAAATAATTATAACTATTGTACTGTATTTTTTGGAGTGAGTGAGTGAATATTAACGTCGCACTGTTCAGCTACACGAGGGCTTTTGGCAACGGACCGCGTTATTTTGAACCACGGTGAAGGGACGTGGACGACACCTGAAAGGGAACCCCTTCTCCCTAACTTACCACACCAACTTAGAAGGAATATCCTACCAATACTTCACAGGAATAGCCTGAAATTACCTTTTCCAAGATTTATGGCAGCACGGGTTCTATGATGAGTATTTTAGCAGGAAGGCGAATAGTTTTGTAGTAGATATTGGTGCTTTCAGCGCATTGCAAAGATTATTATTTTTGTCCCGAATAAATAGTTTATGTCAAAATTTAAGTGTCTTATGTTTTTGTATGTTAATGAAGACCTTAGAAAACGATTTCACTATTTATTTTAAGTGAACGGCGTATATAATTAATTTTACAGTGGAACATCTTTAATTAATTTATTAGCTCTAACGGATTAAATTTCCCGAAGTGGAGTATTTTGTTTATGTATATCCCTTAATTTTCAATGTAGTGATCCAAAAGAAAAAAAAAAAATACTGAATGAAAAAAAAAAAAAACTGCAGTAAATCGTAATGCGGTAGGTAAGTATATGTGCATCGTTTCCCTACACGGCAGGTCTTCCAAAAAGCTCTAATAAAGCTCGAGCTAGGAAAGTAGCTAGACATTTGCCAACTTGACTCTATCGTCAACATTCCGCTATGTTTTTCATTGAATCGCTATTATAATTTAAGAAACGGCGTTGCTTGCGAATATTACAATTTTAACATAAAATAAATACAACAGAAAGTAATATTAATGTATTACACTTTCAGATATAAATTATTTACACTATTTTAAGCGTTCATTACACAAAACTTTTTAACAATGTGTTACTTTTTTCGAGCAGAGATCAGCTAGGGAGGTATTTTCAAAATCGATCCTCAAGAGTGTTATGGGAGTTATAACAAAAAAAAAATCCTTTTATCTGCTATTAGATCTACAGACTTAAAATTTAACAAAGGTGTTTTTTTTTTTTTTTCAGCTGAGATATGCAAAAGCTTTTTTTTGTTTAATTTGTAATTCACGTAAAATTAACTCATTAAAACCTTTGTCCTTCAATCTGTGTTGTTGAATTTTTCAGTTCACCCGTGCGAAGAACGGGTATACCAGCTAGTATATATATATATAATGTGTTATTACACCAGTGCAACGAGAAAGAGTGTTTGATCACTGCAACCGAATTCTCAGTTCCATGATATATAGCCCTTTCTACCTCTCCATACCCTCAAGTTCGCCCCGCCTACTTCCACGTCCAGACACCAATGGGAGCTTACACAGTCAATCAAGGCCTCTCAACATCCCAGAGCCCAATACATCAAGTATGGGACGGAGGGACGCATCGCGTCCCAGCGCCCAACGATGACCAGCGATCATAATGTGTTATAAATAAATTCACATAAATGAGTAGCTATTATAACTGAAATGGGGCTACCGAGTTAAAAGAAAACTAGGTTTGAGACATAGCCATCCTTTGATGACCATGTCTTGCCGGTTCCGCGTAAGCTAGAGGTGTGGGATTATCAAAATGAGCAGGACATAATTTAATACAACTTTTATTAAGAATAACTTATATTACTTCTAAATTCTAATTTTTACAATTATTAATTAAAGTGAGAGTCAAGCCCGAATTAAATCACGTATTTAAGTCAGATCACGCAATTAGATCCTCTATCTCAATTATCCTAAATAATCCTGTTATCTAATACTTATATCTACTATTACCTTTTCCAGTTCTGGTCCCTTGACCTAGAGAATATAATCTATAACTTTATATTTGAAGATTCTTGATCCGCAATGTAGCTAATTCTTGATCCTCAAGATTCCACACTAAGCTTTGTCACGCTATTGATCAGAATGATCTCCACACTACAACCTTCTGAGCCTGCTACGCTATGCTATGCTATCTCTAGGTTTGCTACTATCCTTTTTATAGTATATCCATTTACATATTCGATCCGTTTCTTCTTCTTGGTATTGGGTTGGAAAGGTTTTGCCATTAATCGTGGCCGTCAAAGAACATAGAGTCAAGTGTTAATCAGAAAGACGCGAGAGACGTCACAACCCTCCAAGAAGAAAAACGATTTACTTCTATGGGTTCTCAATGCCCTTAATAAATTACGTGTCTAAATCTCTCATTTCTAAATTCTTCGCTTTCTGAGTTTTATTTAAATTTTAATCTTAAATCTTCATTTTAACTTTTATAATTTCCAATATCTATCTGACTTTAATTTTCATTGCAATTTTTAATCTTTAAATTTTAACTTTTATAATTTCCAATCTATCTTGACTTTTAATTTCATTGCAATTTTAATTTTAAATTTTAACTTTTTATAATTTCCAAAATTTATCTTGACTTTTAATTTTCATTACTCATCTTAGAATTTTAATATTCAATTTAATTTTAAACTCGTGACAATAAATTTTACTCCAATAACTAGCCAACATTAATAATTACTGTTTAATTTGTGCCTACTCACTTTTACATTTCGTTACTTTAAAATATTTATACACTTAAAAACTATTATTCTGGGTGCGCAGACCCACCTAACACTGCATATGGAGCTGGTACTTCTGCTCCCTTCTTAACAGCCTGGAAACACGTTGAAGCTATAATTTTCAAGATTTTCAGGGTCACTTTCCCCTGAAATGAAACTATTTGAGTATCTATTTCATAATATTAATCAATTTTACATATATTATTTATATATCACAAATGCCTCTATCTCCATCCCTACATCTGGTTTCAACAAAACTCCCAGCACGAGCCGCGCAGCGCCGTTATTATTATTGTGCTATGCCTTGACTACGCCAAGTGTTTCCCGAACCAGATGCCTCATAATACGTACAATACAACAACATATATATATACACATTATTATACAATTACAAACATTTTTCAATAAACCATTATAACAAATAACCAAAGGAATTTTTCGCATCTCACGAAGTCATCATACATCGAAGTAAACAAATGTGTGAATACAAATGTTTTTCTTCAGAAAAAATATTTTAACAAGTCAAAAGTTCCAATATTAAATGAACACTCATTGTAGTGTTTGACTTGGCTTATAACTTTTAAGCACCGCCTCGAGACTTCTTCTTTGTACAATTTTTCCGACCACTTGTTGGAAGATCATAAAAAAAATGAAAAACAATACAACCTGATTTTTTATATTCGGTCTCCCAAATTCACGTTCAACGATGAGGTGTCATCAATTTTCATTCCTTGATTGTACTGGAATTTCTTGTTGTAAGGTTTGTAATCTCCTTTTGTCTTCCCTTTCCTGCTCTCCCAACTGTGTTCTTGGCTGGTCGTGGTTCTTCTTGTTCTCCGTCGTGGCCTTAAATTATAACTCTTTCATATGGAACTTCAGTTGATTCTCTCCTGCTCTTTTTTCTATCTCTGGAAATAGTACTAGATGACATTTGTCTTTTATTACTATTATTATTCCCTTCTTTGCCACTTTCTTGTGGTCCACTTGTCCTCGATATACCTGATCTTTAATACCTTGGTTATATTTAAACCTTTTTTTTTTATTTTCATTCCCTACCGAACTAGGTAGTGATCTGACCAGCGATTTGTTTTATGGGTCCTCTCTGTATTTTTATATGGATTTGATTGGTTACCAATCCTTTTGCCTCTAACCTACGTTTCACCGCAGATTTTCTTCCCATATTGTGACTCATTTAATCCCTGGTGTACTTTTCCGAAGTACGAGTTTCCTGACTTGATCTTTTGTATACTATTTGGGGATACAATTGTCTTACTTCGACCTCGTCACATTTCATGACGATATATATTCTTATTTGATCTACGTTAACTGTTAATCTTTTTCCTGATTTCCATATTACAATATTATTAAAGTTCCTAACTTCTAGGACTCTATAAGGTCCCTCAAATTTTTTGTTTAAATTTAGCACATACTTTGTTAGCAGCTGAACTTACAGGGTGTGTTTCTAATAAAACCCAATCATTTACCTTTATTTTTATGTCCTTTCTACGTCTATTATAATATTTTTCTCCCACCTTCCTGTTTAATTTCGCACTTAGTCTAGCTTCTTTAAAAGCTTTTCTGTATATCTTGAATTTTGTTTTTTAACTGTATAGTTCCTGGCGATTTTTTTTTAAAATTTGCTAAAATAATGAAAAACCCTTTTTAAAAAAATTTAAAATTTTTTTTAATAATTTAATTTAACATTGGGGATTTTTTTTTGAAAAAATTTTGAAAGACTTTTAAAATAAAATACGTTAAAAAAATTTTTGGAGTTTTTACATAATTTATTAACATTTTTAAATTTAAAAGGAATATAAAATTTTAATTTAAAATTTAAAAATTTAAAAATTGAACCACAAAATTATTTAACTTTTAATTTAAAAAAATATTGGAAATACCATTTAAAAATTTAATACCGAATAACCGAAACAACTTTGGGATAGTAATAGGTGAAATCCCAAAATTTAAATAAAAATCTCTTTTCTAACTTTTTTAATATAAAATCCCATAAAAAAAAACGACTCACTCACCTATCACGAGATATCCCAAATTATTAGACTTACAGACATGAAATTTGATAACCATGTTTCTTTTGTTGTATAGAGATCAGCTAAAAACGGATTTTGAATAAATGGAACCTCAAGCGGGGTTGCAAGGAGTTGAGAAGCGTTATACATGAACATTCTTATTTTTGAATTATTAAACATACACACTTGGAATTTCGCAAGCATGTTTCTTTTGTTAAAAAGAGGTCCATTAAAGGGACACAGTACGATTCAATTGACATAAATCGGTCAAAAAATCAAATCTAATTTTTTTAGTCTAAATTATTTTTTATATACTTTTCTAAAACCTCCCAAAATTTGAAAGCTCTAAACTTAAAAAACGCAGAATTATGATAAATTTTGCATTTGTTTTTATTCACATTCCTGTTGCAAATCAAAACTTTAAACTGACTGATCTCGGTAAGATAAAAAAATAATTAGTTTTTCTTCAATTAAAATGCTAAGGCTTTTTTTCTATTGTGCGTAATACTTAGAAATTTTTTTCGCTTGTTCATAATAGTACATGGAACAAGGGTTGGTATGCAGTTTTCAATCAAAGCAATACTTATTTTTTAAAAAATAATTGAATTTAGAATTTACTCATTTTTTAAGGAATTTTCAATAAGCATTCTTAAAAAGAAGTATTGCACGAATACTAATCATGTTATCGCAAAACCCATACCAACTTTTGTTATACATAGTTTGACGTACTTGTAAGTCAAATTTCATGCGTGTACGTAAATTTTTGTAGGAGTAGCATTTTAAAATCACATCCCAAATTTTAAGTTTTTTCTTTAAAAAATTAAATGGCTAGCTTTTTATAAATTTTTGAGCACAAAAACGGTTTTACATAGCATACACAGATAGGACACAACCAAAAAAATTTTAAAAATCGTTAAATTAAAAAATTTTGTGTAAATCGTACCATGTCCCCTTAAGAATAGAAAAAAATTCCTAAAGGAATGGGGGAGGGTTAACGGGGGAATTTTAGATTTAAAAAAATTTCCCTTCTTGAACTATGAAACCTACAGACTTAAAAATCGTTAATAATGTTTCTTTTGTTGCGTATAGAACCGCAAAGAACAGATATTTCGGAAATAGTATTTCTAGATGAGCTGCAGGAGCGTAAAATTCGTTGAATTCTTACGCTCCTGCAGCTCCTTCAGTTTTAGAAGTTTAACTCCTGTCCTTTTTAAATTAAGAAGCCAGAGCTATAAGAATACTTTTCAATTACATTCCATTGCCTTTCATTTAAATATTTAATGATAAAACAAAGATATCCATACCTTAGAACAGTATATACAGTCATACAGAAAACCCAGAAATACCCTGAGATGTGGCCGGGTAATGGCTATAATTTTTTAATTATGTAACTGTCCAATTTTTAAATAAATATTTATAGAGAGTAGGTAGTTTGTGTGCGCCTAAGAAAGCAGTCTATTAGAAAAAACCCATTACATAAATAATCAAAAAAAAAAAAAA
>BMAV01018786.1:0-17650 GCA_019973955.1 Trichonephila inaurata madagascariensis | reverse complement strand
AATATATTAAAAATTTATACAAATGAGGTTGTTCCGGTATTTTTGTACCAAGAAGTTACACTTGTCTCCCAAATTTTAGGTATATTGTTATATTTGCATATACATCTTTCTGATAATAATATCATACAGAAGCTGTTGAGTTGTGAACTTTTGCATGTAATTGTATCAGTAATCAAAACATTGAGTATTTTTCTCGTTTAGACCTAATTGTTCCTATGCATATTGTATCTATGACAATAAATATTATTTTTCATTCGGAGAAATAAAACAATGCATCGAATATAAGTATTTCGGGAGGTATTCTCAATTGTTTGAAATACAGAGGACTATTTCTCTCAAAAGCCTGTAAATAGTCAGATTTTGAAAGTTCAACATAATACCGAAATTTATATTCAAAGAACATTTTTTAAAAATATTCGTGGCAAATGGTATTAAAACAATTCAGCAGACTAATTGAATAAGATAACATCAAAGCATTCGATCTGCATATGTCGTTCAATTTTTAATTTATATTTAATATTTCTTCTTTCAACATAAAGAGCGCAACAACATAATAAACTTCCTTATATCGCGGTATTAAAATACCAAAGAAATAAATTAAAGTTTAAAAAACTAAAACACACTCTTTTATAATTAATTGAATTAAAAAAATAGTTCTCTGAATATAAGAATAGACTTATTTACACAAAAGTAATGTATTTGTTGTAAAACGTGGGGTGCTTTTATCAATTATTATAATTTCTTACTAGATGTATTCCGAAATACATATTAACGTGAAAATGTAATACAAATTACGCTTTTCCCAAACTAACATGAATTCATCGTTAATCATTAATTCTTATTTTAGGAATTATTTTTGTTTTTTAATTCGATTAGATATAAAAATATGTTTTCTTGTTGTTTTTGTTAAATATAATTTATTTTTTATCTTTTGGTTCGATCTACCATTAATGCGCGTGTTTTTTTAGATTTTTTAACTATCATTTATTTATATTGATTAATTAATCTTAAACGCCTCAATTCTTTAGAACCTGGAATTTCATTGATATCCTATTAGTGTGCCAATGCGGCCTGTTTGAAAAATGTAGGTTCAGCCAAATGAAGGAAATTTGGAATAGCTAATTTTAAAATATATATAATGTGGAAGCTATAAAGTAAATTATTTTTTACACTAAAAAGTGCTTATTATTCTCTTTGAAACTTTGATCAGTATTAGACATAAAATTACACGGTGTAAATGAAAGAGTTTGTGAAAAATTATTTAATCCGTTGACCTCTAAATCGATTCTCAGCCGTTTTGTTGAATTGATTATTTTTTTGCATTTGCTCCAGTCTTATTTTTAGTTCCATTTCTGAAAAACTGGCCAAATTAATATATTATGGTAAGGTATTGCTGACGCATTCACCTCTTTTCCACATAACGAAAAAAAAAATTTTTTTATCACATTTGTATTAACCATTCTCCTTTTCGTTCTAAAATTAAAACTGAAAGTTATATTTTTTAAGGGGTCACTTCACGAAAATCGAATTAAAATCATTTTTCAATTTGATTGAAAAATAAAAATTTACCATTCATTTCTTTCTAATGCAATTTAAATTTTTGCTCAAACTGAATTAAAGTTTTTTTAATATTTTTAAAAAGTTGTTTACATTTGTCAAACCCTAAAACATCTGACTCCCACGCCCTTTCAAATCAAAAACAAAAGACACATGCTACTTTTCAGCCTTTTCAAATAGTTTAAATTAATCAAAAGAATTTATTTTGATCAGCAGCTTATTCAGGAAAGAAGTGAAGTGAATAGTTTACTGTTTATTTACTTTTTGGTAACCGCATGCTATATTTTTATCTCATTAAATACAACGAATTTCTGCTATCGTGTGAAATAGTGTTTTCCATCAAAAACAATAACGGTAAAATGTTTAAAAACGTTTTAAAACTTGGTTAAAAATAAAACGTTTAAAAATGAAAGTTTGGAAAATATATACAAAAATCGAACTTTCGATGAATTAAAATCGTTATAACAGTCAGACGATTTCAACAAAAAATAATTCAGCTTTAAACCAAATTAGATTTAATAAAGAGTATGTTTCTTTTTGATTCATTTGAATGTTTCTGTGAAATGACTGACATTGTACTGTTTTCATGTGCTTGAAACAACATTAATAAATAAATAAATGTAAAACCAAGGTATTCACATAAATTTAGGCTACAAAATTGTTAATATGTTGAATTTTGTGGTCTTATTCAAACATTTCTTATACCAGGTTTACTAAAACAGTAGTTAATCAAAAAGATACAAAATTATATGAAGTGAACAATAGACTTTCATATGGTATGGGTCTATTAAAAAGAAGGTTTCAAAAATATTTTTCGAGTCATGAATTTGTCACTTACACTAAAGTGGTTTTACGATTCCATGCATACATTTAATAACGCGACAGAAAAGTAACTAAATTTCTGGGATTAGTTTGCTGCCGAAACAATATCATTTAATAATGGATGCCAAAATGTACCTGTGTATCGATGGTACCTGGCAAAAAAGGAGCCATACTTAAAATAAATGGATTTGTTACCGACAGTTGGTTTGGACACTGGGAAAGTTGTTGATACTGAAATATTGTCGCGGAAATGCTCAATGTAATTTAACAGCAATGTACATATCGATGAGTCTTCGGCAAGTTACATTGTAAATAGTGGGGGAATATGGAAGTTGAAGAGGTGTACTTTTTATTTTTGTATCTTCCATCTCTCGCAGACATTACAAATTTAGATATACACAATATTTGGACTCTATGGGGACTCTAAAATACAAACAGTTTTAGAATCTAAACCTCAGAAAATATGTCAATATTGAAAAATTAGAATGTGTTGGTCATGTGTGTGTGTGTTGAGAAAAATGATGGGGACTGACTTAAAGCGTTAAAATCAAAATTAAAAGACAAAAGCTTGAGGACAAAATTCTAGAATGCCATAATGGCGCAGATGCAGAAATAGACAAATTGCAAAGATACTATGTTTTGGCTATTCAAACAACTCTGAAAATTTGTTAGCCATAAGGCAAGCTATTTGAGCTTTTATATTTTGATAAAATGTTCACAGATTTGAATCTACGACACGGTTTAGCCCCATGGGAAGTGACTTGTGGGAGATATAATATGTCCATACTGAAAGGTTAACACATATAAGCATAAACACGACTTACCTATTGCAGTTAGAAATAGCATAAAAGTATTTAGAGGTCTCTAATCTTGAACTTTTGTCTAGATGCTTGCTTGATAAACCTCAAAATAATAGGGGAATGCGGAAATAGTATTTTTATAATTCCAAAAGCTTATTTGGCCATTGGGTACTTCAAAACTATAATACATGAAGCTATATATTTATATAATCAAGGCTTCAGTACCAAATTAAAAGTTTTAGATGTATTAAACATTCAACCCCTAGATTTTACAAATGTCGAGCATTCAAAAGAGATTATGCGTGTATTGGAAAGCAGAATAGGCAGTTTTACAATGAACCAAAGGGTAAAATTAAAAAAAAACAATTAAAATGTAACAAGAAGATGATCTTGAGATGACACTAAAATCCAAGTTAAAAGTTCTGGTATGCATTGGGTTTAAAAGTAAGTTTTACTTTAAATCTCTTTTTCTCAAAAGTTAAAATTTCAACACAAAAGGAACATTTTTGAAAAAAATCTTATTTTAAGCCTTAAAACTTTTAAATGTATTAACACTATACAAATAAATATTTTAATGAGAGATTTTGTCATAAAAATTATTCAAAAATATTTATGGATTAAAATTTACAAGAATTTTCACTGTTTTAAAAATTTTGACGTGTTACTCCACATATGAATTTTTTTAAAAAAAACTAATCAAAATTTTGAAAAATGCCTCCCCTTAAATTAATAAAACAATACAATGAATGCACACACAAAATTCATGACTGTACACCATGCCAATTTTTTAAAATGTTCCTTAAAATTGTCATTTTTAAACAGAGATAGGAAAATGCTGCGTGAAGTGACCCCCTTAAATCAATAAATGGGAGAGAAGTCGTTCATCCTGATGATCCTGATCAAGACAACAAAACAAAAATATTTAAAACTTGTATTGTTATCAGTCCTTGACAATGTGCACAATTTCGAATTAATCTGATGTATTAAAGTGGGCTAAAATCGAGTTCAAAGATTCCGTTTCATACAGGTTGAAGTTAATAACAGCGTGCTCTAAAAATCAGATCTTTTGCTAACGTAAAAGTATTGAAAAAGAGAAGAATAAAAGCTACTTAATAAAAATAGCTGAATTAAAAATGCAAACACAGCACACGAGCTATTATTTACATATATATCATCCTATTTAAACTATTCCATAATATTTCAAATCTTTAATCACAAAACAGTTTTAAAACTCCAAATAGATCGAAATGTGCCGATACTTTATCACATATGATATATTTTTAAATTAACAAATACCTATTTAAATTTTTGATATAAATCTACAATTTAATGTAACTTAATATTTTGCGTTAATTTTGTAGGGGCCGTAAAAACTTTTTAAAAAAAATTTCTAAATTTATTTTTTTTTATAGATTAAATTATATATAATTTTAAGAATCCATCAGGACAAAAAAATCATACTAAATTGAACCAAAAGAAAATTTTTTTAGGAAAATACTTTGATGTTTTTTTTAAAAGAATGGCCCGTAGTTCTTTTTCAATATCTGCTAAAACTATTTGTGTTTTTAAAAATTTAAAAACATTTTAAACATTATATATAAATTTTTGGGGGAGTATTTCTAGCTTTAAATTATTCGCTTACAAAGTAGAAACATTTCAAAATAAAAAATACCACATAAATATACCTTCAAGAAATCAATACCTTTAAAAAAAGAACCGATTTAAGTAAAGAATTCACAAGTGTGAGAAAAATAAGCAAAATAGTTTTCTTTTTTTTTTTGTCAAAATCAATGACTAAAAATAAAACGATAAATTTTTTAAAAGCATTACGCTTTAAAAGGAATAAAAACCAGAAAAAAAAATCTTAACAATAAAAAGGAAAAATAAACATAAAATTTCTAAAGAGAATACGCAGGTTCTTTCTCTTCTTTTTCATACTAAAGTTATATGTCACAATTTCATATGTCAGAATGCAAGATTTAAAATTATAATAAAGTTGATGCTTTCACTTGTCATCTGCAATTTGTATAAATAAAAAGAATCTTTCCCAATGGGCTTTTAAAACAACGTTTATAAAATTCCGCAAATATAAAGAATTAACACATTTCCTAGGATGTAAATCATTATTAAAATCCGGATTAGAGAAGTAATCCGTTAAAACGATACGTTAAAATCTCTTGTTTTCCATGACTATGTAACTGTCTTCAAATGAGCACTTTGGCAAAATGCTTTATTATAGAATTTCCAAACATGAGGTTTTTTCCGAATCCCGTATATGACTTTTAAATCATCCCTTGCGAAAAAGCCCTTTTGTTATTTCACTATTCTGGCTTTTTTTGGTATAAATCAAAAAATGTTTTTTTAAATTATCGCTTCGAGAAAAGGACCTATTACAGATTTCAAAACAAAAGGCATTTCCTTAGTATGCACCAAATTCTTTAAATCAAAACCCTTGAAGAGAAACCCTTGCTGCATACTTACAAATATAAGGCTTTTCCTCATTATGAGCACGCATATGTCTCTTTAAACCATTGTTTGAAAAAAAAAACCCCTTCCCCACATACTTCACAAATATATTCCTTGTTATGAATCAGTTGATGTGTTCTCAATGCTCCACCGGGTGGAGGAACATAAACCCAAAACAGGGGTTTTTTCTTTGGATGAAAAGTAAATTTTTTTAAAAGAACTAATTGCGAAAACCCCTATTACAGATTTCACAAAAAAAAGGCCTTTCCTTTTTGTGAACACGCATAGAATTTTTTTAAATTACCTTTTTTAGAGAACCTTGCTACATTTTCCAAACAGAGGTTTTTCCTGGCTATGAAAACGCTCATGGGATTTTAAGTCCCCTGTACAGAAACCATTCTGCATATTTTACAATTATAAGGTTTTTCGTTGCAATTCGCTTTTTCAAACCTTTTATCCTTTTAAGCGCGTCAATTTCCCAAAAAAAAAGGTTTTTTTTCTAAACGTATTAATATTAATTTCACGTTAAAAAAACCTTGCCGATTTTTCAAAAATGACGTTTTTTGTTTTTTTTGAATAGGCAGATGATTCCCCAAGATATTCTTCCACCTCATTCATCTTTTTAATTTTTTTTAATTTTGTTTTAAATTTTTTTGCCCCGGGAAAAGGAAAATACGCTGATTGCAATCTTTTATAAATATTTTTTATATATATTTCGTAAAATTATATTGTTTCTTCAGTAAACCAATCGAATTTTTTTTATTGCAAAATAAGTTCCAAACCTCAAAAGCCAAACCACAGCTTTAAACGAAATAAAGAATCGGCAATTATTTCTACTTTTTTTGTTGTTTCAAGCAATTTGAAGGCTTTTTTAAATTTTCCAGATAAATGACGGAAAGAAAAAATATAATTGATTTAAAAAATTTTAAAAATTTTATTTATATATGTGGGAACTTTTAAAAATTTCATCAGATTATCATTAGAAAAGAAAAACTTTAAAAAAAATTTTCCGGGGGATTATTCTTTCTTGGAGGATATTTCAAAGAGAAATGGGGCCCTTTTCATTTGTCATAAATCAAGCATGTAGTAACGGTCAAGAAACCACTCAATTTGTGCTCTTAAAGATTGGTTTAAAATTTACTGTAATGTGAAAATAAGGAAAATGCTATTGGGGGGAAAAAACCATAATATTAAACAACATTTATGAAAAAAAGGGTTTGACTTTTGAATTTGAATCTGAATGGTGAAATTGTTTTTGAATTTTGTTTTATTTAACACCAGAATCCTCGTCCATTGGGCACGTTGCCTAGGGTCAAAGTATCAGATCGTGTTTGGGGATTCCCAGTTTGAACCCAGTGTCAAAGACCCCTTAGGGGTGCGATGCACGTTAAATCTCCCCGGGGGTTTAAACGTCCCCCCGTTGATGGTGCAGTTGAGAGGGGGGCGGAGGTGTGGCCCCGTCACTTGACCATGGTTCAAAGTTACGGGTCCATAGCTAAAATCCTCGGGAAACTGAATATTGCTACGTTAATAGCATAGCATATGCAAGTCTGTGTTACTTCATACACTTTTGTATCTTTTTATTAACAACAGTGTTAGTAAACCTGGTATTGAGAAGTGGTTGAATAAGCCCCAAAAAAGTCACAACATATTATCAACTCTGTACCCAAAACCCCTGAATTTTGGGGACAAATTTTAATGTCAATACTTTGTTTTACAATTTATACATAATAATTTGTTTCAATACACTAAAAAAACAGCGGAATGTCAATTTTTTCCCAAAAAGTTTTGATGAATTTAAAAACGAAACATATAATTAAAACCAATTTTGATTTTGATGATGAATTTTTAAATATACGTACTGGCTGTTGTTTTTTCCCTTTATTCAAATCCTCAGAAGTTAAAGAATTTTTTAGAATTTGCTGAAAATTTTCTTTTTGGTTTTGTTGGAAAACCGAGGATATTAAACAGATAATGGAATTTTAATCTGATGAAAACTGAAAAATTCGTTATATTAAAAAAGAGTAGTGAGTTACCAAGAAAAGAAAAACAGCTCTTATTCCTTTTTTTTCCCCATTGATTTGCATCAAAAAAATCTTTTAACAATTTTTTTTTGACAAGGCTGGGCATGTGCTTTTTTTTTGATTTAAAAGGGGGGCGTAACCGGCTTTTTTGGAGTTTTCAAATCGAAACAATTTTAAAAAAATTTTAAAAAATACTTCTAATTGCAGAACAAAATTTAAATTTTCAGAAAAAAAAGGTGGCAGTTTTTTTTTTCAATCGAAATTAAAAAATCGATTTTAGCGCGTTTTTTTTAAGTACCCCTTAATAACATCACTCTAAAGTAAAACAAAATTTCCGGGGGTCGTCACCAATCCCCCCTCGTGCTGTTTTAGGGACGTTAAAGAAATCTGACTCATTCTCTGAAATCTCCAAGGGCTACGGCTAACTGACCTCGATTTTTGAACCTTGGTCGTGACGAGGACGATACTAAACCGGTTTCCTTTTCACTTTCCTTTTTCACCCAATTTTTTCTTGCAGAATGAGTGTGAGGAGTAATATTCACGACCACGGGAAACAACTTGAATTTTGGCCGGATCTCGTAATTTTTAACCATAGTTAAGTGACGTGGATACACCGGCTGGCACCCCTAAAAACTACTACACCACAATGGGAGGACGTTTGAGCCCCGACAGATTTGAAGTATCCTAAATGGTGGGTCTTTTGGTACTAGACTCGAAATGTGACAAAGCCAGCCCCTGAAACCTTCATTACAAAAGGTCATAAAAGAATTTAAAAGAAACTCTTGGCGTGTTTCAATTTCCTCGTTATTTAAAAATTTTTTTTAAAAACCAAACCCCCAGCAAGCAAAGGAGGGGTATTAAACAAGATTGATTTATTTTTTCGTTCTACAATTTCATAAAAAAATTTTTTGTTTTTAATTAAGCTTTTCTGACAACAGATGGCCTAGTGGGCAAGGTCACGGACTCTTTTACGGAGTGCGGGTCTGAGCCAATCCTTTCGAGAGTACCCGACAAATGGGTACCGGAATCTTTCATGTCTCATAACGTTACATGGGGTCTACAGTTTTTTGATCCCAAAAAACTATCGATTCACCCCAATTGAATCCCTTTAAACCTTTGTCTTTCGAAGGGATTCCCACCCAAAAACCCCGGGTCGATCGTTAAATAAATCTTTTAGAACCATATGTAGACGCCAGGATTGACAATTACTTTAGGTTTTCCGTATAAAACCATTACTTAATGCAAACTTATACTACGGAGCCCCTGTTTGTACGCTTATATTATTGACATTATAAGTGTTTTCTGTCAGAAACGTTTCCGAAACTGATTCTCTAAAACCCAACATCTTCGAGATAAATGTTAAGCCCGTGTTAAAGATACTACATTTGGTTTCTTTCGTTTTGACCTCCAAAACTTTTAATGAGCTATTTCGACATTCCTTCAGGCGATAACCAACGTTGTTTTGCTAAGTTTTCAGCAATATCTGCTTGCTTGAACCAAGGTCAGAAACTAGTAGATTCTGTCCCAAAACTACGAATAGAAAAATGTTTTTAAAACACCAGTACAGATCGTGCGGGATTCAATCACATCATTTGTGCAATCAAGTGTGATTTATCTGTATCCCCCAGTTGTGAATCCTTGTGGACGTGGTATCCTCGTGGTCAAGATAATGGACTCGTGTTTAGGGCATCATGGGTTCGATCCTAAAACCGCTGAATACTCGCCGTTTAGGGAAGTGATGCACGTTAAATATGTCTCTAGTTCTGTGTAACGTCTAATAGCACTGTGTATTAATTTGTGGTGTAACAACTTTAATACCTAATGAGGTTATTCCGATATTTTTGTACCAGGAAGTTACACTTGTCTCCCCAATATTAAGTATTGTTGTATTTCCATATACATATTTTTCAGTTTAAGTGGGTCCGACACATGAATTTTGGAAAAATTATCGATTTTCTCTCTCTGTCTCTCATTTTTTTTATATTTTCTAAAAGTTTAAAATAATATAGGATATGATTAAATACAATATAATTAAAGTTATTTTATTTATTTTTTTAAAATAAAGCTACTCCTTAACGCGCACTAAATGAGCTCTGCTATGAGCAGCTGTTTCCCCTTGCATAAGTTTCTGATTACCGCGAATACATATGAAATTCAAGTGGAAAAGTCAGAGTGGCTTATTCAAAAGTGCGACTCTACACGTCTTTTGGATCTTAAAAACAAAACAGAGATAAAAAAGTTAAATGATGGAAAAAGCCCAAGTGGTCGTAACCGACTCACCGATATTTTAATATAAAAAATTCAAAGATATTCAAATATGGCTATTAGAAATAATATCAATGATATACACAGCATTAAAACACTTCTGTTTGGGCTGTTTATTTTCATCTTCTGTCTTCAAAAATGAGTCCTCTACATGGACTGTATTCTGTGATTATAAATGCCCGGTGCAAGTTTCAAAAGACAAAAGCTGAATGAAACGAAATGCACTACGATTATAAACAAATACACCATAATGAATTACATGAAGTCAATTGTTAGAGCTCTAGGTGTTCATATGTTATTAAGAAAGTGTTTTTTGGAAACCCCAAGGGATTACCCAGAATCCAATTGAGTCAGTTAATAACACCATATGTTTAGTGATTCCGAGATCTACATTCGTGGAATAAAAAACTCGGAAATTAGGGATAAATAGGGCTATTGCACAGTTCAATATGAGTCATGTAACGATCTTAATAGCATTTAATGATCTTAAAACAATGTGATATTGAACCAAGTTATAACTGTGTGTCGTGCTTAAAAAACTAAATCCACGTAGGATCAGTGTGGAAAACGAAATCATTTTTAAAATGCCCGAAAAAGCAGGGAATTTAAAAAATAATGAAAAAAAAGGGAAAAATTAGAAAATGTTTTTGTAAGAATAGAGGGGTTAAAAAAAGGTTTATATGCTTCTGAAAGTACTAAAAAAAAAAAATGTTCAGCAAACAAACAAATTTTATTTTTTAAAGCTATTTTTCCCCAAAAAATTTTAAAAAATTTTTAAATTTGGAAATTTTTTTCCCAAAAACTCTCTCACATTATATTTATCCTAAAATTTTAAAAAGAGCAGGTTTTTAACATGTTTAAACATTTTAATGGGGGGAATTTAAAATACCTTAAACCCTTTTTTTTAGATAGGGCCCTTTTTAAACAAAATTTTTTAAGAAAAAAAATTTTTGACTTTTAAAAAAATTCATATATAATTTAAATTAAACAAACAGAAAAAAAATTACGTTAGGGTGTTATTGAATTACTCAAAAACCTACTGAAAAAATTTGTATTCATGAGAGAAAGGAAACATAAACTAATGCAATTTAATTTGAGCTTCATTGACTTCCCGGATCTCCGTAATACCCTTTTTTGGCTTTTAAGATGTGAACTTTTGATTGTAGTTGTTTTGTTAACCAAAAAATTCCCAGTTTTTTTCCGTTTGGGAATTGATTTTTGCTATTCATACTGCATCGATGACAAAAAAAATATTATTTTTCTATCGGAGAAATAAAAAACATGCATCAAATACTTAAAATTTCGGGGGGAGTTTTTTTTTAAATTGTTTGAAATAAAGAGAATTATTTAAAATACCTAAAAGTTCACATTTGGAAAGCTTAAAAAATACCCAGGATATACTTTCAATGAACACTTTTCTAAAATATTTATGTCTAATGGGATTAAAACAATTTATCATACTAATTGAATAAGATAACATCAAAACATTCGATTTGTATATTTCGTTTAATATTGTCTTCCATTTAATATATTTCTTCTTTCAACGTGAAGAGCGCAGCAACTTAGTTTTCTTCCTTAAATTCTGGTATCAAAATACGAACGAAAAAAACAGATCTTCTGCTAACGTAATACTATTGAAAAAAAGAATCAAAAAGAATTTTAATACGAAAATAAAAATTAAAAAATGCGATTAGAAATGATGTCTTTTTTCAATATATTTTCTTTCCCTATTCAAAATATTCCATTTTTTAAAATTTTTTAACCCAAAACAGTTTTAGAACCCCAAAAAGTTTCAAAAATGTGTCCATACTTTAACATATGATATATATCTATGTGAACAAACTCTTATTTCAGTTTTGGATTTAAATCTACAATTTATATATTACTCAATGATTTGCGTGAGTTTTACTAACGATTTTTTTTTAAATATACATTTAAAAAAGAACATTTTTTTCTTTGTCTAGAGAGATCTTAACTAACTATAAGAATCAATCAGTAATGACATAAAAACATTTTAATTTGAACTTAGGAAACCAAAAATGAATAATTTTAAGCAAAATACTTTGATGTATATTTTAAAAAGCAGACTCGTAGAAATACTTTTTATCAAAATCTGCTACAAGCAATGTGTGCTTTAAATTTATCAAACAGTTAACTTCTATTATACATTAAATTTTTTGGAAAAATTTCTGTTAAGTGTTTTTCCCTTATAAAGTAGAAATGCAGTTGAAATTTTTTAGAACTAAAATCACAATATAAAAAAACCCTTTCAAAGGAATCAATACTCATGTACAAATGAATGGGATATTTTAATAAGAAATAAACAAGTTCGATTGAAGTATGCAAAAAAATTTTTCCATTTTTTTTTTGTAAAAAGTTAATACTCTAATATTCAAACAGTAAAAATTTTTAAACAAATCATTACAACACCAAAAAAAAAAATTAAAAAAAAAAAAATCTTATAAAACCTAAAGAAAAAAAAAACCCAAAATATGCAAAAAATGAATAAGCCTAGTTTTTCTATTTTTTTGGTCAAACCTGTCTCTTTTACACTCAATGTTCATATGTCGTGCTTCTTATATGTTGGATTCAAAGTTTTAAAAATTAAAATAAAAATTAAGTTTAAACATGTTTTTTATTTTAAAAAGAAATGTACTCAACCCGTTCAAGCCGGGACTTTAAAAAATTTTTTAAAATACTGAAATAAAAAAAGTTAATATTTCCTAGGTGTAAATCTTTTTTAAAATTAAAAATTTAAAAAAATTTTCCTTTAAAAAAAAAACATTCGTCAAAAGTTCTTGTTTTCCAGAAAATTTAATATAGTTTTTCGTAAATAAAGGCTTTTTTTTTGGTAAGATTTACATTTTTTGCTACTTTTTTCGGAAAAAAACCTTATTATATTTCATGAACATTTTTTTCCCCCGGGGTTTATGAATAAAAAAATTTTTTTAACTATTACTACAATTTTTCCAAAAGAGGCTTTTTTTCAGTAAGAACCCCTTGGGGACTTTAAGTCACCCCTTTTGAAAACCCTTTTTTGCTGCATATTTCACTATTCTATGTTCTTTTTTGGGAATACAAAAAATGTTTTTTAAATTATAGCGAAGAGAAAAGGACCTATTACATATTTCACAAGCAAAAGGCCTTTCTTTAGTATGAACACGCATATGTCTCTTTTTTAAAACACTCCCTTGGGAAAAGAAAACCCTTGCTCTACCCTTTAAAATATAAAGGGTTTTCCTTTTTGGGATGAATTTTTGTTGATGAATTCTCAAGCAACCCTGTGGGGAGAAAGATGCGGTACATAAATCACAAACATGAGGCTTTTCTTTGGATGAACACGGAAAAAAGTTTTTTTTTAAAATACCACTTTCCGAGAAAGCCCTATTACAGATTTCCCAAACAAAAGGCCTTTCCCCTTTTTGGGAAAACGCATATGACGTTTTAAATCACCTTTTTTAAAAGAAGGGTTTTTCAACATATTTCCTGCAAACATGAGGCTTTTCCTGGCTAAGGGAAAACTCTTATGTGCTTCTAACTCAGACTTTTTATAAAAAACCCTTTTTCATTTGACAGTTATAATGCTTTTGTTGGGAAAGGATTTGGGAGATGCCTTCCCCAAACCAACCCCTTTTGCTGGTAAGCTGTGTGGCATATTTAAAAAAAAAAGGTTTGGATGAATACGAACATGCATTTTTAAAATTTTTTTTTCACAAAAGCTAAATTACAGATTTCACATACAAAAGTGTTTCCTTTTTTATGAACAAGTATGAGGGTCTGAATTCATCACTTTGAGAGAAGGCCCCCGCCACATTTTTTGCAAAAAAGACGTTTTTCTTTTTCCCCGGGGGAGGCAAAAGATTCCTTTAAAAAATTTTCCCGATCCATCCATCTTCCTATATTATTTTTAAACTTGCTTAACTTTTTATAGACAGCAAAAAAGAAAATTGGCGGGTTTTCAATCTCGTTATACGAAATATAAAAAAAAAAATTTTTTTTAAAATTATATTGATTTTCTTCAGTGACATCCACATCAGCATTTTTTTATTTACAACATACCGGGACGCAAAAAATAAAAAAGGAACTGAATGCCACAGCTTTATATGAAATAAAAAAATTGCCATAATATTTTTTTCTTTCATTTTTGCGCGCAAAATTTGTAAGGCTTTGACATAGCACTTATGGAAAAAATGAAGGAAAATACAAAATATATTCAATTTAAAAAATTATAAGTTTTTTTTTTTTGGGAACTAAAACTCAGATTAGCTTATAATTAGCAACTGTAAGAAAATAAAAAAAAATGTCCTCAGGAAAGATTAATGATTTCCATAAGGATATTTCAAAAGGAACATGGACCTTATTCAGCTGCTCTTTCAAAAACACGCCCTAGGGAAAGAATGCATCGTAAAAACCCTGCTCAATTTTAGCACTTGAATGAATGATTTATTTATTGCCGGGACGTAAAAAAAAATGAATACGCTTTTGGGGAAAACCGCATAATATTAAAAAAATATTTATGGGGAAAATGATGTTAGAGCTGTTTAAATTTGAATCTGGGAAAAGGGGAAATCTCAGTTAACCGGGAAATCTGTTTTTATTAACACCAGTTCATCGGAAAACAATTTGGGGGGTGGTAAACCCCGTTGTCAAGGGGAAAGCATTTGGCTGGCATATCACGAATTCGGCCCAGTACCACTAAAGACCCCCCAGTGTAAAAAAAGGATAACATTAAATTTTTTTGAGAGCTGAAACCTCATCCTTGGTGCGGGGGAGCTGGGGGGAAGGGAGGCCACCAGGTGTCGTCCTCGTCACTTGACCGTGATTCAAAATTACGAGGTCCGTCGCAAAAAGCCCTGTGTGTAGCTGAAAAGTGCTAAGTTAATATTAACTCATTCGGTGTGTATTTGATACCGGAGCCTGTTCAGTTTGTTCTTCTTGCAGCATTTTCGCATAAAATTTGAAAATGCTTCGTGACATTAAATTTTTCTCCATGGTAATTACACAGCAAAAGTCTTGTGGTTGTAGGTTAATTAGGAAAAGCGTTACGACTAAATATACCTAAAACGTCCGCTGGTGCCATTTCGACACCAAGGCAATTTATCATCATATATAACAGTCACTCATCTTTACTTTTAGTAAAAAAAACTTTCTACATTACTCTCGCACAATTATTCGGCCTTAAATGCAGTGTTAGGAGGTAAACATTGGGTGAGTGAGTGAGTGAGTTAATATTAACGACGCACTATTTAGCCACACGAGGGTTGGGGCGACGGACCTCGTAATTTTGAACCATGGTCAAGTGACCCACGCGACACCCGAGGGTTGGGACCCCCCCTTTTTCCTAATCCACAACCACTCAAAAAGGGGGGAGGTTTGAGCTGTCGTTAGATTTAACGTGTATCGCTCCCTACACGGCGGGTCTTTAAATGTACTGGGCTCGAAATCATGACTTGCTTACCATGATCCCATATCTTGACCACTATGCTACCGCCATTACTGAGTTAACAGCGGAAACGTATATATTTTTCTTAAATTGTTGTGTCTAAGTTTTTCGTTACGTAGCATTTGATTATTTGCTCATAAAAAAAATCATTCGATTTCCGAACGTTGTGCGGAAACGGAGCCTCGTAGAAGATGTCAAAGCCCTGATGAAATTGTTAATTTATTGCGAGAGATTTCTGCGAAGAATCGGATGGTGGTGAGCTGTCTTGCCGTAATTTAGATTCCGATGTAGACATAAGATTGGGTGAAAGTAATTGCGAAGGATCTGAAGAAAGTGCAAACATAATTGATAATATTCCAGTATATACTGTGATATATATATATCGCTAAGGATGTCACAGAATAGACACCGCGTAATAATAATGTTCGTGGCAGTTTTGCGACTCGAAAATAGTTTTGGGACTAAGCAGTGGTCCAATAAGCTTTGCGAAAGATAAAGCCATCGTCAGTTTTTTGTGATATAAAATTTCATAAAATATGTTAACCTGATATGAAATGATATAAAAAAAATCTTAAAACTAAACCCTACTGATCATTACTCCAGCAATTTTTTACTTATTACAATTATTTTATATCACGGTTTAGAAACGACATTGGCGAACGTTTAAGGATAATCGAAATCTCGGACGTTCTAGTGTTCATCTGTAGTTTAGGGTAAATAACACATGTTGCCTTTTTTCAGTATTTTTTTTATTCTCTTTAGAAATTAATACAAATACAATTCTACTAAGATGGAAATGATGTGTGTTGGAAATTCTAATTTCTCACATGTTCCTTTTTAATTATTCTAGAGATGTAGCAAGGTTAATGTTATTATAACGTGATACACATTTAAAGTAAGTTACATTTGTTTTATTGGTGTCTTTTAAAATTCGGGAGGGCCCAAAAGGGGAATTTTCTTTTATTTAAAATATTAACGTCAACCGGGTTTAGCTACACGAGGGTTTTGGCGACGGACCACGTAATTTTTAAACCCTGGTCAATGACCACCACACCTGAGCTGGCAACCCCCCTCCTAATCCCCAACCCACACCTACGGAGGACCCTTTCCCCGCCTGTCAGATTTAAGGCATCGCTGCCCTTTCCCCGGCGGGGCTTAGTGGTACTTGAATCGAACTCGTGAAAATATCATTTAAAAAAAAACAATTTAGGATTTTCAATAAAAGGTTTACCGCACATGCAAATTTTCACTCAAAAATTTCACTCAAAATTCCCAAATATTCAAAATAATTTTTAATTTTGTAGAAATTGTATTTGAATTCCAACTTTTATGCCACATTTCAAATAAAAAAGGGTTTATTTAGTTGAAAATTTAAATATTTCATAAAAAAATGCGCCCAAGGTTGTCAAATGCAAAAAGGTGATTAGTTCCTGAAATTGAATGATTAAGATTAAATACTCCAAATATAAACATCAAGGATGGTTGATTGATTGAATACTAAAGTCGCACTGTTCAGCTACACGAGGGCCTCAAGGATGGTAGACATTCGAGAAAAGATATAACCAAGAGAATATTTAAACTCCATGTAGCACAAATGCGTAACATGTAACATAAAGAATATTGATATATAATTTTAGCATCAAAATTTTTAAGTCTTTCGTTTGAACTATCTCACGCGGAATTTGTTATGCAGAAATTCGTGATTAGAATGATCAATTCTAATCCTCATTTGTCCTGTCTTTCCAGCCTAAATACAGAGTGGTCGCAAATTCATGGTACAATTTGTATGGGTAGATGCTGGATATTATATAAGAATCATTTATTGTATATGAATGTATTGGCGCAAGCGACGCGGTAAGGCGCAAACAGGGGGAATAAAAGAAAACAGGAATGGATTGATTGGTTGGTTGTGCGTTGCCGGTTGGAGGCTGTGGATTTCTAGCCCTGATTCAATATGATGCACATCTCAGAAGGGGAAAGCACCCTTCGCAATTGTGCTGACTTCTACGATGGTAGACTTTATGCCGAAAATGCAGACATGCGTTACATGAACGGCCGCGCAAATGGTAACAGCTGAAGTGCGCTACCAATGTATCGCGCTCAGTTTCCTGATCGACCAATGCCGGATCACACAACATTTTTCAGCATTTACATCATCAACTACGTGAAATAAGTTCGTTTAACGTCACTAAACGTGATGCTGGTCGGCGAAGAGGTCGGCTGTACGCAGTCTAAGATTTGAAGAAAACATCTTCAAGTTTGGGGACAGACCA
>BMAV01018784.1:0-89286 GCA_019973955.1 Trichonephila inaurata madagascariensis | reverse complement strand
CTTTAACGTTAAGGCCCTATTCTTTACGTTCGGCACCGTGATTTTAAAAAAGCGCATAAATGGATAATTTTCAAGATATTTAGTGTCCTTAGATTAGAATACATGTATAAAATTGTTTTAAGGACGTTTTGGCAAAAATTTTTTTAAATAAAATTTTTCCCCAAAAAAATTAAACGTAAACTTTTTTTTCAAAATGTTCTCCTTTTGTAAAAAAATGCTTCTATTATAACAATATTTTGCTTTATATAGTTCGTCTTCTTTACAGAGGCTCACTTGTTTTTAAAAAAATTCACATTATTTTCAGGTTACAACCCACGGGAAACATTTTTGGGTTTTTTTTTAAAATTTTTTCCCCCCTTTTGTTGTCGTAAAAGACTATAAACCCCTTCAAGTTATATTTTTTTTAAAAAATTCTAGTTGAACCTCTGCCCAGAGGTCTGAGCTATATACAAAAGGAGAACATTTTGAAAATTGGTCATTCTATGTTCATTTTTTGTTAAAATATTGTACTTAAATAACTTTTTATTGTAATACTCTTCTTAAGACAATTTTATATACATTTTATAATCTAAGTGATACTAAATATCATAAATATTATCCATTTATTTATTTTGCATGGTCCGATACCTTAAGCTGAAGACAGCTTCAACAATAGGCCTTATACGATTTCTAATTTGTATTGATCTTTAATTTGAGTAGCTAAATTATCTGCACAAAGAAATATTTGTGAAATAACAAATATTATTTATACTGAATTTCAACCTAAGCTAAGCAAATATTTTCATTTATTTCTATGCAAGCATAACCATAAAAATTTGACCACCAGACATGTAAATGGGATGATACTACAGCGTCGTTTCTTAAGCTAGCTGTTTGTTACCCTTGTTTTTTCCCTCACGCCCTGGTAAAAATAATTAGCCATATGACCTTGTCTTCAAAGCGAACTATAATTGGTACACATCTGCTTCTACGTCTGCCCTTTTTTCTGTTCTCTGTAAGATATAGCCATATGTATGGAACAGATCATCGGCTATTGTGAGGAAGATATGCCAATATTCTTATTCTCAGTGTCGAAATAACAGGCCTATTTTTAGACCTTCATATGGTTTTCGATAGAGGGTGGCAAGGTATCACAATCAAGATAAGATTTTGTCCGGAAAAAAAACCAATGGTTGTTGAGACCAAGACTGAGGGTGCTGGGTGCAAATCGTGTTCCTGCCAATCAGGTTTTTGGTGACGAATCCCCCGGGGGGGTTTACCGCATTATGATTTAATGCAGTTTTTTACAATTTTTTTTTAATGGGTCATTAAAAATTAAGAATATACATAAAAAAAATACTCAACTTTGGAAAATTTAACCCGTTAGAGCTAATTAATTTTAAATATATTCCCTTAAAAATTAATTATAAAACTGTTCACTAAAGTAAATAGTCAAATTTTTTCTAAGGTCTTCATTAACATACAAAAAAAAGCCCTTCTCTTTTGTTAACTGTTTTTTTTAAAACGAAAATGACAATCTTCGCAATCTGATCAAAATGTAGGCTGGGAATGTAATTTCTGCTATAAAACTATTCGCCTTTCCCGCTAAAATACTCATAGAATACGAGCTGTCATATATCTTGGAAGAGGCATTTAAAAGAATATTCCTGCTTAGTATCATCAGTGTATTTATAAAAATGGTTATTCTACGTAATTTTAAAGTGAATGGTACTTATAAGTATCGTCGCGGTAGATAAAGGATTAAAGAGACATATTTAAAGGTAATCTGGAGAATTTGGCGAGGAGCGATAAATTCGAAAGGCTGATAGGCAGTGGGAAGATCAGCAATAGTAGAACATCGAGTTCGTATAGGAGTTAACAGGAAGATCAGCGATAAGAGATCGGCTATCGAAGGGATCAGGAAATAAGAGGGAAGATCAGCGATAGGAAATCAACTAGTCGATGATACACGTTTTGTAACTGACGTGGCTTTTATACTTATCAATACAAAGAATATTTGTCAATTTGGATTTTAATTTTTGGTATCCGACTTTCGGAACCGGGATTTTGCAAAAGGTATAAAAGGGAAAAAATTTATGATAAATTCACTTAGATTAGAAAACGTTTTAAAAATTTTTTTAAGAATATTATTACATAAAAAAATTTTTTAATAAATATTTTGACTAAAAAAAAACATAGAATGATCCATTTTTAAAAAAAATTCTCCTTTTACGAAAAAAGCTTCTATTAACAATTTTTGTCTGTATATACTCAGACTTCTGACAGAGGATTTAAAAAAATTTTTAAATATACATCTTTGAAAATGGATTTATCCAATTTTTATACAACAGAGGGATAAATTTTAAGAAAAAAAACGCCGATAATTATTTCAATTGGTAGTAACCTGAAATAACCTTTTTAAAAAACAGTTCAAACTTTTTGGAATCTTTATTTTTATAAAACCAAAAATTATTATAGAAACTTTTTTTATAAAAAGGAAAAGTTTTGAAAAAAATTATTCTTTCATTTTTTGCCAAAATATTTTTTAAAAAATTTTTTTTGTCATAATTTCTTAAATCTTTTTATACTTTATTCTAATCTGGACACTAAATATCATAAAATTTTTTATTTTTTAAAAATCATGGTTTGACTAGTCGGATATCTTAAAAAAAAAATTTTTTCTTAAAGCTGTGTAAACCCTCTCGTTACCCAAAAATTAAGTAAACTTAGGGTCAAAACGTTACAATACATGTTTAATCTTTAGAAACACAAAGTCCTCGTGTTACATGTATCAAAGTTTCACGAATGCGCTACCAGCTCACGTGTCATATTCTTCACTTCACCTGTTTTCAAAATTATGAGGTTCTTTCTCAATATCCCTTACGTATTTTAAAAGAACGACTTTAGTGAAAATCAATCAGTCAAAAATAAATATATTTGCTTTGTTATACTATATAATTTTTAATTCGAAGCGATGTTTAATAAATGTTGAACACAATCAACATTTCTGATACTAAAATAATTTTAAATACCCATTATGAGTGACTGAATATATGGAAGCATGCTAAAATAATTTTCAATACAATCACACAAATATTTTTGGAGAGAAAATAGAAAGTTAAAAGAAAAATTTGTTTTAATAGTCATCATTCACGTCATTTCAATGTTTAATTTTCATATTAGATTCTTAGGATACATAATAAAATGTTTTTGTGTATTATATATTTTACACACTTTCTTTTTAAATAAAAAAAAGGAAAAAAAATTTTTAAAAAAAATAGCCTACATTATTTTTTAAATAAACATTGAAAAGAATACAGCATATTATTCATTACATTGTACGTAAAAAGTAAACACATAAAATGTAAAAGCTTTCATGCAAATATTAACATAAGAAAATTCTGCTTTCAGATGCTACATCTATGAAGCTTAGCATATTTTAAAAAGAACTAGAATAAAAATTCAAACATATAACCGAAATTTATATTGTTTCCCTGTATTTTTATAGGCAAAAAACAATAAAACGTTTGAGGAAGGAAACCACCTCATTTAATTGTAAAAAAAAACTTAAAAGTAACGGGTTTTCATTTTGTAATGGAATAATTTAAGGAAAAATTCCTTGAATAAAACATGGATTTTTTTAGTAGTGAATAAATTTTACATTGACTTTGAAAAGAAATGAATTTTTAGGTAGTTGTGTTGTTTTGAAGTAAATTTTGGGCATATGCTTTTGTTTTGTATGCTTTAATAAAATTCCTTTCAAAAACCATTTCCCTTTGCATTGTATCCTCTTTTTGGGATTTTTTGGTATCCATGCGAAAATGATTTCAAAAACGTATAAAAATAATATTTATGATATTTAGTGTCATTAGATTAGAAAATGTATATAAAAAGAAGTAGTATTACAATAAAAATTATTTAAGTAAATATTTTGACAAAAAAAGAACATAAATCATCCATTTTCAAAATATTCTCCTTTTGTTAAAAATGCTTCTATTATAATAATATTTTGCCTGTATATAGCTCAGACCTCTGTAAAGAGGCGCAACTAGTATTTTTGAAATATATAACTTAGAAGTGGGTTTATCCATGTTTTACGACAACAGAGGGGAGAAATTTTAAGAAAAAAATGCCGATAATTATTTCAATGGGTTGTAACTCTAAAAATAATGTGAATTTTTCAAAAATCATAGTTAAACCTCTGTATAGAGGTCTGAGCTTATATACAGGTAAAATATTATTATAATAGAAGCATTTTTGCAAAAGGAGAACATTTGAAAAAAAGGTTATTCTAAAATAACTTTTGCCGAAATAATGTATTTAAGTAATTTTTTTTGTCAAAATCTCCTTATATAGAACAATTTTATACATGTATTCTAATCTAAGGGACACTAAATATCATAAAAATTATCCATTTATGCGCTTTTTTTAAATCAAGGCTCTGAACGTCGTCGGATACCTTGAGCTTAGTATAACCGCAATATTATTATTTTTTACTAGTAATTGACGATGGAATAGTGTAGTTGCTAATGGTTACGTCGGAACAGAAGATGAATTACAAACAGCACGTATTGTAATTTTGACTCAAAATTTTAAGTGTATAGAATCTTTTTTCTACTTTTGCATCTATTCAAATTTGTAGTCAACCCCTGAGAAATTTGATCACTCAGCCAGTGTCCAGCAAGTGTAGTGGGAGGGTATTTGAGTTGGTTTCAGTAAATCGGATTCGGGCACAAACTTTCTTCACTTAAGTAGACTTAATGACTTTCTTACTCTGCAAATGACACTTCTGTCAGAACTGGACACTGTCCACGCAACAATGGATCAGACATCGTCTTCAATGGGTTACCTTTTTCTATTTCTGTTCTCTTGCTTTGATGGTAAGTTTAAGAAGTTTGCATCGGTATCAGTTCGCTTAGATTTTCAGTTACTTATACCAGTTAATCTATCCCACTACGTTCGGAATCGTGATTTTACAAAAGCGTATAAATGGATAATATTTATGATATTTAGTGTCAATTGGATTAGAATATGTGTATAAAATTGTTTTAAGAGTATTATTACAGTAAAAAATATTTAAATACAATATTTTGATAAAAAATGAACGTAGAATTATTTATTTTTGAAACATTCTCCTTTTATGGGAAATGCTTCTATATTAATAATATTTTGTCTGTATATAGCTTAGACCTCTGGATAGAGGCTGAACTAAAATTTTTGAAATATATAACTTTGAAGTGGATTTATCCATATTTTAATAAAACAGAGAGAAGAAATTTTAAGAAAAAGTAAAAAGGTTTAAATAATTATTTCAATTTGAGTCTGGCTAATTTTCTAAAATAAATGAATTTTTTTAAAATCATTTTCAGGAATTTAAAATGGTATCTTATTTATTTTTGCAAAATAGAAAAAAAATTTTTATGGAAAGAGAATTTGAAAATTCTAATGTCACTAATTATTTTATTTTTTGCTTCAAAACTAGTCATATTAAATAATTTATTTTTTAAATTTTGATATTCTTAAAGACAATCTTTAACTGAGCAATAAGTGAAACACTAATAGTAAATGAAAAATTAAATAAATTAAAATTTAAGGGGCATGAACGTAGTTTGGAATAACTTTTAATTTAAGATTTCAATTTGTTGCTTCTGTATCATAAACAGATTTTGTGCTTAAAATTTCATAAAAAGCTAGCCATTTAATTTTTTAAGGAAAAAACTTTGAATTTGTAAAGCGATTTAAAAAAAAAACATAAAAAAAAAACTACTCCTCCTACAAAAACTTACGTACACACATTAAATTTGATTTACAAGTAAATTAAACTATGTATAACAAAAGTTGGTATGGGTTTTCCGATAACATGATTGGTAATCGTACAATACTTCTTTGTATGAATGTTTATTGAAAACGCCTTAAAAAATGTATAAATTCCGAATTCAATTATTTATAAAAAAAATAAGCATTGCTTTGATTCAAAATGCATACCAATTTTTGTTACATGTGCCATTAGCAATAGGTAAAAAAAATGTCAAAGCATTAGGCACAATAGAGAAAAGGCCTTAGCATTTTAAATGAAGACAAACCAGTTATTTTATCTTTCTGAGATAAATAAGTTTAAAGTTTTGATTTGCCATAGGGATGTGAATAAAAACGAACGTAAAAGCTGTCATAATTCTGCGTTTTTTAAGTTAAGAGCTTTCAAAGTTTGTGAGGTTATAGACAAGTATATAAAGAATAATTTAAGCTAATAAAATTAGATTTGATTTTTTGACCGTTTTTGTCATTTGAATCTGTACTGTGTCGCCTTAACTATATATTTTGAAGGTATATGATTATTAAGAAATTCTGTTTGGATAAAAATATGAGATAAAGTTCCCTTGCCGAAATTTACATTATTTTCAGAACACCGATTTATTTGTAAAACAATATAAGAATAAAACAAAAGGTAGTTTCGTTTTACATAATTTCTTGTTGCATATTTGAAAAATAAATACTTAAAAAAGTGTGACCTTTTAACGGAATATTTCAGAAATTTTCTCTATGCACAAATTTTTTCTCTTTCCATAGTGGGACACCAATAAGCTTAGGGAAAACGTAAAATGAAATTACGTAAGGAAACGCACAATAGAATTCTATGGGAATATCTATTCGATTTGACATTGATTCTATTTTTTAAAGGGCCTTTTGATTCTTTTAAATTCTATTGTGTTCTAAAGAGAAATGATGAAATGGAAGTGAAGAGAAGAAAGTGTCAGTTTCGTGAAAAGAACTAGAGTCCTTAATAAGGAAATAGTGACTTCAATTTTCGTAATGTTCTTATAAAGTTATAATGAGGTTTTAAAGTTATTTTTAGAAAATCTCTTTAAAAAGAACGATTACCATTTTCAAACATTAATGAGATTAAAAAAATAGTAATTTAAAAGTCCAATCATCGACGTAAAAGAAGATAAAACAGAAATTACTCGTTAAAATAAGAAAGTTCGGAATTTTATATACATGAAAGTATCTTATCTCTTTTTCTGTCCATTTAGTTTTAATAATAAATTTGTAACGATTTTTGTGGCAACCATTTGTTGAGTTAACACGAATTTTAATCAAGATTTTTCTCTTATAAATGATTAAATGAGAAAAAAGGAAGCCTTGCATATATGTTATGTAAAGAATCAAAATAGTTACAATTTAATGATTTTTACTAGAAACACTGCCTCTTTTCTATCAAAACTACTACTTATTTTTTAAAAAAAGCATTAAAGAATAAAGATCATAATAAAAATTTGTGAAATGCGTATGAATCACATAAATGCATTGAGAAAAAATACATCTAAAAATGAAATTAAAACTTGAAGACTTTTAAAGAAATTTTATTTTAATTTTAATATTATCTTTGGACAGTTAAAAAGATATTCAAATATGTTATTTAAGTTTAAAAGCGCCCTTCACTTTTAAGTAAGTAACATAGAAAATAACCTTACTTGAACGAATAATTATTTTCTCCCCGTGTTTTGGCTTCCCCTTTGAAAATTCGTGTAATATGAGCTTGAAATGCTATAATGACCATTCAATTTTTTCATTTTGTATACTTATTGCCTTGGTAGCCGAGTGATCATGGCCGTGAAATTGCCGCTGAATTATTGCTGTCGAATCATGGGATTGAATATTGGTACCACAAATAACCCACCGAGTAGAAGGCTGAATCACATTTAATCTTAAATTTTTTTTTTTGGGGTTTTTTTTTTTGGGGGGGGAAAAAAAGGGGGGGAAAAAAAAAATTTTTTTTTTTTAAAAAAAAAAATTTTTTTTTAATTTTTTTTCTAATTTTAAAATTTTAAACCCAAAAAAAAAAAAAGGGAAAAAAAAATTTTTTCCCCCCCCTTTTTTTTTCCCCCCTTAAAAAAAAAGGGAAAAAAAAGGGGGTAAACCCCCGGGTTTTTTTAATTTTAAAAAAAAAATTTTTTTCCCCTTTTTTTCCCAAAAAAATATTTTCCCAAAAAAAAAAAAATTTTTTTTTTTAAAAAATTAAAAAATTTAAAAAAAAAAAATTTTTGGGGGGGTTTTTTTTTTTTAAAAAACCCAAAAAAAAAAGGGAATTTTTAAAAAAAAAAAATTTTTTGGTTTTTTAAATTTTTTTTCCCCCAAAAACCCTTTTTTCAAAAAAATTTTTTTTTTTCCCCCTTTTTGGGTTTTTTTCCCCCAAAAAAAAAAAAGAAAAATTTTTAAAAACTTTTTAAAAATTTTAATTTTTTAAAAAATTTGGGGGTTTTAAAAACCCAAAATTTAAAGAGTTGGTTAAAAGTGGTTGCCAATCTTTAGAATTCCGGGATCCTTTTTAATTTTATTTTTACGATTTAATATGATTGAACTATCGGGGACCTAAATAACTGACCACTATATGATGGACCAAAATAGTTATAAGAACACTTATTCATATCTCTACTTACATTTCCATCCAACTTCACGAAAACAAGAACAAATGGACAATACAAAGCAATATATACCAACAGAAGTGTTCTGCTGCCAATTTACCTTAGGTTGCAAATTCTTACTTTCAATTGTCGCTAGATAATCTACAAAAGTAACGTATCATTCCAAAAATTCAGAAGAATTTTTACTTAAAGTATTAGCTAAAAGTTTTAAGAAAAATATAATCCATATTTCATGATACTTTTTGTTACTCATCGTTATTGTGAAACTGAATCTTCATAAAAATATAAATAAAGTCCCAATTTTTCCATGAAGCATCAAAACATTTTCACGTTTTGAAGGACTACCAGAGGACGACCACTGGCTTAGACGATATTTCAAAATTATACAGTTTGTTGCAAAAATATCTTGTTCGAAGTGCGACTTTAATAAAAAGAAATCTCAATCACACACACAATTCAATAAATGGCTTACGCAGAGATCACTGATTTATGGAACTAGAGTATTATTTTATTGTATTAAGAAACTGTGTGGAATATATAAACAAGGGATTTGTAATACAGATTTATATAAGAGATAAAATACAGAACGTCATTCATGCTTTTTGGAAACAATTTTGATAATTAATTTTTATCTGTAAAAGCCGTATTTCTGGGGGTGATTTGCTTCGTCGGATAGTTTTGGCTCCGAAAATATAGCTTAATTTTCCCTGAAAGTAAATGTTTTTTTTAGCCTCCAATTTTTGATTTTTTTGAACTATTTTTCTAAGTCCGTTCAGTGTTCTTGGATGCCGTTTTTCCAAAGTCTTATTTTAATAAACTGACAGCATAAAAGTCCATGGGGGAAGCATTAGGTGATTTTAGAGGTATTTAATCTCAAATAGGATATACGTTACTCCTGTTCCTCATTCTTTCTTTGGTAAATAATTGACAGTTGACTTACACATGTGATCAGAGACTTTGTCTATATGAAGTTTAACTTTAATTAATGTCCTTTCCATATAAGCCTGGAGTTTCTTCACAAAAAATTGGTTCTAAAATATTCTGCGGACAGTAGACAGAATTAGTTTTGTGGCTTTACTTGAGACTTATTTTTATTTTTAATTTACCGCAGTTACATAGTCCTGTAACTACCATGAATCCCTTTGTGACTTTTCTGTACACTGACATCTCGTCAGTTAAGCAATAGAAACTTGATCTTCTTTTATTGCACAGTCACTTAAATATACACACGCCTTGTAGACTGTTATCATTAATTTCCATTTTTCAGTAGCTAGATGTTTTTCATATAATTTTCTACACTTGTTTTTTTTTCAGCATTATGTTTTGACAAAAGCATATGAACTTTAGGTTTAAACATATCTTTTAACCTTAAATTTTAATGAAAGATTTTATTACAATACTGGAAGATATTCATAGTTTGTATGCAAGTAATCTTTTAGTCGATTGATTTTCTTTTTAACATCCTTGATATAGTTCTTTGCGTTCGAATTGTCTTCGGAGGAGGCTTCATGGTCATGTTTTCATTTTTAATTAAAGCTAGGCATTTTTTTTCCCTTTCAAATTTTATATACTATAAATATACCCTGTTTTCAAATGCACAGTAACCGAGAGTTTAACACTGTTTTATAATTTGTCGTTAGGAATATTTCTCCTCCGTGAGTGTGAGTGAATATTAACGTCGCACTGTTCAGCTACACGATGGCTTTTGGCGACGGACCACGTAATTTTGAACCATGGTCAAGTGACGTGGACGACACCTGAGCTGGCACCTGAGCTTAAACTAAAAGAGCATTAAAACATTTTTTTCTTTATTTGCGTTACCCAGATTGTGAATATTCTGGTTTATTCGATACTTTGGGGCCTGTGAAATAATTTTCTACTCATGTTAGTACAGTGCTTTGCAAAATTAAGCGAAATGGAATGGAATGAATTAGACTTAGAAGACAGTGTTAAAAATTATTTTATAAATGATTTCCTAAATATAAAACCAAGTATGAATGAATAATCAGAAAGCATTCCAAACTTCTTTTCAATATTTCAAAGTATTTGATGTTAAGGGGACACATTACGATACAATTGACAAAAATCGATCATAAAATCAAAGAAATTTTTTTAGCCTTTATTATTGTGTGTTTATATACATTTATTCACACACTCACAAAATTTGAAAGTTCTAAGTTTAAAAAACGCTAAGTTGTGATACATTTTATGTTTGTTTTTATTCACTCTCCAAAGGCATTTCAAAACTTTAAACTGACTTATCTCGGAAAGATAAAGAACTAGTATTTCATTTAAAGTGCTAAGGTTTTTTTCCGTTGTGCCTAATACTTGGACTTTTTTCACGTTGCTAATAGTACGTGGAATGAAAGTTCACATGCATTTTTCAATCAAAGCAATTCTTATTTTTTTAAAAATAATTAAATTTAGAATTTACACATTTTTTAAGGAATTTTCAACAAACATTCATAAAACGAAGTATTGTACAAATACCAATCACGTTACCGCAAAACCCATACCAACTTTTGTTATATAGTTTGACGTACTTGTAAATCAAATTTCATATATGTACATTAATTTTTGTAGGAGGAGTAGCATTTTAAACTCACTTCATAAGTTTCTCCCTTAAAAAATTAAATTGTTAGCTTTTTATCAAATTTAGAGCTCAAAATCTGTTTTACATCATACATAACACATAGGAGGCAACCAAAAAAATTATGAAAATCATTAAATTACAAAATTTTGTGTAAATCGTACCATGTCCCCTTAAAATCTAAATTTAAACCGGCACAGCTCCAAAAGTTTAGGTTGCAAATTTGCAGAAAATACAGAAGCTTCTCCCAAGGTTATAGATATATCAATGCTATTTCTAAATAACGCACTTAAATTAAAAATATTTCTCAGCATAGTTAGCAACAAGAACAAAATATAGAAACAAATTAATGCAGAATAAGATATGCGATTTCCAGTAGCTTCAATACACCTAGACTTTAACAGTTTTTGTTAAGAAATTGTGAACAGATATTTCGGTTTCTAAATATATTGTAAGAGAAGATGACACTTGGAGCCCAAATAAATGAGTAGATTACGTTAATACAGTGTTTCTCAAATTGTGGGGCGCGCCCCCTGAGAGGGGGCGCGATAACCTTACCAGGGGGGCGCGAGCATATTGAAAATAAAAGATTTAAAAAATAATTAATTTACTCTGGAATGAGAATTAAAACGAAATACTTTCAGACATAATAAAAAATGCACTTTTACTCTGATATAATTCATAGGCGATATTAAGTCATCTCTCTCAGAAATAAAAACTTCTTCAGTACCTAATTACACTGGTGTGCAAAACTTAAGCAACAGGTGGGTTTATTGCCATAACTTCATGAAAAATCATCTGAGAGACATGAAATTCTGAAATGAGGGAGAGTATTATGTACGTAAGGATGACGAAAGCATCGGCGCTGAAAAGGAATACAACGCATACGGTATGGAATCAAACAAAAACAAGCTTATTGAACGCATAGTATCGTGACTCATGATTGTCTATCCAACAGGAAGAACAACAAGCAGATGTTCCTTAATATGGTATATGCCCTCCCCTTACTACAATGGTTGCTTTTCACCGTTTCCGCATACTCAGAACCAGCTGGTGCCACATTTCTTGAGGTAGGAGTACCCATTCCTCAATCAACATCTGTTTGAGTTGTTGGTTGTACTGCGGATGATGTGAGCGTGTAGCAATACGTCTTCCCAAAGCATCCCACACATGTTCGATGGGATTTAAATCTGGGGAGCACGCTGGCCAATCCATTCGAGTGATATCTTCACTTTCCAGCAGCTCCTCAACAGCAAGAGTGTGATGTGGCAGTGCATTGTCATCCATAAAGATGAAGTCTGGGCCAATGGCACCTCGGAAAAGATGCAGATGGGGAAGAAGTACCTCCTCACAATAGCGATCCCGGTTACAGACCCTCTGTCGAAAATGGAAAGCTCAGTTCCGCCGTTCAGCATAATGCCAACCCAGACAAGAACTCCAGGACCACCGTAACGATGTCTTTCCTTGATGTTACTGGGATAAAACCGGGTCCCGATCTCTCTCCAAATCAAAACGCGTTGAGAATGGCTTCTGGTACTGAACCGACTCTCATCCGTAAAGAGAATACGACTCCATTGATCAGTTGTCCAGTTTTTGTGCTCTCTGTCCACTGTAAACGGTGGCCATCTTTCAACGGGAGGCAGCGTTCAGGACGGCGGGTGAACAGGCCCCCTTTGTGAAGGGCGTCTGGCCACAGTAAACCGCTACACTTGTCGACCTGTTGCTGTACAGAGTTTCTGGGGCAATGGCGCTTGCTGACTGCTGTCGAACTTTTTCGCCTGCAGGATGATATATCGGTCATCCCCTGCATTTGTCGTCCTCGGGCGGCCACACCAACCTTTCTAACAGCTGTAACTGTGATTTGGAACGCTTTCCAAGCGCGCGAAACGACACTTTTGTTGATTCCGAAATCTGCAGCTACACTGGTGACAGTACGCCCCTCCTCCAGCTTTCCGATCATTCTTCCACGTGTGAAGTCATCCAGATGATTTCTTCTTGCCATATTTCACGAACTGACTCACTGGCACTTGCAGAAAATATGGTGAATTGCGTCTCCGTCCTTCATTTCATTCTACTGTTGAGCAGCGCGCGCCGACATCACGCGTTTTGCGTACGCTCACATCGCTTCTGACGTTTTGTTCCTGATATTTGCATACGTATGACGTTTCTACTGACTTCCGTGTTCCCTCTACTGATCTCCAGACCTCCTTTTCTGCAATTTCATGGCTATCTGCTAAATTTTTACATTGTTGCTTAAGTTTTGCACACCAGTGTAGCTGTCTTTGTGATCCCATAACCAAATAAAAATACTTTTATTTGATTTGCTGTAATAACATGATGAGAGATTTTTTATTACGTTTTTTTCTTTTTAAATCTAACATACTACTCTTTCAGAGAAAAAACAAATCCCAGACCCAGAATCGAAAAAATTTAAGAACATAAAAATTCATCACTGTGATTATTTTTGAAATACTGTACATTATAGCTGTAATCTGTTTTTGCTGATAATCTGTTTGACCTTCTAAGTTATTGGTACAGTTAGTTATGACCCCTCTCTTATGTGTTTGTTTCTCATTTAGGGAAGTTGTAACTAATGTATTTCTCTGTTGCGCTTTTTTCCATGCAAAAGAACTTATGATATTCGGAAAACGTCGAAAAGTACTTTGAAGGATTACTTGGCCAAGACTTATTTTTATGAGTATTCTCAAACATATAAAGCATAACGAAAAACGTTTTACACAATTTTTTTTAGCAGTAACATACATATAATCATAATTAAATACACTTTTTACTCGGAAGTGGTCACGCGGGACACGCATATTAGGAAATCGTTAATTCTGACAAAACTGTTTATTTGTTACCAAAGAAAAATTGAAAAATCCTTGAAAGTAGGTAAGTTTACTTTCTCTTAATTAAATTATTCACTGGAATCACGCGATTTGTATCGTGTACAATAAAATAATTATTAAAAAAAAGGATTGGGGGTGACTCAATAACCCCGCTCGACCATATCGAGTGCGCGCTTGCTCCCGGGTTAAAACATGTTGAAGTAACATGTAAAACATGTTTACCCTTTAAAAATTAAAAATAATACAATTATTCTTCATCGGAATTTTATATTATTGTTCATTATTTATATAACATCAATTCTAAATGCTAATTCTGTGAGGCTTAAAATTACAATTCGCTTAAAACTAATTATAATTTGAGCAATCATTTTAAAAAATCATTTTACATTTTTGTAAACATTGTCGCGCACTTGGCTTTACTCTCCTTACAATTCAGCTATTATATCAGTAATGTTTTATTTTCTTATTAATGAACTCGTGCAAAGAGCGGGCACTTCAGCCGGTATACTTTTAATGTATAAGTGTGCTGCACAGAGTATTTTATAACTAATTAATTAATACTAAATTAAGAACACAAGTTTTTTTAATAAGTATTAACGATTTCCATGGGCTTGTTTTGCAAAGCAAAGTTTTTATAAGGAATGCTTATGATTAGAAATTCACCCTCTGAGTTCTTTTTCTATATTAAGCTGATATCTATATTTTGTCTTCTAAGCAGACACCACATTTTGCAATATGTTCAATTTAAAAATTAGAGAAAGGAAAAATAACATAATAATTATCCTATTACTTAATTTTTTTTTCCTTAAAAGTAACATACAAAATTTAACACTTATGTTATTAACTTGTATGATTTATAATTAAGATCGCGTATTGTAGCTTTAGCGTCAAAGTGCATTATTATTGCTTTCAGTACATTATTAATGTATAAGGGGGGCGCGATAAAATTGTGATTGAAAAGGGGGCGCCAGAATTAAAAGTTTGAGAAGCACTGCGTTAATATATTCAGAATAAAAAAATACAGTAGCATGTTGATCTACTTTAAATATTATTTTAAGATATATTCTTCTAAGGAGAGGTAGACTTTTATTTGGATGTTGTTTCCGAAAATACCTTACAGTTTTAAGGGTTTTGTGAGTCGACAAAATTTGAAGACCATTTCTTTAGATAAATACTACATACTACCCACGCGAATCACCTGATAACTGTCTTCTATGAGATTTACTATCTATGGTGACGCATCACCAAGATACTTTATTTTCGATCTTTCTTTTATAAATACTTACCTTTCACTCCTGTCTTTCGCCTAGATAAAGTATATTTTTACAAAAAGTGATTGTCGCAATTTCTTTTTTTTATTCATAAATTATTGACCGTTTAGCACGACAAAGTGACCCCTGTGGTAGACCATAAGTGGCCTTTGCGAACTAGATACAATCGCGCTGCTTATATTTTTACCTCGTGTTAGATTTTATTGGGTCGTGAACCAGTGTATGTTATTGAAAAAGTAATTTTGAGGCTTAAAGTAAATCTATCTAAATAAAATTATTTTTATTTAAAAAATGTAAATTTTTTCATCTTTTAAAGTTGTTTAAAGTAAGTGTCCATTCACTCATTAAATAAAAAATTATTTCTAGTTTTTATAGGTTTTGATTTATTTTCTCAGATTTATCAGTATATGTCCTTTGATTTGTATTACATACACAGTAAATTATTGATTAATCAGAAAAATTAAATAAATCATTAGGAAAAAAAAATAAAAGAGCCCTATTATTTGAAACAGTTGAATACTTTATGTCTACTTTTGACGTTCATAAGCTCTAATAAAACGCTTATTATTATTATTATTATTATTATTATTATTATTATTATTATTATTATTATTTGATTTGTAATGTTGCTTGTAAATGTATACATTTATCTCCAGAATCAAAAGATCAAGTATTGAAGAAGAATGGTGATATTTGGGCTTACTCAAAAGGTAATATACATTACGTAAATTTTACGGCCTATCATTAGAAAGACAGGAAGTACTAAACAAATTTATGGTGTCGTCTTTTAACATCGGACACGTAGTAAAAGAACAAAAGTGATATATATATCAACTATTTTTTTCTTGAGACTTTTAAGATCATGGTCAAAATTTATTTTTAAATAATTTGATTTAAATTAATTTAAAAATAAAAATCTCTTCTTTTTTTTTCCTTACAGAATGTAGGCAATATTAGTTAATTGTAGTTTCTAAAATTAGTTCACAAATTTATTTGCTTTACATTTTATTTTGGGGTTAATTTTATCGTTGAAATTTAGTTTTACGCATGCTTGCACAATGTCTTAGCATTCTTATCCACGTACGTGGACTGTATTTCGTAAATAAAAGCACATCGCAAAAAAAAGCGAATTAATGACGTCTGGGAAATCGTAATGTTAATGGACAATAGATCTCAAATAATGTTATTGGTACTGATCCTAATTTCCTGGCTTATGAATATCAAGTAAGTCGTAGATTTGTATCCTTATCTGAACAGAAATTGTTGAGTATAACAGGCACAGGCTACACCAATTTATAATGGAACGATCCTCAAAGACTGGACGATGGGATGAGGAAGTTTAGATTGTAATATGAGAGCAAATGTGCTATCCATTTTGTAGTAAGAATCTGATTAAATTTATAATTAGATAAAAGTCCGGCACAAAGCCTTTTTAATAAGTAAAATATCAAGAATGAGTTAATAAATAATAAAAGAAGCGCAAAACAATTAAATTGCAAAATATAATAACTATTGCAATTAAATTTTTTTTTATTAAAATCTTTTTTAAATTCCTGTGCAAGCAATTAAGTATTGAATTTCTAATTTTAGAAAGTGTTTTTTTATCGCTGATCTTCATGGAAAGTTTTAGCATTAATTAATATACATAACAAACAACAAATTGGAAAAGAATAAAATTCGAATTTGAGGAAAAAATTTAAAAAGTGATAAAGAGATTATTTAAAAGGTTTATTTATTAATTTCAAACTATTTATTTAAAAAAAAACAGCCACTCGGAGATAAAACAACAACATGTGTTCTCATTTTGGAAAATCATTTGTAAAAGCGACTTCATCATATTCCAATTTTGTCGCATTTGCTTAATATATTTGTCAATATTTATAATAGTTTAACAATTTAACGATGTATATATCAGATGAGTGTTTACATATTTAGGACTTTGCTGACTTTGACTAGATTATCGCTAGACTCGCTAAGACACAGAGAGATAATTTAGGTTTTAGAATTAAAGTATATTTAAACATAATAAGATAAATATAATTACATTTTAAAATTAATTTAATAACTTATTCCACATAAATATTTAAACAATAAAGCAAGATTGTATTAATTTCATCATCACTAACACACATATAAAGTATGAAATAAAATGTTCAAACAATATATTGCAAGTATTAAATGAATGCATTAATTCATTAAAATAGAACTATAAATACTAATTTTGGCTTATTTTACAACAAAACAAATACATCTAAAGTAACATTAACATTTTTAACGAGTAATTTGATCATTAAGGTCAATTAAAATCTTTAAATATTTTTACATCTTATCTTTAATTTGAATTCAGATTTATTTTCATGAACTTGATTTACGAGATACTTTTATGCTTTTCTTAGTATTGTTATCAATGTTGTTAGTCTAGATAGTATATTTATAATTATTACTGATTTTTAATCAAATGCGATGATTGATTGAATAGGAAAATTAAGTATGATTTGTGTGTGTATGTGTTTTATGTTTTATAAATATAACACGTTTGAGAATATGTAATGTTTCATATTCAAAAAAAATTATTTACAGTTAAACATTCTACTTATGAGTCTTCTATGAATTCAAATTGTGTAGAATGATATAAATGAAGTTATTTATTATAGTAGTTAAGGTATCCGACTACGTTCGGAACCGTGATTTTAAAAAAGCGCATAAATTGATAATTTTCTTGATATTTAGTGTCACTTAGATTAGAATACATGCATAAAATTGTTTTAAGGACATTTTGACAAAAACCAGTTATCTAAATACAATATTTCTGCAAAAATTGAACTTAGAATAACCATTTTTCAAAATGTTCTTCGTTTGTGAAAAATGCTTCTATTATAATACTATTTTGCCTCAGATCTCTGTACAGAGCTCCAGCTAGAACTTTTGAAATATATAACTTAGAAGTCAGTTTATCCATGTTTTACGACAACAGAGGGGAGAAATTTTAATAAAAAAAACGCCGATAATTATTTCAAATGGTTGTAACTCTAAAAATAATATGAATGTTTCAAAAATTATTGTTGAGCCTTTGTACAGAGGTCTGAGCTATATAAAGGCAAAATATTATTATAATAGAAGCATTTTTGACAAAAGGAGAACATTTTGAAAACAGGTTATTCTAAGTTAATTTTTGCCGAAATATTGTATTGAAGTAAATTTCTTTTGTCAAAATGTCCTTAAAACAATTTTATACATATATTCTAATCTAAGTAACACTAAATATCATGGAAGTTATCCATTTATGTACTTCTTTATATATATAAAATCACGGTTCCGAACGTATAGTTGGATACCTTAACTAGATTTATAAATTAATTGATAATAAGAGACTTAATATTTGTGGAATTAAATAAACAAGATTGAAATATTTATTAAATGAAATATATATTAACCAAATGCTACCTGTGGAATCTTATATGAGGTGCGAGTTGACCACATATGCTGGCTGGGGTAAAGACACTATTATAATTTCTGTACATAATTAGGCAAGATGTCTTAAAAATGCTAAATAATCCAGGGAAATGTTATGAAATGTTTGAAACTACATCCTTCCCACCCAGCGAAACATTGAACAGATCCATACTGTGTTCTAATTTGTAGTCATCACCGAATCTCGAAATTGCGTGCTGCATAGTCTCATGCCTATTTTCTGTACAACGATTTCAATGTTCACTGCAACCACAACTGGCTTTCGCCAATTGTCGGAAATATGATTCTAGTTGCTAGTATGTTTGGAAATGATTACAGCTGGGTTATCGCTATGTAAAATAAAAAGAAATACAGTTGATCCTAATGATTTGCCACTGGAAATGTAATTGGTCTGGATAAGTAAAGCAAAAACGTTGAACATGTTTAGAAACCATAACAATCAGTGTATTAGTAAGATAATAAACATTATTTATGTAACCAATTCATAGATAATAAAATGCCACATGTACAATGCATGAAGCATGGAAAAAAATAACTAACATATACTAACTTTCTAACGTGTAAGCAAATGCAGTCTTAAAGATTAAAGAAAAATATTTTCTTGTCTAAATGCATTTTTTCTCATCAAATTTTGCATTTGTTTTCTTTAACTGATAAAATTTCGCTGATCAGACATTAAAAGATGTTTTAGAAAAAATTTCAAAAATGGGTAAAACATAAACTGTCCTTTTTTCTCATACTTTGGATAACCTTCCCTGATTTAAAGTTATAGTAATTTAAAGTTAATTAGAATCTCAAATTATATATTCGCTTTGTACAATGTTATGTTCAAGCACTCAAAAGGGCTAGTGGTAAAAAATGGCTATTTCTAAATTTTGTTTGTTTTAAACTTAAAGCCAGCATATTGCTCCACAAATAATGCCATATTTTATCCGCTTGATCTCCAATTGTTAAAGATAAAAACAATTCATTTATTACTCTTTTATATAGCTGTAACATAAGAAAAGTAATGCAATTACCCAAAGAAATAACGCAGCATGTCCAGACAAAGCATAATAATATCTTCTGTATTACTCTAGATAGGTATTACATTCATATAAAAAGCGTAATTTTATTACGTAAACTGAGGCACTCACACAAGAAATATTAATATATATGGAAGACAGTATATAAATGTGCGGGAGAAGTTAATGATTCATTTGTTGGACTTGCCCTCGGAAGTAGAGATATTAAGTTAACTATATATTTGTATTCATTACATAGCACAGTTGTTTATTGACCATACAAATTGTTTTTCTCTGCATCAAAAACTTGTATACTTTCGTACCCAATTTGTGGGACGGAAAACTAATTTATAATGCTCATCAAAATAAATTTCTCTAGAACACATTTCTATTATTTAAATATTTGTGCATTAGGGAAGAGTTTAAATGGTTCTCTACTTCAATTACTTTCTGATAATTGTTTCGTTTCTTTTCATCTTAATGTTGTGGTATTTAAAGTGTTACTTCAAAGGAGTTAAGGAAATAAGACAAAAAGAAGGTTAAAAAAAACAAAAACATTCTTAGGACATAGAAATATTTCATTTCGGCAGTTTTAAATTTATTATAGTTTTGAACTTATTTTAAGGAACAAAATTATTTATGATAAGAGAAAATATTTCAAAAGAAAATTAAACCTTCAAAATCAGTTTTCTCCACTGGAAAGCTATTGCAGCGAACCCTACCTCCACGCATTACAACGACCAAAAGAAAGGAATAAAAGCTCTTAACAATTTGAATCGTAATGAGATTTCTTTTCGTCTCAAGTTGCCTAATGCATACAAAGTGTAGGACCATCCTACGGAACCTTTAGGATGGCAGTTCAAATCTTCCTGCCTCCTTCCCCAAAGCAGCAACCATGGAAAGTCAATAACCAAACGTCGAAGTGGCAACCGAGGAATTTAACACTAGATGGCAGCATAGCCAACCCTTACTGGTTGATTATACATTAATTCCTATGGTGAGTCTATGGCATTACCAGTAGGTCACGATGGTTAGTACAATGTCAACTTTCAGTTTAAAAAGATGTAGTGTAGTGTCAGTTTTTGCAGATTTGCTTGACTGTGAGACCATTTATGCATACGGTATTTTTGCCTTCAATTTTGAAAATATTGCATTAAAACAAACACTTAATAGCCTGTTTGCACCGAGAACGACTTCTTATATTCGTTTAGATTATTTCTTGAAATGGATAGCCAGTGGAGATGGCTTGATGGTTACAAGGGAATCCGAAAGTAGTCTCATGGCCGTGTCTAATTAATTCCAAACAAGTGGTGCTGTGACCATGAAGGTCGTTCAAAGGCCAAAGAGCAACAAGACCTGCACAGGATCTTACTTAATCTAAAGCACACGATGACATAGGCGGACAATAGCTCCTCAACTTGTTCTGACCTTTCTGCGGTGTCTGGAATGAGAATTTCCAGGCAAACCTCTACAGCCCTCTTGCAGAGCTTGTCCTTTTATGCCCGATATCCAGTCTTGTGCGTCTCTGACTGCAACCAACAGGAAAGACCGGATATTGTGGAACTGAAAAAGTAAGTCGTGAACATCACAAGAATGCAAATATTCTTTTCAGTGATGAGTTGAGGAAATAGAGCTTGTTTTCATCCCTCCTGCTCAACAGTTATTGACAGATTTGATGGCAAAGGAAACCTTGTGTAAGGCGACATAATGTTGGGATGTCGTACACCATGTTCGATTTCGATGCTGGTACTGTCAACTCACAGAGCTAAAGGGATGAGATACTGAAAGCCTATTTGAGGTTCTTTTGGGTGCTATGGGCCCGCACTACATTTTTATAGATGATAATGAGCGGCATCTCAGAAATAACATTTTTGATGAATTTCATGAAGGATTTGATATCCACCGTATGGATTGGCCCTCGAAGTTACCGGATCTCAATTCCTTTTGAACTTATTTGGTATGGTCTAGGAAAAGCCATTTCTCAGCATAGCACCCCTACCAGGACTCCATAGTTTAAAGTCGCGCTTTTGGAAGAATGGGCTTTGTTCAAAAAAATTTTCATCCTCATAAACTGTACGATATAAACTGTTCTCCCCTATATTAGATATCGGGTTCACACTTTTTATATATCCTGTACCTTAATACAAAATTACAATATTTTCTTTTGGATATGTGGCTATATTCTTTCTCATATTGTAATACGCCTCTGTGCCAAATTTCATGACTACACAGTTAATAGTTCATCTTCACAGATTTTGTGTATTTGACCTTAATTTTAGACATAAGTGTATTTGATTTTTGTACATTAAAATTTTCTAGTACAATAACCTTTAATACAATAGAACACATTTCTTCAAACGCTATACTTGAAGAAAATGGCAGATCTAATACTTCATTTTATTCATTGAATCTATCAGAGAAATATCCTAAACTAATTAATAAACTACAGGGGAAAAATGATCCTCATCAGCCCAAAAGATAAATATAATGCTTTTAGCCGGCTTGAATCTTACAAATGTTCTATGATGGTTTGAAGTGAATGTGAAAAATAAAAATAAAGTTTTTTCCAATCAACCGCATTTTCTAATAGTTACTTCAAATGGTCTTTTCATGGAATTACAGTTAAAACATAGAAAGTCTTAAAAATTCACAGTTTGCTTGTTAAACCCAATTGTTACGAATAATTTTCCTTCCAATAAAAACTTATTTTATTTAAACATATTTTAAAGCAATTAGACACGAATCTGCAATCATTCCAAAATCAAGGAATATATATATTTTCTCTTGTCGCACATTCATTTACATGAATTATTTAGATAAATACATATTTCTAAGTATCAAAACACTTTTCAAGCACATACCGTTACGATAGCAAATGATATGATCGTTAAAAAAATAATACATTTAATTTTAGAAATAGTTTTGGAGGGAAAGAGGGTTATATATCTATATGTTTTACAAAGGAAATATATTTTATTGTACAGGTAACCTTGAAATAGGAACTTAATGCAAATTTAAATTCAAAGGAAGGATTTACTTCTGATTCTAAACATTGATCACGGTTCTGTCAATATCCGCAAATGTCTGCAAGAGCTGAATATTGATCGTGCAGAAACGGATTGGTCCAAAACTTCTCAACTATCAATAATTCCATTCGCCAATATTTACCAACATTTGAATGCGTTAGTTTTGAGATCACTTTGTCGAGATGCGCGTCATGTTTCGATGAAGAACATCTTTCAACTGTTACTATGATTCATCTAGATTTTGGGGACGGGGGTATTTCGGGTGTCTATGGGGCTAAAATTTTTTTCGTTTTGTTATGAATTTTCAAATTTGGGGGTGGGGAATACATATAAATCGGCGGAACGGTAGATTTTAAAAATTTATCAAAATCTCCGTTGGTTTTTGTTTTGAAATTTAGTGAAAGAAATATTTCAAAGAGAATTCTCTAATTTAAGTACATTTTTTTAAAAATCATCCCCCTTTGGTTTTAAAATGTGTTCCACTTTTTATCGGGTCTCCGGTAAAAATGAAAAAAATTGAAAATAAACTGATAAATATGTATTCAAAATAGATTCACGTTCTCATTGAAGTTTGTATAGTTTCAAGATCTAAAAAATCATTCCCAATTCATTAAAACTGAACAATTTATAAATATATACTAACTTTATATTTTGCAACTCTTTTTATACTTTTATTATAATATAATAAAAGAATTTTAAAACCCGCGCGCATTTTATCTTTTTTTTATAACTTTACTTGATTGGAAAATTCTTTTTTTTATTATCTCGGGGATTAATAATTTTTTGAAATTAGCACAATGTCTCAAAATAAATAGTTTTCTAATGGAAAATGCACCTTTTGCATTTGTGGATAAAAACATCTACAATGAATTAAAATTAATATCAACATTCCACGATGTTAAAATATAAATTTAAACATGAACAGCTCCTAAATTTCGGTTTCAAATTCATGCAAAGTACATACTATTTCTCACACAGCCATAAATATTTTAATGTCGTTCAGAACATTGTGTGAAAGGAAAATATATTTCTGAACGTGGCTACAGCAACAAAGTATACAAATATATTAAACTTGGGAAAAGCATAATTCATTTTAAACCAAAAAACCCAGATTCGAAATTTGGGAAAAAAAGGAAGCATATCCCGTTACTAAATATAAACGGGGTAGGTGACATTGGGTACAAATTTGTTTATTTGAGTGTTTTCAAACAGGGGGGCCACCCCCAGGGGCGTGTTTAAAACAAAAGGGGGGAAGATTTTGAAAAGTCGGAAATAAAAAATTATTTAAAAAAAAATCCATTTCATAAAAGGCCCAAAGCAAAATATATTTGACACAAAAATAAAATATGCATTTCCCCAAAATTTACATACTTATAAATGCATCATTACGGAACAATATATTTGATACTGATCAATACTAAAGAAAAGTTTAATAATTACTAGTGTTTTTTCCATAATTTTTAAAAAAATTGTATAAAAAATTTTATTTTTTCCGGTTTTTTGGTTTAAAATTAAGGTCGTATTGTAGCTTTAGCGTCAAAGTACTGTGTACATTATTACTGCATTCAATACATTGTTATTGTAGGGGGGGGGCGTGACAGAAATTACGATTAAAAATTGGGTCACGAACATCGAAAGTTTGAGGAACACTGTATTAATGAGTGAATTATATTAAAAAATAAAATTAAAATTTTTTAATAAGAAATGAAATACTTTTTTTAATGGCCTTTACGTGAAGTATCTATAACACGTTGATCTCGTAGATTGTTTTCAGATAAATCCTTTTAAGTACGTATGTGGACTGGGGTTCAACGAAAACCCCTTCCAGTTTTAAGGGTTCCGTGAGTTGAAAATTTTGAAAACAACTGATGTATCCTTGAGTTTGTTTATCCCCAAAAAATAAGATAATACAGATTTTTATACTACATTTAACATTAAATATCTAGTTAATTTAAACTTAACTTTAAGTAGTAATGCAGGTATAAACAGAACTCACACTTTTGAGGGAATGCTTAGAACTTAAAAGAGTTAATTGCGGTAATTCTTTTATGCAGACAAAGATCTTGTGTCTGTTCGATGCGTTCCTGTTTACAGTCAGTTTTCTCCTTAGGGGTGAAAGTTGCAACTGGGGTAAACGGGAGGGAAAATAGGGGGCACTCAGTTACAGATAAGTTGGTGAGAGGAGTTGGAAACAATCCAATGTACTGAAATGTTAGTTCACACATTTTATAAATTTGCTCAGATCTTTGTTAATAGGATAAAATTTAAACTTAAAAAATATATGCGACCACGGTAGCTTAGATGCTAGAAGGTCACGGGGTCGGGTTCCGGTGCCTCTGAAGACCCGTTTTATAGAGGGGACCGATGCACGTTAAATATGTCGAGTCTCGATATTCTCCCGTTGGTGTTGTTTGGTAGTTACGAGAAAAATTTCCAGCTCAGGTGTCATCCTCACCACTTAACTATAGTTTAAAATTATGACGTCTAACTCTAATAGCACTAGTGTTTCTTTGAAGTGTGACCTAACTTACTCGCTCAAGTAAAGTTCCAAGAATACTAAGCGAAAATAAGATTTTAATGAGCTATGGAATGTACTTAAATGTTACATAACATTTTGTGAATTTGTTATTACCATTTTTTCAAAAACACTAAGTTTCCCTTAAACCCCTTCTTAAAAAGACTTGCATAATAAAAGTCCCTTTGTAAGTCCCAACAGGTGCAATGAAGGTATTTTTGTCCACGTTTCTCTTGCCAGGTATCAGAGCCGTTTTCAGCCTCCCCGGCACCCTAAGAACTTCAGATTGTTACGCCCCCGCTGTTTCCAGAGTACCCCCTCCTTCAGTTTTTACTGTGCTAGTTTACTGTTTTACTGTCCTCGTTAGAGAGTATTTTCATTATCCATCACCTGTGAACCCACAGGGTCCTGTACTGACAACCAGAAGACGTAAGGAAAAGGTAGTAGCATGGTTTGGGCACTGTTACTCACTTTTTTTTTTTTACGGTATAACGAAACACCCACCAAATCATTTGTAAATTAGCACAAGAAATAAATAAAATCGTTTACAAGTACAGTATAGAGTACTTTGTTGTATAAAATTCTTTACACTTGTTAATTATCATTACTTTTTTTATCGCTTTGCTTTTTTACTCTAAGATATTCCTATTCTTTGTTGAGTTGCTGCCATTATACTTGTACGACAAAGGTTTTCTTTGAGCTTTTTTCATTGAAAAATCATTAATGACATCATTGAAATCTACCTCAATTGTTATATCTAAAGTGCACAGCAACATCAAACTGTTAAAATTTTCATTTTCAATAGTAGATCTCATTTTTTAGTCTATACTTTCTTATGGGCAGAAATGCTTTTGTCATGATTCTCTAGGCGGGGATGCATTCGCTGTAATTTTGATTTTTTTTTCTTTTTTTTCAGCATCCAATTTTTTGCGCTCAAGACTAGTGCGTAGCGAGCCTAAGCAGAAACGCGTCCCTCCCAGGTATATATATTGAAATATTCTTAGCGCGAAAACGCTTAACATGAAATAACGGTTAATACGAATTAATACAATGGTCCCAACAAACTACTATGTATTTTCATGAATTTTTTTCTCTTAACATGAAACAAAAATTGCTTTCCACACAAACATTTTCTTTCTAGGAATTAACAAAATACGGAAAACACCAGCACGCAGGAGAGATTAAAGATGGGGTGTGAAATGAAAGAGAGTGTGTTTCACATATTTCGTAAAGAGGAGTCTTTGAAATACCCTCGAAATAACCAGCGACGCGAGCCAGTTTTATTTATCTAAGCTATTTTCATCATCCACCCCTACAAACTCTCTACCTCTGAATGAAATGAATGATGCAGCTCCTCTTCCTTCATCATCCGAAATGAGGAACATCATGGAAAATATTCTCAGTTATTTAGACGCATATTCCAACGGTGAAATGCATAACAAAACGGACGACATCGAGCAATTGGTTGATAATTTGTTGCTAAAAGGGCAATATAAAGAAAAATATCACATTATTTTTTAAAAACTTAATAAATGTTTTGTTTTCCAAAAAACTTAAAAATTTTGTATTGAATTTCATTAAGCTCTTATGAACGTTTTTATTTAATTGATTTTTATTAAATATATGTATGTATACATATCTATGTAAATAAAATGTATTCTAATAAACTTAATTTTATCGAATATACGTTTCTGTTTCCTTTTAACACGAAAAATTATTTCACTCCCCTCAGTTTCGTATTAATGATTTGCACCGTACCTAATATTTCAGTTGTCTAGTACACTTTAAGCTAGGGGCACTCATTCTTTTTTCTGCTGTGCCAAATATATATATCAGCTTTTTCACGTGGGTCGCATATATAAGTTAGTTATTTCACGCGGGCCGTAACAAGAGGATACAGGGAGGGGAGAAATGCTTTTAGATCAAGATAACAATGGAAATTTATAATGTGGAAAATTGATCAAAATATTATAAATCCTGTTTTGTTTTTTTAAATTACTACTTTTTATGTTTTTTTTTGTCACTAACAATAAATTAGAAGCATTTAAGGAACACTCCTTCACACTTTCTGCATCAGTAAACGGTTTCATATGATTACCAATAATGTAACAAATGTGATGTCTTTGTTACCACTGCGATATTACGAATGATGAAATACTTTGTTGCTGTTAAAAAGATTTCAAGGGAAAGCACTTGAAAAAGATTCTTGAAAAAGATGTTTGAGGAAAAGTGGCATTGAATGTGATTCCTGTTTATTGGTATATTTTAAATACAGCACTTTCGCGACAAATCAATTAGTGATCTATGCTTGTTTTTCACTACAAAATAGTTAACCTCTCAATCGTCTTGAAGCGATGTATTTTCTTCGAATATTTTTCGCTTGCAAGATATGAAATAGTTAAAAATTAGTTTCACCATAAATTTGTCGCGAATCCACTGTTGTCTGTCATCAATAACCGTAACAGTTACAAATAGCAAAAAAAAAATCTATTCGTACCCATATGACACCGTGGCAAAAGCAAAATTGATGTATTTGATTTCTTGACACAAATGATTTCCCACCAAATTTTTAATACAATGTTCTTAAATAAGAAAATTTCTCAGAGCAATGGGCCATGACTGGGCCACTTAAAAAGGCTCGGTGGGTTGCAGGTTGAGTATCTCTGCTTTAAGCACACCCTAGTTAGTATATTAACTTTAAAATAAAGTAAATATTCTAGTTTAGAAAGAAAATAACAATGATGAAATTTATTTACTCGAATTTTGTTAACCGAATTCCATCAATTTTTCACTGATTGCATTCATTTAATAAAACAATAATTTTTATGGAATTGACTTATTTTTCAATGTATTCTACGCATCAAGACCTAAAAAAGATTCAAATTTCTAAGATACGCATTTTAAAAATATTGGTTAAAACTTTGTAAACATGTTACATATATTAGACATATATATTAGAAACTAATTTCAAAATTATGTAGCGTGGTGTGGGATTTTGGAGGGTGAAGTGCATGCTCAGATACCAAACATGTCACTTGACAGTGATTCAGAACTACTCTTGAGGTATCCGACTACCCTAAAATCATGATTTTTCTTAAAAAATGGACACATTTTTTTTATGATTTTATTTTATAAGCCATCTTATAAGCTTCTGAAAAAACCAAGGTTTTTATTTTCAATTCTCTAGAACAAAACTTCAAATATTTTAGTAAAAGCAGATGCCTTAACTTTATATAAGATGTAAAACTTTTAAAATGCGTTTTACTCGAAATGTGTTTTTTTCGAAAAACTGAAACAGAGACAGCGATGGCTTAAAAAGTTTTTAAAATAATTTGCTGAAATGTTTTGTGTATGTTCTGTTTAACAATAGAAGTGTTTTAACCTTCATATTTATCAACCACTGTATTATTTCAAAATTTACAGTTCTATATGTGAATATAATCACTGTTTTTTTAAGTAATTTCATATAGCAACCAAGATAAAGTGCTCTAGTTTTTGTAAAAGTTAAAATATTTTTTATCCTGAAGGTCATTTCAAAAAGGAATAGCAAAGTAATACATCAAAATTGAAAAATGGAGGATTTGTTCATTTACTATTTGTACAAAGCGGGGCCCATTTATGCAATATTTTGTCAATTTTTACCCATTTTTTTCCCATTTTAGTAGTAATAATTTATTTTTCAAATCTTAATTTTAGTCTTTTTTTAAATGTACTAAATAAATCTAAGAACCACAAAAAAATGTCCATATGTGCATTATTTTTTTTAAAAAAAAAGTTGTCGTATGTAGTCGGATATCTTAATAACATAAGAAAGCACACAATCATCCAAATTCAAAATATTTTCATTTCCACATCATTTTCTCTATTTGAATAATTCTTATTCGTATTATTTACATTTTTTTCGATTCTGATATATAACCGTTCTAGTGAAAATAATTAAACATAAACGAAAAGACCTCTTTTGCCTTCTTTGTGTTAAAAAATATAGGAACAATTATCCAGAGAATTTCTCAATTAAATTCATACCGACTTTCATACAGTAACATCACTTAGTTGTAAAAAAAAGAAAAAGAAAAGAAGATCAAGTTTAAGATCTTAAATTATTGCTCCTGATTCTAGAAGCAAAAGAGAAAACGTTTTGGGTTTATTAAAAATTACTTCGTTTGCTAAATTATTATTTTTTTTAACAAATTAAGTGTTAATTTTCTCTGCGAAGCCAAGTATTATAAGTTTTGGTGCACGACAGGGTGAAAATCAAGACTAAATTACTACAGTATTTTTATTAAAGAAATATTTTTTAAAGAACAAACTCACAAATAACATTTTTTAATTTCTGAATTTTTTTAATCTGATTTGTTACATTTTTGGTAGCTCATTTACTTTAAATCACCACGAGAAAAAGAGATGTAAAGATTAAGGTATCCCACTACGTTCGGAACCGTGATTTTTCAAAAGAGCATAAATGGATAATTTTCATGATATTTAGTGTCCCTTAAATTAGAATACATGTATACAATTGATTTAAGGACATTTTCACAAAAAATAATTTTTAAATACAATATTTCAGCAAAAAATTAACTAAGAATAATTTTTTTCATGATGTTCTCCTTTTGTGAAAAAAACTCTTATTATAAAAATATTTTGCCTGTATATAGCTCAGACCTCTCTACAAAGGCTCAGCTAGAATCTTTTAAATATATAATTTAGAAGTGGGTTTATCCATGTTTTACAACAGATACTAGCAATTTTAAGAAAAAAAAACGCCGGTAATTATTTCAATTGGTTGTAACTCTGAAAATAATGTGAATTTTTCAAAAATCATAATTGAGCCTCTGTAAATGGGTCTGAGCTATATACAGGCAAAATATTATTATAACAGAAGCATTTTACACAAAAAGAGAACATTTTGAAAAAAGATTATTCTAAGTTAATTTTTTGCCAAAATATTGTATTTAAATAATTTTTTTTGTCAAAATATCTCCTTAAAAAATTTTATACATGTAGTCTAATCTAAGTGACCTAAATATCATGAAAATAATCCATTTATGCACTTTTTTAAAATCACGGTTACGAACGTAGTCGGATACCTTAAAACAAATCTGTCTAAATAAAACTGGACAATTTTTATCATCTTTAAAATTATTGGCGTTAAACAAATATTTACTTATTCTTATGCTTATGTATAATACTATTTTAAATCTTTTTCTTTAACATGATTAAAAATATCTTGTTATGTATCATTTTGAATGCATCTTCGAAAAGGGACTGACCAAATAAAAATATGTTTGTTACATTATTAAAGATAGTAGGATAAAAATAAAACATCGTTATTATTATGAATATGGAAATGACAGAGATAATAGTTATGGAAAGAAAATGTATTGTACGATTATCCAGAACAAAGTGATAAATCTCCAAATGTAAGCTGCCGGCTGCAGATCAAGTATCATTAACATCAACCGCTATTTCCTATTATTGTCTGGCACATTTTGATCACTTAATATAGCAAAATTAATAACTAACATCATGTAACTTTTATTTCTGATTAGGAATGTGTTTCCATCAGCAAAGTACGAATGTAAAAAATTGTGAATCAACGAAAATTATATGAAAATTCCGTTTGAAAATTAATTTTTGTCACTTTTTGCGATATTAAATTTAATTACGGTTTTATTCGAATCTAAGCCACCATCGATTCTAATCCGCATCCCAAATTCTCAACATATTTTTGTGAAAAAATAATGTCATCGATTCTAAGCCACACCCACAACTCTCTACACCAGCCTTTCTCCAACTGTGGGGCGCGCCCCCCTAGTAAACTTATAAATGTATCAGTATTTCACAATGTATTTTATAAGTAATTGAACAATATTAGATTAAGAGCAAGTTTAATAATTACCAGTGACTCCATCGACTTGTCATATATACAATTATGTACAAAAATTAATACTTATCTTGATAATTTGTACGGTTTATAATTAATCCCTTAACTGCCGAGATTAAAAAGTTATACGGTTCACTCCCCAATGCCAATGTTTTTCATGTAGGCGCGCGTATGAAATGTATTGGAGGAGGGGGATAAAAGAGGAATAAAGAAGCAAATCCTCTGAAATACGTAAATCCTTCGCAAACACTGTCAAGTTAATTTTAATGCATTACAAAGCTTTCGGAATAATTATATGGATAGAAGTTCACAGAAAAGATCGTACTTCGGAAAGACGTATATATACGTCCGGACCAATTAATACACTGGCTGACCAAGACGTTTATATACGTCGGTGGGACTTAAGTGGTTAAAAACGTATTGTAGCTTTAACATCAAAGCATAGCATTACTGAATTCAATATATTGTTATTGTATGAAGAAAGAGGGGCGCGATGGAAATCACATGACTGAAAATTGGGTCGCAAGAATCGAAAGTTTGAGAAGCACTGCTCTACACGCTTTTGAGAAAATAACAGAAAATTGTGTAAAAGGTTCATCGATATCGATACATAAGAAATTTAAAAAAAAATTAATAGGAAATAAGAACTTAATAATTTATTTTACCATTAATAAAAACTTTCAAATGCATGCAAGAATCTATAACTACTCTAACCGTCAGTATCATGTTTTGAAAATGATTCGTTACTCCCACTGTCACAGCTGACTTCCGATTGGTACAGGCGTTACCCTTTTTTTGTACACGGAATCGTTATCCGTGTCATACAATACGTTTTTTATGCACAAATCTTTTTTTTCTAAAAAAATATTTTTTAAAGAAGATAAAAAAAATTTAAAGACTGTTGAATACATATTTACAAGCAAACATTATATCCTTTTGCTTACTCCATCGAGGTATATTTGTTTCATCCATGTCAAATTTTCAGTCGCCGCTACTCTATTTCCGTTTTTCCCTGCATGAAAAATTGTTTATTTTTTCATACATGCGTCATAGTGAAGTCGTGTTGATGCTATGTCCGATATCTTTGATGTTTAGGTGATTAAAGCAAAGCGTAAACAAAAAAATTTCCTAAATATGATGAGACAATGATATTTAGGACACACTGAATCCTGGAAATAAACTATGGAATGCGATAAGTCATCATGCAAGTGGCCAGAATGGAAAGTTACATTTTTTTTTCCTTTTAAAAGGGATGAAAACTCAATTTACCTCATCCAACAAATGTTTAACCTTCGATTCTAAGCCGCACCCGATTTTAAGTAGCATCAACACTGGAAATAGTGCAGCTTAGATTCGAGTAAATACGGTAGTATTTATTACTCTTAATTTTGTTTAGTTTTCATTTTTGAAGTTATTTCAAAACCGTATGAAAATGTATAAAAGCATAAAGATAACAGAGACAAATTACTTGTAAGAGTGAATATATCTGATAATTTTCAAAAATGAAATATCACGGATATACATACTGTACTTTTACTGTAGTGTATATAATGTTTATGAAAATTAAATTTTTATACATCATACACACTGTTTAGCATTTTTTACCTTACTAAATATTTCGCAAATTTGCGTAATTCGCAGTTTAAAGTTTTTAACAAAATAATTTTTAAGAGAATTGAAAAATAAATTCTTTTAACACAAAGAAAATGTTAGAAAAATCATGAAATATTTATATTAAACTGCCACATCTCTGTCTAGAAGCATTTATTTATTTTTTATTTCGATTGCAAGTACGATTGAGGTTTTATTCTTGAAGCTAGATTATAAGCAATTTGAAGCAAAAGAAATTGGAAAAAATGAAGGATTTGGAGGAGCGAGAACAACAGCCTGGTAATCACGGTCACAAATTCAAGGTAGGCATTGCTGAGTCAAGGGTTCGAGTCCTGATGCCAATAAAGATCCACATGTACAGCGCTGATATACGTTAACCCGGGAGAGGAACGCAATCGATACTAACGATAGTGATCAAATAGGTGAAGGAATTACCCCCAAAAATCCTTCTTTTATAATTATTTTACACAGTACACCAGTGCTTCTCAAACTTTCACTATTGACGACCCAATTTTCCATCATAATTTTTATCGCCCCCTTACACAATAATGCGCTTTGGCGCTAAAGCTACCATACGGTCTAACTTATAAACCGTACACATTCACAAGATAAGTATATAATTTTGTATTTGTTACTTTTATGTAATATATATTTTAAACAAATTACTTTTAAGTAATAGGATAATTATCGTGTTGTTTTTCGTATCTATAATTTTTAAAATGGAACAGATTGCAAAATGATATTTATTTAAAGATTTATTTCTTCCATCATCCATTTCTAAAAGTTTAAATGTCATTAGAAGAATAGTCTAGTCCATGTTGCTCTCTATCATATCCGTCACAATTAACATTCTCGTGAACGTCTGCTTGAGTCTAGGGGGAAGCGCCCCACAGTTTGAGAAGCGCTGCTGTACACCATAAAAATCGTAATTCCAGTGAATAATTTAGTGAAGGAAATATGTACTTTTTTTAACAAACTTTTAAGAACTTTTCAATTGGTCTTTAATAATTTCAGATCTAATTATAAACTGAACTAAAATGTTTCAGAGGCATGCGACTTTAATAAAGGACGCAAATCGCAGACACTTTTTCCTAGCACAACAGGAATGATATTTTCAGACAAAACTGTTGTATTTTTTTTCAAGTTTTTGTTATTTTATTGTTTTTAGAGGATTGACAAATAGCATAGTGAACTTTATCTTGCTTGTGTCTTTTTACCTGGGCGCAATTTGTCTTGGAATTTCAAACCTTTTCTTGATGGAGTTCATTAGGTAGAATTTGAAAACTTCCTCTTCACTCAAAAGTTGCATGTTCAGGTTTTTTTTTTTCGAATTTACTTTTGTTATCATATGATTAATATCCATTACTTCCTCAGGTTCTTACCCTAATTGATCAATTTCAACTCCTTTCAATAGAGTTCACACGGATGGCAATTTTTTTGTGTTTAATTCTGTTTATTTACATTTATAAACCGTAAAGAGTAATACAACACAGCAATAAAAACCCCTCAGTCTTTCACATGAAAAATGTAGCCTGTGTATAAAAAAAATTTCGGAGCAAAAGTGGTCGCGCAAGGAACTCAGTTACCCCAAGTATATTAGGATTAAAAAACCTTTGCCACTTCAAAAAAAGAGGGAGATATGTGACAAATACATTTTAGTTCCCATGAAGATTAGTATATAGAAGGATAATGACAAGGTAACAAATAAACAGAGATTTTTCAGAATTTATGATTTCGTGAGCCTGGAGTAATTCTGAGCTCCACGCGTCCGCTCCCGGGTTAAAATTAAATTTGTCTTCAATAGCCTAAAAGGTACCATTAAAAAAATTAAATTCATCTTTCTTCAAAATGAGATGTTATTGTGTATATTTTTTTATCAGGAAAAAATGTTTTCAATATTCAATGCAATTATTTATTCAATGTAATTAATTCTCTTTGATTTTAATTGCATACATAAAAATTACTCCATTTGTCAAAGTCTATGAAAAATTATATTCTACTTGTGTTGACTTTTTCCTTTTACTAATTAATCATTCTAAATCACATATTTAATATTTCCTAATTACTTTATTTAAAATTTTTTAATAGATTTTATTTTGAATCTGTTGTATTGGCATAGGAATCCGGAAAAAAAATATTATTGCTGTTTGCTGCATTTCAAAAAAATAATTTATCTATCAATAATAAAGCAAAAAAAAAATATCTAGAATTAAACACTCATAAATCTAATTAATATGGTTAATGTGCATTTGATGAATGGTTTCCATTAAACATATCCTTTTTTCCTCTTCAAATTATCCATTCCACGTAGGAAGTAATGATATAATCGATTAAATTGCAGTGACAGGTACTTAGAAAGGTGCTTTAAATTTTTAAAAAATGGATGCTTGACTAAGCGAGGCCTTACAAAATGTACAATTAATTTTGAGTTGAATGGGTGGGGAGGCTTTTAAACAGTTGCAAAAGAGGAAAATGAAATTATTAATCCAATAATTATGAGTTCTATAAAGAGAAAAAATATCAAAATACCTGTAAATTGCTGATTGAATCAGAAAAGATTCAAGTCTAATTTCCTTTGATACAGGTTAAAAGAGTGTTAACGATAGTTGATCACAAATAATATTTTATTCTTAGTATAAAAAAATGAGGGATATTATTTTTTTAATAATTTTTTAATATATTAATTTGAGCAAGAAAAATGTATTCAAAATTTTGTTTAATGCATTTAAATTGTAACTAGCGTTAAACTTAATTTAAATGCTGAAAGATTTTGAAGCATGTTATAAAGATAAAAAACGTGAAATGTTTTTTTTTATAATTTTATTTTCAAATACCTATCTAAAATAAAAAAAGCATATGTAAAGGTAAGTAAAAGAAAATCATGTATAAAATTTTATTCTTTTATAGTAAAATATTTTGAAGACACAAAATTAATTTTTGCTGCGTAAACAGTAAAAAAATAATTTCTCATTCATACTTCATTAATTTTTATAAATTACGAAATCTATAATTTTTAACAATTTTTTAGTGATTAATTTCAGTATAAGCGTTAAAATAACTCCCATCTGTTTTTTTTATATATTTTATCATCTTCCAAATATTTTTGGAAAATTTCTCACACAAATGTTCCATTAATAAAACAAAATATAGTATTATCGCTTAAGTTTTTTTTATAAGAATACTCTTTGAAATAATGAAATATTTCTTACATTACATGGGAATATATTTAAAACAAGTAAAACATTTTTAGCAATTCCTTTGAAATTTCCGACCCAAACTATTAATATTTAAAAAACATACACTATGGTAATATGTTACACTTTAAACTCCTAATATTTTTCTACCACAAATGGTATCAGATAGAAGCTCCCAAATAACCATTTGTAAAATTGCTACGAGGCACATTAAAAGTCTTAGTTTTGATAGTAGCAGAAAACCTTTTTGTCATGCAATAATTTTTTATTATGATTAAAGCTTTTCCAATATCTTTTAAATTGTAGGATAGTTGACAGAAAAGAATTACTGTACCTCATCTCTTATGAATTCTTCTAAACATCTAATTTCTTCAATTTGGTCTAGCCTTTGTACGATATGGAATAAGCCACGACACTAACATAACTGTTAATTTATAAACAAAGAGAATTTGATTTATCTATCAAAATATGTTCATAATTTAGAATGAATTAATTCGAAAAGCATAATTATACATACTTAGACAAAGTATGTGTTTTAAAACAATCTTTAATAAATTTTAAACATTCATTTTGAGTTTTGGATTCATATCCTTGTTCTAACGAAGAAAATGCTTGCAAAATAGTGGAGGTTACTTCATTTAACTATGCTAAAACTTAACTAAGATAAATATTTTTATAATGTGGTGTGGAAGGAAGAAAAAGAGCAGTTCGAATGTAAACGTGTGTGAATCTGCGAATGGAATGTATTTTGCCTACTCTTTTATACTATATGAATTCTTCTTTTATGTTCCGTTATTCCGTGGCTTTTAAAAGAATTTTTATAGATGAAAAATTATTAAGCATTATATCATTTAAACCTGCTGAAAAATTCGAATACATTTCTTAACCAACCTGATTCGGATCTACAAATGAGTAAAATGGCAAAAAGGAAAACCCATGAAATTAAAAGAAAATTACACAGCATTTTCAGAGGGACTTCATGGAATTTAAACTTAGAATTTAAAAAATAATACTAACGAATAACATGGAACATACTCTTTTTCTCCTCAAGGACTAAAATTGTCACAAAGTAACTTAAGAATGTTGCAATTTGCGAAATAGTTGGAAATGTTTAGGGGCTAACAAGATTTAATGGCCATGGCGGTTGGAAAAAAAAAATGAAACGATTTCGTAGAAGTCGAAATTTGTCTTGTGAAATATTTTTTTTCTGCAGTAAATTTCAGAATAGTTGAAAAAGCCTCTTAAAATCGAAATAAATTTGACAATTTAAAATGACTATAATTTTTTGAACAAAATTTATTTAAAAAATACAACATAATGCAGAAATGAGCTGTATTTTGATGTATTATCAGAAATCATGCTTATTTCTGACGTGTAGTTTGTTGCTCAAACATGATCAAGAGTTCGTGGACGTCATGGAGTCGAGTCCGGAGTCCTGATACAACTTAACCCCTTAACCCGCGATCACTCGCGCGGGATGTTCTGTACACCCCAGCAACAAGAAAAGCCTCCTACAATTCTAAAAAGAATGCACAGAGCCACGATTTTTTCTGTAGCTGCCCATTTTAGGTCATTGAACCTTCAGGCCTGATGTAATCAATCTCGCTAGGACGATTGGAATGTTATGACCTTCAAAAGTTTATTTGGGGTGCTGAGAACACCCCAAATAGAGAACATGAGTGATTGAGTTATGTTTTCGTACTCGAAGCATCTACGGAAGAATACGTTTTACTCTTTCCGTTTACATTTTTTTTATCAAATATATTAATATACATGAATATTTTATTTAAAATTTCAATAAATGTGGTATAAAATAATATAATTCTATAAAATAATTGTAAAATATAATTTTTTTAAAAAAATTTTCAAAACATTTTCCAGAAATTATGACAAAAACTCCATGGAAAGGGAGAAATAGCGACTTCGTAGTCTATTAGATACTGTATCAACAGATTGTCAAGATGAACTAAATGAATTCGATGACTGCGTAATTTCGTAACCAAAGTTGGAGGGATGAAACTTGAAATTTGTAAATTTTTATAATACAGGTGGTGGTGATACCACTGATGAAATGTGCAGTATATATGATGTATCGCGAATATGTAACCTTTGGCCATTGCGAATATTTTATCATCTACTTAATACTGCAGGAATTAATGCTTCCTTTGCCTATCCTTCGGTTCTTCCTGAAAATAAATGAGACATTCAATATTATTAGAGGAGATTAGAATGGATCTTGTTTAGCAACAATGGGATATGAGATCGGATCTCCCAAACCTTAACAAAACACTCAAAAGAAGCTTTACTGACACTGAATATATTAAAAAGGGCATTAATCCATCCAAAAAAGGGGCTTTACACTGTTTGTCCACGGGTAAAAGATGTAAAAATTATTTTTTTGTCTTCAATGTAAGAAAAATATGTGCTTAAAGCATATGAATACAGTCTGCTCTGAATGTTTGAAAATGATTAAAATATTATTTTCTACTTTTACTATCCTTATCATTAATTGTAAAGTATATTTATTACTGGTATATACGTTTTATTTGTGGTTTATGAAAAAATATAAAATTGTGTACTTCAAAATGAAAATTTTGTAGGTTTAGTTTAAATTAATACTAGTCTCATTTGAATGCAATAAATTTAACAATTTTGTTTGTATAATACAGAAAACATCTTATACTTCATAAATATATATCATAATTGGCTTAAAAAAATTTCATATTTGAATACACGTGTTAAGAGTTTGGGGTGTTCTCTACACCCCGCGAGTAACGACGGTAGAAAAACAGGCGCGAGTGACCGCGGGGTAATTGCCATCTGCGAAAATATCCGTCATGCAGGTGTTTTAAATGTCCTGGACATATATATACGTCTTTCCGAAATGCGATTACTTTTTGTCGCAATTATCATTACAACTAATCCGAAGGCTTTTAAAATTAATAAAAAGACCTTGACCCCGTTTTTATTAAGGATGTACTTATTTATTTCAGAGAAAAATGTATGTTTCTATATGTTTTCTGTTGTTATTATTTTTAATTTTGTATACATACATTAGTAATTATGTATTTATATTGTGAATTTAATTTTAATTTGCTTTATGTAAATTTACTGAGTATTTCTCTAAAAAATTTTAAGCTATGTTCAATAAAGACTGAAAGCGAGGGTGATTGCTTCCTGGGGAAGGAGGGACTGGTTTGTAGCTCTAAGCCCCTTTCGGGTCAGTTTGCTTCTCTTGGATATTCTGTCGATGCGTTATTTTATAGTGTTACCTTAACAAAGACCCACTCAACAACACCTAGGGACTTACCTTCTTTAATTAAGTATGATCCTGAAGTACACGAATAGTCTCTTCTAACTCCATGGAATTTATTGTCCTGCGATATCTCCATGGCATTTATTATCTAATGACTCTGGAATGCCCCAACAATCTTTCACTACGTTTGATTCTTTTCTATATTCTTTATCTACCTTTCCTACATTTAGCAATGGATTGGCACAAATATGGCTTTTGCGATAAAAAGAATAGCCATTAGATCATAAATGTCCGGCAGATTTTGTGCTGCTACAATATGTCAAGCGAAAACACTATTGCAGTACTTCTTAAACTTTTAATATTTGCGACCCAATTTATACTAATAAGTTTAAATAAGCCCTCCTTCTACAATAACAATGTATTGAACGCAATAAAAATATACTCTGATGCTAAAGCTGTTATACGTCTTTAATTATAAACCATACACATTTTTAAGGTAAGTATTAAATTTTGCATATGACAAACCCATGGAAGGCCTTAGTAATTATTAAACTTGTTTTTGATTTATTGATAAACTAATTATCAAAACAATTGTGCAGTACTGATATACATCAGTATTTAATACAATTGTAAATGTGTATTTAACTTTTATTAGGTCAAAATGTATTTTAACTTGCTTACTTTCAGAAAATTAATACATATTTTGAACCTTTTATTTTCGACTTTTCAAAAGGCTCGCAACCCCTTTCCACATTGGGATATCACCCCCTTCTAGTAGGGTGTGTCCCACGGTTTGAGAAATGCTGCCCTATTGACAAAGCAAAGACAAAATATCTCAATTCATTATTCAGAAATCAACAATAAAACCCGAAACTATTATCATCATTGTATCATGGAGATGTAAAATGGCTTTCTTAAACCATTTGTGGGAGTTTGAAGTTTCATAAAAATGCAAGAAGTGATTAGCAGCTGTTAAAATGTGTTTTTCAGAATCACATCTCCAAACCTAAGCAATAATTGGAAAATAAAATATCACACTTTGAATTGAAATTATTATTGAAACTTTCAACTAAGAATGTCAAAATAATTTGGTCAAGTTATATGCTTCGTACTGTTTAGACATTTTTTTAAAAAAGAAAACATAACATATCCTCCATTTGTTACTAACCCCTTAGAAAATGAATCACGCGGCTGGTGAAATGAAAGACCGTTGTATGGAGTCGGATAAATCGGAGTCGACTTTCTTCACTTAAGTAGGCTTAGGGGCTTTCTTTTTTCACCAAATAACACTCCTGTCAGCCTGGACCATGGGCAAGCAGAAAAGCTTGGACATCAACTCGAAATGGGTCATCCTTTCTTTTTGTTAGCTTTTGTGGAGAGATTAAGAACACTTTGGAGGAGGTGAAATTCGAAGCCGAGTCTCTCATGACGGACTTTATGCCCCATCTGCTAAGTTCGGTTAATGTTTGTTGTATTCACGTCCGGTGGTTGGTTTCGAATTAAAGTAATTTGTTATTTTAGCATTTTCAGGCTTAAAGAAACATAGAAAATTACTCCAATTGCTGTGGTTTACTGAATGCAAAAAAGATTTTCAGATAGTTTGCGTGTTTTAGTGTTCGGATGTGTTGGCTTTTAACTTCAGTCATGGAAAAAAAAAGAAAAATCTAATTACTAAATCAAAACAATAAGTGAAATCAACACTCTACGAGGTTAATGGAGCTCTGATGTAACTTATTATGTAGTATGATACAATATTAAAGCATTTTTATCAGTAATTCTGAAACTTTCAATATTTACGACCCAATTTTTAATCATAATTTTCATTGCACTCCCTTCCATACAATAATAATGCGTTTGAATTCAATCATAATGTAGTTTGACGCTAAAGCTACAACATGATTTTAATTATAAACCGTACATATTATCAACATAAGTGCTAAATTTTGTATATAATTTTGTATATTACAGTCCCTTGGGAGTCACTAGTGATTATTAATCTTGTTCTAAACTTAATATTGACAAATTATTTATCAAATACATTGTGTAGAACTGATGCATTTATAAGTATGTTATATCAGTATAAATACGCATTTTATTTTTATTACATTTGTTACATTTATTATTTTTATTATATTATTTATATTATTATTGCTTTCTTTCAGTAAATTTGTAATTTTGTAAATCTTTTATTTTCGACTTTTTGATATGCTCGCACCTCCTTGTAGAGTTATTGTGTTCCTCTAGGCGGACGCCCCCCACAATTTGAGAAACGCTGATTTATACATTACATGAAAGGGTCGTATATTAATTTGGCGAAAAGTTTATCAAAATATGATAAGTGCTCTAATGACACATTTTTAAAGTTTTATATATATTAATTTTTCTAGAAATAATGTACCGCAGAAATAGTATGTGATAAATTTTCTTCTATTAATTAAAGAGTCAAAAAAATAGAATACGTGATATAGCTAGATGAGTATTTGCATAAAGGTATTTATTTTTAAAACTTCCTCAGCAATATAATTGTACACATATTTAGGTACTTTTTTAGCTTTAAACATATATTGCAGTAATCGTAATAAATAGTTTTCGATTGTTTTTGTATAGTATTATGATAGAACAATGAAAGGTTTCATTATTTATAAATATAGAAATGTTCTGTTTATTGTCCCTTGGTTACAATTAATAATTTATTTTTAACGAGAAATTATTCATTAAAAAGTTTTAAATTTCATAAATAATGGAATATGTAGAAACATTTTTTTTATCTCGTCTCGACTTCTGTTTAAAGCTTCTGGAATTTTCTTACGTAAAATTATGAAAAATCATTTTTTTTTTCCAAAAATACTTTAAACATATTTGCTTATTTTAAAATCTTTGTCACATAGTGGATGTTTAGTTCAATTTTATTTATATTACTGCAAATATGAATAACATTATTTTTTTTGTGTACGAACAAAATTTTCAGTTACACTCAGAAAATAATAATACTTGATCTAGAGCTTCATTCAAATGCTTCATCCAATTCTGTGTGTAATTATTATACATCAAAATTCACTGGCAGTTCTGTATTTTTTTGGCTCAAAGAAACAGTTTTCCAATTATTTAACTATGATTCTATCTGCTATGCTGCTGGAATTGAATGGTTTCCTTTTTCAACAAATAACCAACGTCAAATAAAATAAATTTTCTGTAACTTAAAAAACATTTCAAATATTCTATGTATTTAAAATTCATAACGTTACTCTTTACAAGAAATGGAGGTTAATTATGACATAGGATTTACATTGTATAAGTTACGAGTGCCTTCTCACTCAGTGAGTAAATTAACCCCCAATCATAGATATATTCAAAGAAATTACATTCTTTGACATTTTTTTAAATAAATTGAAATCTGGCAAATTAAAATAATTAATAAGTATGAAACTAAGCATCGAAATAAATTGCATAATTGATATCGTGAATAATAATTTCTCAAACATAAAGTTGTAATAATCGAGCTAATTTCGTTTATCTAAAGATTAACTCATTTTTCTTTTACAAAAGAGAAACAGATTATTGATAATTTGCAATAGACATAAGAAAATGTCCTCCATTAAAGATTTTATTGAAAATTATACAGAAAAAAAACTAAGCAATTGCGATTTTGTTTTTCATGTTTCAATTATAAGCATTTAGAGTTTTTACAAACTAAAAAAATAAATAAAATTTGTAGTGTAAAAAAAGTAAACAAAACAGTAGTGTTTAACACTAGAAAAATGAAACTTAGTATATACCTATATTGCCCAAAAGCATTCAAAAGACTAATTGTGAAAGAATGATTAATGTGTTAAGAAATTTGTTTAAAATGAACTAGAAATATGTAATACATTATTTACAGTCATATAACAAGTCATTAGTAAATTTTAACAATAAAAATTTTCAATTTTGGGAAAAAAAATTTATTCTAAAACAATTCTAAGAAATTTTGTGATTATACATATAATTGTTTTAAAAAATTAAAAAACAGTCAAAATGACTTCCTTTGGGGACTATATTTTGTATTCCGACTACATTCGAAACCGTATTTTAAATGCATAAAAACCCTTTTTTAACATAGAAAAAGTATAAAATTTTTTAGAAATTTTTTTACAAAAAAAAAATTTAAAAAAAAATTTTGGACAAAAAAAACTTGAATAATTTTTTTTAAAAAGCCCTTTTTTGAAAAATTTTATTATAATAAGTTTTTTTTAGCCCCGACCTCGTACAGAGGGTCAACTAGAATTTTTTAAATATATAACTTAGAAGGGGTTTATCCATGTTTTAACCAAAAAAACCCGATAATTATTTCCTGGTAACTGAAAATAATGTGAATTTTTCAAAGTTCTAGTTGATCTTGAGGCTATATATACAGGCCAAACAATATATTAATAGATGCATTTTTCACAAAAAGAGAACATTTTGAAAAAAAGATTATTCTAAGTTAATTTTTGGCCAAAATATTGTACTTAAATACTTTTTTTTGTCAAAATGGCCTTAAAACAATTTTATACATGTATTCTAATCTAAGTGACACTAAATATCATGAAAAATATCTATTTATGCACTGTTTTAAAATCAAGGTTCCGAACGTAGTCGGATACCTTAAAAACAATATATTATTCTTAAAATTATATTATACTATAGAAATAAAAAGTAGGAAGGTCCATATAAAAAGGATTACATTTCAATCTAATATCTAAAGAAACTATTTATTTCGCTTTACTAAATTTATTGTTTAGGAAGAGAACTTTAATGCATGAAAATTAATGTAACTTCTTTAATTTCTTTTGCTCTTCATTAACCTCTATTATGAATGAAAAGAACCATATTTACTCCTTGTATTATACGCAAAGTAAAATACGTACGATGCATAAATATCGAAATAAATGCATTGGGCAAAATGATGAAATATAACAATTTCTACATAAGTAAAACATTTTTTTTTTTTTAATCGCAAACTATTGAAACACTACAATTCAATCGTACTTCATTTGATCCCTTTTTTTTTCACAGAAACTATTTTCAAACGAATTAAGCATTTCCTTATTAATATAATTTTTTTGAATCAACTAATTCTGCTTTATTTTTAGGGATAATTGTTATATTTGATTATCTTAAGTATTTCAGAAAAAATATTTTGTTAATGAATAACAGAAATGTATCGATTTACATTAAAAATACTTAACTAAACTCAGTGGCATAACAACCCACGAGTGTCAAGGCCTACTGTGCCCATCTCAGTTTTCATGACCTTGGGCACTGAGGTGCATGGCCAGATAATCCGGTCAGGGGGGCAGTGCTGATGCGATATTATATAAAGTGTATCAATAAATCGCAAAAAAATACATCAATGAATCAATATTACATCTGTATGTTCTAGTACATTTTACTATTATAAGCTCATTACTATATAGATTAGCACACCAATGTTTCAATATATGCATTTGTTATATTGTAATTTAACTAATCAACAAGTGATGATTAATCAATCTATACATATTATCAATCTATTTATATATATATTTTTAATTGCATTCTTTTTTTAATACTATTTTCAATTTCAAAATATTTACTCAAATCTGTTTAATTTTTTAAATGATGTACTATTACACGATCAACCCCTATAAAACAAACTTAAAACTACTTCAAAGCGCTGTCAGTTGCAACTTTAGGAAACATAATAGTTTCCATTTTAATACCAAAGACTTTTTTGTATCTACATTTGTTGTGTCTTGTGAATTACAATATTTTCCTGCTTTAGCACTGTAGGTTCTAGTACTTCTTATTTTATTTTATTTATTTATTATATATATATATATATATATATATATATATATATATATATATATATATATATATATATATTTTATATATATATATATATATATATATATATATATATTTATATATATATATATATATATATATATATTTAGGTGGTTAGTGCGTCGCATTTCCACACCACAGGTCCGAGGTTCAAACCCCTGGCTCGGCAAGGTTGACTTAGCCTTTCATCCCTTCAATGCGTCGATAAGATGAGTACCAAGCTTGTTTGGGACTTAACACTGGGGGTTTCGAGTCAGATTGACAATCTGACCGGAACATCTGCTCATGCAGTTACAAAAATGTAGTAACACCACATTTTACTATCAAATATTGTATTTAATTGTATTTATTGTACTGTAAAACAAGTATTTCGAATATTGATTCTTTTGAAATAGAATATTAAAATATATCTAAATACTAGAACATTAAAATATACTTAAATATATAGTTATTACTCTATGAGAAATGTTTTGAAGTATTTCGTAACTTCATTATGAATGCCTAATAAATAAAATGTTATTTAACTTTTTATTTAATCATTGCGTTGTGTTTTTTTTCTAATTAGATGTGTTAGTAAAAACAAACATACGACACATTCAAATACATTATTAATTACTTTAAAAAGGTGATCCTGATATGGCTGCTAGTTTTAATTCTATACTGACTATAAAGAAAAAAAACAGTACTAAGAAATAATTCAACGTAGCGGCTTACATCAGCTCAAAACACCTGTACATAAGAAAAATACAAGCGGAGAGAAAAGAAAATAAAGCAATTTTCGAACAAGTCCATTCGTTTGAAATCTACTTGAAAAAGAAGTTGTCTACAAAAAAATTCGAGGCATTGTTGAAAAGCATTGAACTTCCTTCCGTTACATCAAAGCATTTGAGAAAAGGGTGGAATCAAATTATGCAAAAAAGTGAGTAATAGATTTTGCCGTTAAATTCGATCCCACTTGACATCGCTGAGTTTTTTAAAAGTCGCATGACTTTCTGTTTTTTCTATTGAGATTGAAAGTGAAATAAAGAAATGGGGCGGTGTGTATAAAGAGTGCAATAATAACACCTATAATACTTGGAAAACCCTGATTTTAATTAGATAATAATTATTTCAGTCTTCTCTTATGAAATTAAAGAAACCTTTTTATACGCATGATTTTTTTTAAGAAAAATCTCCCTTCAATTCATAATATTAAAAGACTCAAAATATAGTATTAAACCTCAATTTTTTATCTTTAAAAATGAGAGATAAAATATAATTTTTAGAATATACTTATCGGGGTATAATCTGTTATTTGATTTGATAGTGTTTGAATTGGATTTGTTTGGTGCTGTCTGAAATTGCTTCGCGAGCAAAAATTTTAAAATTAATTGTAAGGATAGATTTTTTTTTCAAATTCACACAGTAAATTTGTATTAAATTAGAATTAAATTTTTCATGTTAGGTACAGAAAGACATTTGATTGAAAGAGAACTTTTCTATCCTAATACTTTTGATTATATTGCTTCGACAATTAATAAATTTGAGTATAAGAGAAGCTGCAATTTAATAATACTATATTTTACTATCCAAAAAAAAAATTGCAACTCTTAGAATGTATTGAAGGAAAAACATCTGACAAAGTAAGGGCAGGGCTCATTGAGTAAATTTTATATCCTTTCATTTGGAAGGAAGGAAGTACTAAATAAATTGATGGCGTGTGTTTTGGGTTTCCCTGATTCGGACATCGGATAGATAATAATAAAGGAAACGAGCAATAAATAAGTTTAAAGCTAATTTCCAGAGTCTTAAAATGACAAATGAAGTTTATTACTCAGTACATTCTTTTCCAAGAGAAAGTTACTGGACGAAATTGACTTATCATAATTAGCAAGATAATGTTTTGAAAAGATGATAATATAGGAAAATAAGTACTTATATTTTATCCTACATTTTATAAAGACTGTCTTTTGTGTTTAATACATATCGTAGTGGTAATTTAAGTATTTTTATAAAGAATTTAACAAATAAAAAAAAATATTTTCGTAGTTTTAACTAAGCGAGTTTCAACTTTCGTTGAATATTGGGTTTGACATTACGTCACAATTAGGGCATGCTGCACCATATTGTATTTATTAAAGAAACTTTATTATTAATGAATATTTTTAGCTCATTGATATCTCTCAAACTAGGTAAAAGAATGCATAGCAATTGAGCATTAATTTTTATATTTTCATCAAATTATTTTTCTTTTATATGATTCTAATATTAGATTAAATGAACGCTTCTATAATTATATATATATATATATATAAAAAAAATATATATATTTAATATTATATGAGATATATAGTTTAATTACAACCATTTCTTTTCATTTTGAGAATTAAATAAATCCAAAATGCCAAACTCCCCGCAACATATACTCATTGCTAGATGAGAAAAAATTAACTAAAAGAAAAGAACTTATATTGAAAAGAAACATATGTGAGACTGAGGGGTTTTTTGATTGATCCTTGAAACCGGATTTTAAAAAAAACGCATAAATGGATAATTTCATGATATTTAGTGTCACTTAGATTAGAATACATGTATAAAATTGTTTTAAGGACATTTTGACAAGAAAATTTTTTTTTAAAAGAATATTTCAAAAGTAACTTAGGGAAAATTTTTTTCCAAATGTTCTCCCCTTTTGAGAAAAAAGGGTTCATTATAGTAATATTTTGCCTGTATATAGCTCAGACGTCTGTAACGAGGCTCAACTAGAATTTTTGATATAGAAGTGGGTAGTAATAATTTAGAAGTGGATTTATCCATATTTTACGACAACAGAGGGGAGCAATTTTAAGAAAAAAACGTCAATAATTATTTAAATTTGTGGTAACTCTGAAAATAATGTGAATTTTTCAAATATTCTAGTTGATCCTTTGTAGAAAGGTCTGAGCTATATACAGGCAAAATATTATTATAATAGAAGCAGTTTTCACAAAAGGAGAACATTTGGAAAAAAGATTATTCTAAGTTAATCTTTTGCCAAAATATTGCATTTAAATAAAAATTGTTAAATGCCCCTTAAAACAATTTAATACTTTTATTCTAATCTAAATGACACTAAATATCATGACAATTATCCATTTATGCACTTTTTTTAAAATCCCGGTTCCGAACGTAGTCGGATACCTTAAAGTTTTATTATAGTATGCGAGTAGGTCTATAAGGCGTTATCTGTTCTGTGTGTGTGGATGCGCATTGTAAACATACTTGTTATAGACAGATGAAATGCTCAAATGAGATATTCTGCAGTATTTCTTGTCAAAATATCTCGTAAATGTCGATTAAAAAAATTTTAAACCCTTTCTGGATCTTGCAAAGGGTCACCGAATGTAATAAAAGAAAAATTTTTTTTGGTGAATTAACTGACCAAGAAAGTTTTCAGTTATCTTGAATATAATAAATAGCAAAGCATCTTGCCAAAAAGTAAATTCAGAAGGGAATTTGTCTTTGAATTTCTTCAGCCTACTGCTTTGTAATAAATGTAAATTGTTTTATTAGCAAAATTATCCATGTATCAAAGAAACTGGCATCCTGGATCAGGACGTCGTACTATGAGTTTGCTTTAATTATGGCCAGAGGTAGACCAACACAACATAGACTCATGTAAGTTTAAAAAAAAATAAACTCTGGATTAAATTGTTTAATTTTGCTTACAATTGTGATCATATTTTGATTTTCAGCATATTTATGCCATTTACCCATTCTTGTTGCAACTGGATCACTCCATTGAGAGGCTTCGATATTTTAAACATTTGAAGCGCTTTATTCTTGTTGTAAACTCAGTTAAAGGAAATTGTTTGACTGCAATTAGTAAATAAGATCAAATATTTCAATTTGTTTCATAGTTCTGAACTTGATTTAAGGTATCCGACTACGTTCGGAACCGTGATTTTTCAAAAGCGTGTAAATGGATAATATTTATGATATTTAGTGTCACTCAGATTAGAATACATGTATAAAATTGTTTTGGACATTTTGCTGAAAAAAATTATTTAATTACAATATTTTTGGGTAAAATTAATTAGAATAACCTTTTTTTCCCAAAAGTTCTCCTTTTTTAAGAAATGCTTCTATTGTATTAATATTTTGCCGTATATACTCAGACCTCTGGGGAATTTAACCCTCATGCCTTCCAAGTGAAAAGCGTCTAAAAAATATTTGTTATTTCAAGAGGATTTGAATCTCATAACCATTTCGTAGAAAAAAACAAACATAGATCAACAACTTGCTCGTCACTATGCCACTAAGCACGAATCTTACAATGCCTCCTATTTTCAGCTATATTCAAAATATTTGGGGGTGGGGGACACGAGATAATTGATAAAAGGAAACCGAAATTATCCCATAACAGGGTAAAAAAATGTATAAAACTCTTTTTTTTCCTATATGAGTTGTTTGATGGATTTTAATATAGTTTTAAAAGGAAATAGAAAACTATTAATATTTTGATCAATTTCTGCATTTTAAATGTCTTTGTTCTTATAACGTCCAGCCCCCCTCCCCCTTTCATCCTCATGTTGCAGCCCGCGAGAAATTGTTGTCATATGTATGCGGACCGCTTGAAATAGTTATCATAAGTATGTGGCATGGCTGAAAAAAAAGGTTGAGTACCGCTGGCTTAGATTATCGGGAATTATTTTTAATGCTGAAATAGTATTTTAACTTATATTTTGAACAGCAATATAGAAAGACATAATCTCTAAACTGTCCGCATCGGGTGAGGGGGGTTCTGAAATGTAACCAATCCATCACAATGTGATCCGAAGGTGAATTGTTATTTGGTAGTATTTATTTTAACTTCACGAAACTTGTCCAATCGTTTACTGGTGCCTTTGGCGAGAAGTTTCAAGTTATGATGGATCATCTTCCAACTAAACTTTCAGTCATCTCTTAGTTTCTAACATGACAATACATCAAAATAAAACATTAAAACATACCATGTTGACATAATATAAAATGTTTTGATGCATTAACTGTGTCTCCAGAGATAATATAGTATAGATTGAAATCTGTTCATGCATTTGTATGGGAAGAAAATTCTTTATGTTAAATCAGTTACCTATGTTTTATGGAATAAAACAATGGCATTTTAGACTGCAATGTAACAAATATCTGAGTAATATTTGAAAATACCAATATTAGATTATTTCTAATATAATCTTCTAATATATTAGATTACTTCTCTAATATAATATTCTTATATATTAAAAATTACTTCTAATATAACCTTCTAATATATTAGATTACTTCTAATATAATCTTCTTATATATTAAATTACTTCTAATACAATCTCCTAATATATTAGATTAATTCTAATATAATCTCCTTATACACTAAATGACTTCTAATACAATCTTTTAATATAGTAGATTACTTCTAATATAATCTTCTAATATATTAGATATTCTTCAATAAAGAATAAAAGATTAAAACTTTTGACCTTTTTGTCACTAGCATATAATTAAGTAATGCGTTCATTAGTATTTTCATTTATTGTTCTATCAATTATTAATATATTCTGATTCAGTTAAAATTGTATGATTTAATAAGCGTTTATCCTGTTCATTAATTGTTGGAGTAATTAATGATTCATATACTAGATCATAAAATGATAGAAATAGAAAGTTCTAAAATTTGGAGACAGTTGAGCATGAGTTTTCAAAGAAACACAAATTATTTTATCAACTTTAAAGTAATCGAATAGATAAAAAGAAACATTGTTTCCACATGAATATGATGGTCACACTAGCCGAATAGTCTTGATCGCCAACACATGGCTAGCATTATCTTGTCATGGCTTAGAGTTGTAGATCCGCCGTATAGAACATACATTAAATCAGTTGTGGAGCAAAGTCGTCATGTTGGGTTGATGTAGTATTTTAAAAAGCTGAATACCAGATCAGGGATTGTCTTTGTTATTTGAATGTCTTAAAGTTACTAGGCTCGTTATCAATAGCCCATACCTTGCTTTCAATATAAAGTCCAATCCAGTTATGCATGAGTGTAATTTTAAAAAAAAGGAATTTTTTGTTTTCTAATGGCACCAATTACAGTATTAATGTGCAACGACATCTACTCCAGAAAGTAGCAAACAATAGGAATAAAAGCTTTTACCGACTGACCGAATAGGAATTTCCTTTTGGTCCCAGTCGTCTAACGCATGTACGGGGTAACTGTAGACTCGTAGGTTGGTGATTTATATAAATACGCAGCCAATGTTCCTCAGCTGCTTACACCGAAGTGGTGACTCGTACGTGGTTTGAACAAGCAACCCAAAAATGAAAATGATAAATATTCGAAAAAATATGTTGGGACTTTTTAATAGGTGAAACGATATTTTATAAAATAATAAGTACACAGTTATGTGTTTGTTCTTTATTTAATTCTATTCAATCAAAGGTGATGGAGGTTTCATTTATTTTCTATTTAAAAGTAACTCGAATCCCATTTTCCTGCCCGAACATTAGACTCTTTTAGCATATTTTCCTAAAAACAGAAATGATCAATTCTCAGTATTGCTTATTAAATTTTGTCATTATAATCATAATTTAATATTTTGGAAGTGAAATTCCAATTTTGTTTAAAGAAATTATAGACATTTATTATAACCACTAATACATTTGACTTCACAAAAGAGTGATAGTTTTTAGATCTAACTAAACGTTTTTGTAAATTCTGTAGTAAAAACTAAGCATTTAGATTTTTGCTAGAACATACGACGAAGCTAAGGTAATATAAATCCTCACAAGAAGGTTTACATTTTTAGAGATCTACGTAACAAAATAAAAAATAATCTACAAGTAAATCCTAAGAGGTGCTAAATATCAAAATTGTGTGTTATAAATAGCAAAAATAAATAAAGAAGTAAAATAAATAAAGAAATAAAATAAATATTTAAAGAGACAATGTTAAAAGAAATAGCTGCTTTTTTTCCTTTTTAAAACTTTATGGAACATTTCTGCTGTAAGTATAAGTTTTTGATTATTTTACTTGCAGTTTAAATACTTGTTTTAATCAAATATCTGTGTGTTTGATACTTTAATTTTATAAGTAAACGTGACCATTCACTTGATTTATGAGACACTTTTACGTTTTCATCTCAATTGTTATCGTTATTGCCGATCTAAATGGTTAATTTATTTTATTTATCGTTACACTTTGTTCAAGGATATTAACGCGATACTTAATTTATTAAGTGAATGGAGTTTATTTGGAGAAACATATTTTGTTTCCACCAGAATAATAAAAAAATAATGATCAATTTTATATTTTTCTTTTTAAACAAGTATGATAGTGATGTTAAATTACTGATTGTGTTATACAATGAAAATAAGCTGGTGTGTTCCTTATGATTATAGTTTAAATTATAAATTAACATTTGATGTGAAAGCGAGAGTAAAAATTAGAAAAGAAAGAAGAAATAACGCATAAAACTCTTTTCAGAGAGTTAAAATGAATATAATTCGAGAAACCCTTCAATATCTTGTAGATAGGTTTGTTCACAAGAGGTTGAGTAACAGATATTTAAAAAGAAGATAAACCTTACAAAATTAACTAATATTTATTTTTAATTAAGTTATCAAAAAATGTAACATCTTACAAATATTCCAAAACTGGTAAGAGTTCAGAAATAATTCAAAAAGTTCATTAGTAACATAATTTTGATTAATAATTTTTCTTAATACCCCATAATTTAAAACTTTACGTCAATACTTCTCAAACTTTCAATACTTGCGACCCATTTTTCAGTCATCCAGACAATAAAAATGTATTGTTTAAATAACGTATTGTTACATATTTTAACAATGTATTAAATCTACAATATACGAATTTAAGTACAAACCGTACAAATTGTCAAGGAAAGTATTATTTTTTTTATATAATTTTATATGTGATATGCCTACTAGGTCACTGGAAATAGTTAAACTGGTTCTTAACTTGACATTGTTAAATTAATTATCAAATACAGTGTGCAGTACAGATGCATTTATAAATAAATTAATAATTTTTTTAAATAATGTTTTACTTTTGTCTTTTCAACATGCCCGCACGCCCTTGTAGGATTATCTTGCCCCCCAAAGGGAGGGCGGCGCCCCACAATTTGAGTCTGACTGACTGACTGACTGAATATTAACGTCGCACTGTTCAGCTACACGAGGGCTTTTGGCGACGGACCACGTAATTTTGAACCATGGTCAAGTGACGTGGACGACACCTGAGCTGGCACCCCTCTCTTAACTACCACACCACACCAACGGGAGGACGTTTCAGCTCTCGACAGATTTAACGTGCATCGCTGCCCTACACGGCGGGTCTTTAGTGGTATTGGGCTTGAACTCGTGACAAGGCAAGCCACGGTCCGATACCTATACCACTCGGCTACCGCGGCCCCCACAGTTTGAGAAAAACTGCTTTACGTGAATCAGCTTGACTACAAACACGTAATACTAATGAAGTTTAGAATTAATATTTTTACGCCTAACAGTATATCTTTTTTTTGTAATTATGATTTTTTCCAGTTAGATACAGTTATATGTAATTCAAAATAATTTATTAAAGTAAGAAACTTGTTATAGCATTTTATAAAATAATGTTACTTAGTACAGATTTATAATTTTTAATTTTCTCGAAAAAACAAAGTGGACCCTTAAAAAGGCTAAAAAGAAAGACTATTAAAAGAGTCTACTGTAGAATTAGTGTGTAATGCATGCTTTAAGTGCATGAGGAAAATAGTAAAAATAGAAAACATACAAAATGGGAAACTTAATTTTCAAATTTGCTTTCTCAAAATTCAACATCGCTCACATAATATGCCTTTTTTTTCCTAAAACAATACGATGTATAAATCACAAATTTTCAGTGAACAAATTTCTCATGAATGTGTATGAGTAAGTGAATATTATCGTCGCATTATCTAGCTGTAAGAGGGTTTTCGGTGATGGACCTCATAATTTTAAACCATGGTTAAGTGATGAGGAAGACACCTGAGTTTGCACCTTCCACTTATAACTTCCACACCACACCAATGGGAGGACGTTTGAGCCTCGACATATTTAATGTGCATCAGTCTCCTCTGCACGGCGAGTCTTCAGCAGTACCATGCTACAACTCATGACATATCACCCACGAGTCCCTCATTGACCACTAGGCTACCACGACAATTATGCACATGCACGTTTTGTTGTGGAGAACAATATATATTGAATAAACAGATTTAGATAAGGTATATTTCCAATTAGATTTCAAAACAAAAATCAAACATTATTAAAAAGAAATCTTTAGCATTTTAATTCAGAAAAGAGAAAAGTAACACTCTAAGTGTTTTTAATAATAGACATAAGGTAAAAAAATGCTCATATGAATCAGCAGTTTCTGAGAAAAAATATGTGTACACTTAATATTAAACAACAAATAAAAAATGACTTTTTCTACTGACTTTTTGATTAAAGAGAGATTTTTTTCTTCAACACTATTAAATTATTATAATGGAATTAAAGCACAAATACAAACTATTTATAGAATTATATATATTACGTTTCCAGATTCAATTTTCAACAAATATATAGTCTCATAAAAGCCTACGAAATACAAAACTAGTAAGTTCCTTAGGTGCATTTGAGAACAAAAATGTGCCTTTGACTTTTATAAAAAAATTATTTTTGTAATGAATGCATAAAATGTGTAAAAGAGTTTATTTCTTTTTTTATATATTCAATGCGCTTTTTATGTGTGTAAAAAGAGGAGAACTTTCTTTTCAAAGTTTTGTGAAATTTCTATTCATTTATAAATTATTCTTTTTGCAGCTCATAATCAGAGCTGTGGTGAAACTTTTAATTTCATAGAAATATGAGACATAGATCAGTGTTTGGATTTTTAAAATAAATTTAAAATTATTTTGCTAATTTATTGTTTTTACTTTAAAGTTATTAATGTATAATATTTAAGTGTTTCAAATGGGTTTTAGTGAATCCTTTTTATTTCCTTTTTTACCCGGATTGAATTTTATAGTTGACATTTATAGTTCTTTTCATTCTTTTAATATACAAACTTAATATGGTGCTATTTAGTGGTGACCATGTTTTCTCAATATATTAGCAATGAAGCATTAAACTTCGTGACCTTCTTTTTGAAATAACATAAAAATATGATCGTAACAACACAAAATAGAAAACAAAAGCTCTACACGCTTAATAAATTCTCTTGTATGTAATATATTGAATCCTAAAGCGCTAGGAATGTTTTCCTCTTTTATTCGAAATCCACACTTAGAATAACTTTTTTGCATAAATTCTTCTGAGTTAGAGCAACATCTAAAAATATTGAACTTGAATTTTCAGAAAATATTTACTTGACTTCAAAAATAGATTTAGATGCTTTCGATATCCATAAATGTCTGAAGTATCAAGATAATGATCTGTACAAGGAATTAGTCGAAGAGAGAAATTTCTTATCCATTTATAATTCAATTTCCCAGTAATTAGCAACATTTAAATGTGGATAAAATAGTTCTAAGGAAAACATTTTTTCTGTGATTTCTTTGTCAAAATATTCTTTTAAACTATCTTTAGTTATTTTGTAACATTCAGAATGGTTTTAAATACTGTTTCAGAGTTGGAGCGAATGGATTTAGAAGTATATTACTTTCGCTGTGGGATTTTGAGTTATTTGAATTGGCTTTACTTTTGAGAACACATCAAACTATAACCAATATACTAATTTGAATACAAACATACAATTTAACACAGGTATTTAGTTCTATTTAATTCTTCACCAGTTGTTGAAGAAGGAAATTTATGATGCTATAATTAGCAGCATATAATTGACTATTATTGAATTTGATTTTTAATTACCTAATGTGTGACATTGATAAAAATGTCTTCTAGATACTCAACAAAAAATATTTTGAAATATATTTAAAAAAATTTATAAAAAGGAACATAAATTCTTTGTGGATATAGTTTAAAAATTTAAACAACTTTAGAACTTCGCTTAGTTTTTCCTTGTGATTAACACATACAATACTATTTCCAGTGTTAAATTATTTAAAATTGTCTAAAAAGTTGAAATAGATAATATTTATTTAAGACTACTAACTTTTCATTTATACCAGGGGTATCCAAATTTTTTTTTCTCTCTGTCGGGTATGATAAATATCTCACCCATCTGTGGTACACAAGCACATCGAAGTGAATATCTTAACAGCTGAAGTAGTACTAACTCAGTTTCAGGAAACGATCGCTATTAATGGTCTGCTCGACTACTTTCCAGTGCTTTTTCGTTAAATCAACTGACATCATAGGTCATGACATCAAAGACTTTCCAGTAATTTCGAGAAGCATACATATCTTCTCCAATAATGAGGATAAGTTGAATTTATCTCCTATATTTCGCAAAGTTTCCCAGTGTAATGCCTTATAATATAAGGGACGGCTTTGAATTCGAATATGATTGTTTTATCATAAAACAAGTGCAACAGAAAGTAATATTATTAAACATGAAGATTTAAATTTTGTACACTATTTTAACTTAAAATTTAGCCCTAAGTACTCAGAAATTCGTCATAATATGAATGCTGGTAGTTAATGCGTTTTTGATGACACACAAATAAAAAAAAATCTCATAAATGCAACATTTTTCTGCCTGTATTTTTACAGTATTAGTGGTAACAATTTTTTTAAAAGTCGAACAAAACTGAAAAAAGAAGAAAAAAAGATCTATTTTTATTGTGTTTAATATTAACAGAATTAGAAAATATGATTTTTGAAAATTAACAAAACAATATTTAATTTGGATATTCATATAAAATAGTCTTATGAATTTTGTTATACGTTTAATAGGTAATTACTAGTTTTTGAAAGGGATATTTCAGTGGGTTCAAAATATTCTCTTCCAGCTTGTATTCGATTTCCAAAATTTTGTTTTCTGTGCCTTATTGCATTCAGATAAAGTTATACTAAGAGGAAAACTCAAATTTTCGGAAAAATTCTGTATAATCATTGACAGTTTACATTGCAATACTCAAGTATTTATATCAATATTGGTATTTCTATATGTTGAAAACATTTTTATATTTTGTCTGTCTTTTACATACTGAGCGAAATAAGCTATAGGGAAATTTTAAATGGGTTATCATTTTTCTTTACCTTTTGTTCATCTTCCACTCTGAGAAACAAATTGGGCAATCAGAGACCTGCAAGTGCTCGATATATGCTAAATCGCAGTTGATTTCGGTTCTCAACGTTACTTCACTTTAAGTAGGCTTAACGATTGGCATCCTCAGTAAGTGTAACTCCATTTAGATCTGGACACTGGGCAGACTACTTCTTTTCGGTCATCAACTCCACACTAATCCTCTTTTTCCTATTCTTTTCTTCTATTATTTACTTTTTGTTCATGTGAAATGTATAACGTAAATTGAAGAACCACAAACTCTGGCTGTTTGTTGAAATCGCTTATTCGCATAGTACAATTTGAAGTTCCATTATTGTTTCAGAATAAAAAAGCCGTTGTGTTATAATTGTCGTTAAAAATTTTCCTTATTTTAAAAATAGTTATGTGTATATATTGTCTGATTTAAATGCAAATGATGGATATTTGATTCATTTTTTTCAACAAAATTTACCACAATGAAACGAATTTTTTTAAATCTATTTTTCACAGAGCAGAATTGCGTGATTATATCATTTTACCAAATGCGTTGAAATTTTTTGCTTTAAAAATGATATATTTTTTTATGAAAAGTTTAAAGTGATATAGAGCTATTTAATATAAGAAATATTTTTTTTTGCTATTTTAGTGCAGTGGCTAAAAATTCTAGATAAAATATTAAGATATATACTTCTGTGCATTTTTTAAAGCAGTTCTTTAGGACAAAACAACAGCTTCTGCAATTAAAAAGCTACTTACTTTTACATTTATGAATTACACATAACATAGTATCGTAGTTTTTTCTTTTTTTTATTTTTTCATCTTGAAATTCTTAACAGTAAATTCGAACGTATAAAAATATGCGTAATTTTGAGGAGAATTGTGTTCTAATTAATATGAATATTAATTTGTCTAAGATTTAATATTAAAATTGAATTTGCGTATCTTTTACAGATGCATAAATTATAACATGGCAAAACTTCTGAACAATAATCCAAAAATTGTTATAATTTTTGGTGAAATAATTCTTAATACTTCCTAATCTTATATATATATAATGTAGGTCTTAACATTTTCTACTATTCATACTTTTATACTAATCTAACTAAAGTTTATTGTCCAGTATATAAAAAGATTAATAATTCAAATCACCCGCACACATAAAAAAGGCCATTTCATAGTACACTGATCTTCTTAATCTAACACTTATACAAATTAAATAAAATAAAACGACTTCCTTAAACCTATATAATTATTTATTTCTTCTACATATGTACGAAATACTGCACTACAAAATTTAAAAGAAAACATTAGAAGTTATACAAACTTCTTTAAGTTCCTGTTTAAGAAGAGGCGTGTACATGAGACGTGTTTTTAAAAGTGATTTAATTGTTTTCTGTGCAAATTAATTTGTACCATTTTCATCCTTCTTTTTAGATCAATATACTAAGAGTAATTTTTAATGGAATTTAAAGAAGAGCTTAATACATATTTCTTGAAGTTTATTCCAACTTGATCTCCTTGAATTTTTGCGTAACATTTCTGAGTGGCTTAGGTACAATAAAATTTGAATTCGAAGTAAAGTTTAACATCGAAGGGGGAGGGGGGAAGGATTTGTCTCTCACCTTTACCTTTTGACTCATTAATGCAGATTTTATTTTCCGAGTGTTTTTTATTTTTGTAGCAATTCATTTTATTGTTTTTGAAATGTATTCGTAAAAATGCCTATTATTAGTGATCGTGATTGATTCGAAATTACTTCAAATTTCAAGTCATTAGTTTTGACAAAATTAAAAAACCATATGTAAGAATTCTTTTATTAATATACTACCATTGCAGCACTTTCTTAATATTTACAATTTAGTTTTAAATTTGTTATATTTTGATGAGTAGAATTTGTGACATTCATAATAATTAATATGTAAGCAGATTAAATAAAAGTCTGAGAAATGCAAACTTTTTTAAGAGTCAACGTAAATCACGAATTGATTATTAATAAATGCATCATTTGTCAATTTAAATTATCAAAGTCTGTACATTGCCTTTGTATGTTTTAACTAAACTCGCATTGAAAAATCTTTTAAAGTTAACTTCTAATAACTATCATTAAGTACAAGTTAAGAAGATTCTATACATAAGAAAACTAAACAGGAATCTGAAGAAATTAAAACTATTCTAATAATAATTCGAGTCGGTAATTTATTAATTCAATCTGTTGTATAATATAATAAATTTCTTTGTAGCATGGTAAAATTGATAATTAATAAAGATTTATGACAAATTTCAAGTGCATTTCCTAATTTAGCTTATTTTTTTTTCTGAATCCGTAATTAAACTCCATAAAGAGAAGCTGTAGTTTTCATTTTCAATAAGAGGGAACTTCATTTAGAACAGTGTTTTGATTTTGTTGCGTGTAGGTTTCATAAAACAGAATTAACTGAAAATTTTACTGACATAGACGTTCACGGAACCCTGTCTGTGTTAGTAAAAATTAATAAAAAATAATAAATATATTGTTAAGTAGTTGGGGCTCGGGATTTTATTCTATTAGTCTCAAAGAACAAGGCAGTTCAGGAACGATGGAAATTTATTGTTGGAAGACAATCCTTAAATACATGATACAGTAGCAATATTCGCAGAATAAATCTCAGAAGGTCTTCACGCCTTCTACAGCCCACAGACACAACTATCAGTGTCTAAAATAAAAGTATGTTTAAGGATTACTCCATTCATTCAATTCAACAGCTGAATCAATACCTAACTCTGGTCGATTCTTTACTGTCTGAACAAGACTAACTCAGTTACGGCTAGCAACTCCCTATTTGTAGTCTCATTGATCCATCGAGAAAGATCCGCTTGCGCCATAGATCGTGATATTAGTAGATTTCTCCAATAATTTCCAAAAGAATCCAAAGAGTTGTAAACTCACCAAAAGTAGTTGCCCATATGGTCACCAATGTCACTAAAATGGTCGCTAAGTCACCACCATGGTTACCTAAATTGATGCCAACTTGTTCTACCTCCAAGTTCCAGTTGGATAGTCATTATAATGTAAGAAACGGCGTTGCTTGCTAATATTATGATTTTAACATAAATTAATAGAGTAATATTAAAATATTACACATCCAGATATAAATTATTGACTCTATTTTAAAAATTCAATTAAATTCGGAACAATATTAAAGAAAAATTTAATAACTCCTCCACTATGCTATCTGAGCAGGTTACACAAATTAAGTGCTCAATTATGCTCCAATATAGCAGTTAGTACCATTTGTAGTTGCATAGTTTTATCTCCAAAGAAAATGATCACACCGTGACAATGTTGAGATATAAAGACGAGTTTTCGGTCCCAGAAGGGCAGTTCAGAAGGAGTAAATTTTACGACCTGTCTTTTGAACCAAAGCAAGCACTCAATAAATTTTGTGTGTTTTTAGTTTTCTGATTTTGCTTGGGAAGTTATTGGGAATACTGATAGCGAATGGTCTTAAAACTAATTCTACAGTATTGAAACACAAAAATAAATTATTATTAGAAATTAGCTGTGCTGAACTTAGCAAATCGTGTTTACTAAATAATGATTGCATATGAATCTTTTGCATAGAGTAAATTAATATTGTAAATATTTTATCTTTTATTAAATGTTTTATTTTTTTCTTTTATAATTGTACAGGCAAGCAATTCATGAAAATGTAATGTAAGTTTTTACTTATCTTTGTATAATTTTAAAATTTTGTGAAATTCTTTGATCAGAATGTAATCACGTGTTGCACATTCCACAAGAAGTAATTTAGAATAACGCTTTTGACAAAAAAAAATTATACAAATTTTTATTTTCACATAAGGACACATTTAAGAACTTCGATTGCTCTAAACTCATGTAATATGAAACATTTTAATTATATTTAAATATTATAACATTAATAATATATTTTTAATTCAGAAACATTCATTAGAAGACAAGGCCCAATTTTAAACAAAAACTAATAGCTTTTATTATTTTGTTTATTTTACTAATAAAAGTATTTAAAACTATTCAATTTAAATACACTATTATCTATATATTTATATAAAAAAATATGGTATGTTTTCTTTAGATCACAGTACTTTTCAACCTTTAAGTATTTATGACCCAATTTTCAAGATAATTTTCATGGCATACATAATTAGTGTATTGACTGCAATGATAATGTACTTATGACGCTAAGGCTGCAATACAAACTTAATTATAAACGTTACAAATTGTCAAGATAATTATTAAAATTTGAACTTGTTATTTTTAAGTAATATAAATTTTAATTACGTTACTTTAAAGAAGAATTTTTTAAAAAAATCTTTTATTTTCTTTCGATATGCTCAAGATCCAGCGTCAGAATTATAACACCCTCCTAGGGGCCTCTCCATACTTTAACACAGCTGCTTGTTTAGATATATTAGTTACCTGATATGAATTATGATGCATTTTAAAATATATTTAAAATGCTCCAACACTTGTAATACGACGGGAAAGCATTATATTTTATATTATCCTTTTTGTGTTTAATCAAGACGATGCCAAAAGATCACGGACATATTATTTTATTTCTACATCATGACTAGATATCATGCAAGATATTTTACAGGCCTAATAGCATCGTAGTCAACTAAAACACATAAAATTACATGCAATACTGTCTCGTGCATATTATAGGTGAAACGATCTCTATAGGCTCTGTATCAAGCTCCAGTTAATTATCATTAGAATAATGAGTTGTTTTGTTGTGGCGATTGTTTGGGATCCTAAATAGCCACTCAGAAAAGCACTAATGGAACACAAAGAGAGGGAGGGGACTAATGGTTATCTGATTCAATGAACTTTTTATATTAGAGAAGAGTTAATTAGAGTATTATTAATTATATTTGATTTATTGACGGGTTGATTATTAACGTCACCCTCCATAAATGCTTTGAGTCTTGTTAGATTTTATGTGAATTCTTTTACCTCTTAAGCGATTTACCCGTACAAAGTACGGCCTAGTGAAAGTTGGCCGCAACTGGTTTGACCCTTACGCCAGTGCCTCTCAAATTCAATAGTAAATTCAATAGGAATTCAATAGTAAATAGTAAAATATTTCAATAGTAAAATATTTTGACATTAAAAGGGGACACAGTACGATTCAATTGACCAAAATCGGTCAAAAAGTCAAATTTAATTTGTTTAGTCTAATTTTTTTTTATATCCTTTTCTATAACCTCACAAAATTTGAAAGCTCTAAACTTAAAAAACACAGAATTATGATAGCTTTTACGTTCGTTTTTATTCACATCCCTATGACAAATCAAAACTTTAAACTGCCGTATCTCAGAAAGATAAAATAACTAGTTTGTCTCCATTTAAAATGCTAAGGCTTTTTTTTATTGCGCCTAATGCTTTAAAAATTTTTACCTATTCCCAATAGTACATGTAACAAAAGTTAGTATGCATTTTTGAATCAAAGCAATATTTATTTTTAAAAATAATTAAACTCAGAATTTATACATTTTTTAAGGAATTTTCAATAAACATTCATAAAAAGAAGTATTGTAAGAATATCAATCACGTTAACGCAAAACCCATACCAACTTTTATTATACATAGTTCGACGTACTTGTAAATCAAATTTCATGTGTGTACGTCAATTTTTGTAGGAGTAGTAGCATTTTAAAATCACTTCAAAAATTTCAAGTTTTTCCTTAAAAAATTACGTGGCTAGCTTTTTATGAAATTTTGAACACAAAATATGTTTAACATAGTATACATACATAGGAGGCAACACAAAAAATATTAAAAATACTTAAATTAAAAATTTTGCGTAAATCGTACCATGTCCCCTTAAATCTACAATACGACTTTGCCTCCGACGTACATAAGCGTTTCGCTCAGCAAGTGCATTAATGGATCGAACATATATATACGTCTTTCCGAAGTACGATTTTTTTCTGTGTACGGCTATCGATAAAATTATTCCGAAGGCTTTAGAAGGCAATTAAATGGCCTTGACAAGTGTTTGCGAAGGATTTACATATTTCAGAAGATTTGCTTCTTCAGAGCATTCCCCCTCCCCCAATGTATCAGATACGCACGCCTACGTGGTAAACAGTGGCATTGGAGAGCGAATCGCGTAACTTAATGGTATAATATTTATGATATTTAGTGTCACTTATATTAGAATACGCGTATAAAATTGTTTTAAGAATACCATTACAATAAAAAGTTATTTAAGTACAATTTTTAATAAATAATGAACATAGAATGAACAATTTTCAAAATATTCTCCTTTTGTGAAAAATGCTTCTATTGTAATAGTAGTATTTTGCCTGTATATAGCTCAGACCTCTGAACAGAGAATCAACTAGAATTTTTGAAATACATAAATTAGAAATGGGTTTATCCATGTTTTACGACAACAGAGGGGAGAAATTTTTAGAAAAAAACGTCGATAATTATTTTAAATGATTGTAACTCTGAAAATAATGTGAATTTTTGAAAAATCACAGTTGAGACTCTGTACAGAAGTCTGAGCTATCTACAGGCTAAATATTTTTATTATGGAAGCATTTTTCACAAAAGGAGAACATTTTGAAAAAAAAGGTTATTCTAAGTAAATTTTTGCCAAAATATTGTATTTAAATAATTTTTTTGTCAAAAATGTCCTTAAAGCAATTTTATACATGTGTTCTAATCTAAGTGACACTTAATTTCATGGAAATTATCCATTTATGCTCTTTTTTAAAATCACGGTTCCGGACGTAGTCAGATACCTTAAATTAGTCATTAAATACGTTGGGAAGTACTGATTCATTTATAAGTGTATTATATTTGTGTAAATGTATATTTTATATATAATTACCTCAGAATGTATTTGTTTGTTTATTTTTAGTAAATTAACAATTCTCTTAAATCAGTTCTTCTTAAACTTTCAATATTGGCACCCCTTTTTCAATCATAATTTTTATCGCGACCCCCTTTATACAATAATAATGTGTTGAATACAATAATAATGCACTTTGACGCTAAAGCTACAAAACGATCTTAATTATAAACCGTACAAATTAGTAAGATAAGTATATTAAATTTTATATATGTAACTTTTAAGTAATATATATTTTAATTTTTTTCTCGAATTTTTAAATTGGAACATATTGTAAAATGCGGTAGCTGCTTTCATGACAAAATATAGATCTCAGCCAAATATAGAAAATGTACTCAGAGTGTCAATTTCTAATCGTAAACCTTCCTTTGAAAAACTTTGCTCTGCAAGACAAGCCCATGGAAGTCGCTAATACTTATTAAACTTGCTCTTAATTTAGTATTAATAAATTAGTTATAAAATACCTTGTGCAGCACTGATACATTAAAATTATACTGTCTGAAGTACCCGCTCTTCACACGAGTTCATTTTTTAAAAAACTAAAACATTCTTGGTATAATTTCTGAATTGTCAGGAAAGTAAACCCAAATGCGCGACAATGTTTACGAAAATATAAAAAGATATTTTAAAATGAATGCTCATATTATAATTTGTTTTAAGCGAACTGTAATTTTAAGCCTCACGGAATTAGCATTTAGTATTAATGTTAAACAATGAAAAATAATATAAAATTCTAATGAAGAATGATAGTGTTATTTTTAATATTTAAAGCGAGGCTTCAAAATGTTTTATCCCGGGGGCAAACACAAACTCGATACAAGGGTTAATGGTCACGCGGGGTGATTGAGTCACCCCAATCCTTTTTTTATAATTATTTTATTGCACACGATACAAATCGTGATTCCAGTGAATAATTTAATTAAGAGAAAGTAAACTTACCTATTTTCAAGAACTTTTAATTTTTCTTTGGTAACAAATAAACAGTTTTGCCAGAATTAACGATTTTGTGATCTGTGTGTCCCGCGCGACCACTTCCGGGTTAAAAGTCTCGGTCAAGTAATCCTTCAAAGTCATCTCCGTGGTTTTCCAAATATCATAAAACTCTTTCGCATGGAAAAAAGCGCAACACAGAAATAAATGCATTACTTACAACTTCCCTAAATGAGAAACAAACACATAAGAGAGGGGTCATAACTAACTGTACCAATAACTTAGAAGGTCAAACAGATTATCAGCAAAAACAGATTACAACTATAATGTGCAGTATTTCAAAAATAATCACAGTGATGAATTTTTTATGTTCCTAAATTTTTTTCGATTCTGGGTCTAGGATTTGTTTTTTTTTCTGGGAAAGAGTAGTAAAAATCACTCATCATGAGATTACAGCAAATCAAATAAAAGTTTTTTTATTTGGATTTTTGGATCAAAGATAGCTAATTAGGTATTGAAGAAGTTTTTATTTTTGAGAGAGAGAGAGAGATATTACTTATATATCGCCTATAAATTATATCAGAGTAAAAGTGCATTTTTTATTATGTCTGAAAGTATTTTGTTTTAATTCATTCCAGAGTAAATTAATTATTGTTTAAATCTTTTATTTTCGATATGCTCGCGCCCCCTAGGGGGCACGCCCCAGTTTGAGAAACACTGTCTTAAATAATATATTATTTTTGACTTTTCAATACTCTCGTGCCCTCCTCGTAGCGTTATTACGCCCCCAGTTTGTGAAATGCTGCCGGAAGCTGAATGGGCACTGATATTTTCTTTCTTTGATTTGCACTTATTTTAATTTTTATGGTGTATTATTTAGTGCTAGTATTATAAAAAGGCGATGCAGTTGGTCTATGATATGAAAATGCTTTGCATCCGACATGTTTTAGAATTTTTTGGGGGGTGAAAGCGGGAGTTAGGGTGATGTTTCATTATAAATGATAAAAAAATGTGCATTTTTCAATTCCAACAGTTAGTTTACACTCTCCTTATATATATTTATATAGCTTATTCAAATTTTCACACAATCGTTAATAAAATATTTTTTATTCATCCACTCAAGTTCAAATACATTTTTTTAAAGTTATAGTGGATGAAACTTGATGTTAATACAGTTGTTTCAAATATTTATTCATTGATAAATTTTAATTAATTACTTATAGTTTTAAGAGATATATTTGAGTCGATATTATTCCTCTAGATAGCAGCTCTATTGAATAAAGCAGCTTTTGTTAAATTTTTGATGAAGATTTAACTTAACCTGAATAATCAGGTGCTAGTTAGACATCAGCATATCTTTTACACTTGTTTTAAGATAAATTATTACTTATTATATTCAGCTTTTATTAAAAATTGTAATTACAAATTTAATGTGGGTAAACATTTTTAATGTTAATTTAAAAGGGGTTTTGTCACTTAATATTGTGATTCTATCAAATGAATATACATTATTATATTAATTGTAAATATTTAGTAAAAAGTAATTAAAAAATTTTTTTATTGACTTAAGCAGGACACGATTTTAATTTTTTGTTTTTTTATATTACTTGTTTTGAAGCATTTTAGTACAAAAAATGATCACTTGAGGGGTTACACCAATTATTTTTCTCAGAGTTCTAACTAAATATTGACGAATAGAATGCAAAAGTTTTCGGTGAAATAATTTAAGGTAAGTTAATTAGTGTGTTAAGGAACAACCAGAAAGATACTTTATAGGCTGAGATAGTAAGCAAACAGCAGATTTTCATAACACTTTAAATACATTTTGTCTTTGATAGTAATATTGATCAAGAAAGTATTTCCTCACAATAGCTATTGTATACATTTAAAAACAAAATTTGTAATGCTTTAATTGTTTTACCTTCCTCAAAATTCAAATGAAGGTTTGAGTTTCTATACCTATTTTTTATATTTATTATTAATTTTAAGAATGAAAACCGACAATTGAAATTGAAATACAGTTTTTTTTCTAAAATCATACATAAACTAAATTTGAAAGTGAATCAGATATTCCGAATCAAAATTATATAATTTCTGTTATAATCTTGCTATTATTGAGTAAAATATATTTTTTCTATTGGTCGTTTAAATAATGTAATGTAACATGAAAGGATTGCTAGCAAATCAGTTTCTTGTAATTCAAGCATGAAAATTGCTTTTAATCTTAAACTTAAAGCTCAGCTTCTGCAAAAATTTGATGAAATTAATGTACATAAAACCTAAAAATGTGATCACCGGTGTGATCTGATTTTGGAACGTGGGAAATTTGGACTGATAATAAACTATAAATGTCGCCGTATTTTATTAGAGTTATGATTTTATATGATTTTTTAAATGATTGATTTTTTACTGAGTTTTTCTGAACGGGTTAAAGAAAAGCTTAATGTCCTGTTGTGTTGGGTTTATCAACCTGCAAGGGTGTGACCGAGTTATTTGAATTGCCGGTTATCGAGTGCCGAGTTTTTGGACTCTGCTCTAATACTGAATCATTGTTTTGGATTACTTTACAACATTTCAGAAATCTGATTGTGCATCAAGCAGATTTAAGGGCTCTCAGGACTCTTAAATGGCAAATTTTTAAATTTTTTTGAAAAATATTTGTTAAAGCCTCAATATTTCTTAGCATTTTGGTACCAAAATTGTGTTGATACTGTGAAAACTTCCGATGTTATTGGGAAATAAGTTTTTGAAACTTAACGAAAACCCTATCTCTTTCTTATCTTAAACTTTATTTTTCGCAAAACAAAAAATTTTAGCTTGCTCTCAGGATTTCTCAGAAGCTGTTTATGGTATCAATTTGAAATTTTAAACGCGTGCTAAAAATAAGGCTCTTCATAACTTATACATCAATTTTCAAAAATAATATTAATAGAATTTTTTTTATTTGAATTTCAATAGATTTTTTTCTTAAAATTTAAAATTTTCGTTATAATTGTATTTAAATTTTTTTTTCTCTAAATTTTTAAAAGTCAGTATAACATCAAAAGTAAACATTTTTATACCAAGTAAAATTAGAGTTGTAAATTTTGATCCATTATATACTTCAGAATCCTGCGCGGTATAAAGATACTAATTTTTATATTTTTGAAAAACTGTCCAATTTTTATTTCTCAATAACTTTTAAAAATTTTTCTCAAATTCTGTAAAATTTGAAAATAATATAAATATATATGATTTTTATGTGGTAATAATTTCAAATTATTGTTTTTATAGCTTAGTTACATTGGTTTGAAGAAGGATGTTTTTCTCGAGTGCAAGGATATCTAACAAGGGTCCTGAGATGCCTTGAAATTGTTAGATTAAATGTATACACAATATATTCACAGAAAAAACCCTTTTACTACCATAACGGTCTTTATTTTGCAAAATAATAGATCTTTGCTAGAAACAGGTTATCGACTTCTATGCTTGGTTCATTTATCAAAGTTTCCGTTGCAGTTGAAATATGTAGATAATGAATAGGTGTAAATTGTTATCGACTAATACCGGGGCAATTTTCTCACAACTGGGAGCCAAATTCTTCTCTTTTAATGGAAAAACCGAAGTAATTTCATTGATAAAACTGTCTTATGAGAAATGATTTATTATTCTCTTAATTACAAAGTGATAAAAAATGCATAATGACTGGATTATGCCTTTACTGATTTCTTGTGATGTGATAAGTATTTTTTTTCCTGAAAAAAAGTGTAGGAGAATCTCAAAGATTAACTGAAAAATTATTATTCTTTTGCTATTGGTATGAAAAATAAATTTTTTCCTGTTTACATATGTGATTTATTAGAAATGCCTATAATTCAATAAGTTAACAAAATAACGTCTAAATCAGTGCTTCTCAAACTTCCGATTCTTGCGACCCAATTTTCAGTCATAATTTCCATCGCCCCCCTTTCTCCATACAATAACAATGTATTGAATTCGGTTATACTATGCTTTGATGCTAAAGCTACAAAACGATTTTAACGTCTCCCCACCGACGTATAAAAACGTCTTGGTCAGCCAATGTATTAATTGGTCCGTAAGAATATATACTTCTTTCCGAAGTACGATCCTTTCTGTGAACTTCTATCCATAGAATTATTCCGAAAGCTTTGTAATGCAATAAAATTAACTTGACAGTGTTTGCAAAGGATTTACGTTTTTCAGAGGATTTGCTTATTTATTCCTCTTCCTCCAATACATCTCATATGCGCGTCTGCGTGAAAAAACAGTGGAATTGGGGATTGAATCGTATAACTTTTAATCTCGGCAGTTAAGGGATTAATTATAAACTGTACAAATTATCAAGACAAGTGTTAATTTTTGTATATAATTTTAGATATGGCAATCCCATGGAGTCACTGGTAATTATAATACTTCCTCTTAACTTAAAATTGTTCAATTACTTACAAAATACATTGGGAAGTACAGATATATTTATAAGTGTATTATATTAGTACAAATGTGTATTTTATTTTTTTATTGTGCAAAATGTATTTTGTTTGTTTACTTTCAGCAAATGAATACTTTTTTAAAATAATCTTTTGTTTTTTTGGACTTTTCAATATCTTCGCCCCCCCCCTTGTAGAGTTATCACGCTCCCTAGGGGGTGCGCCCCACAGATTTAGAAACGTTGGTCTAAATTTCATTGAATCTGACAATAAGTTTAATTTTTAGAGAATTCCATGAAAAATCTGTACATGCCCCTATTGTATTTTTTGTTGCCAAACCAAGATGAAAAAGCCCAAAAAATTTCTTTACCTAGTTTTCTTCCTGTTCTTTGTTTTATATGAAGAGATGCTTATATACAGTGACATGCCCCTAGCGTATGAAAAGTTTGACTATACTTTCAAATATTCATTACAATGAAAAAAAAAAGATATTATTTTACGGTTTTTTTGTTTCACACACAAAAAAATTAACAATGCTTTAAAGCACGATTTCAGTGTGGGCACCATTATTTGCACACCCACACATCAAGTCTGTTAGCCTTTGCTTCTTTCGTCATGCAGATTTATTTGTGTTAACTTGCTAACCGTATCTGACGTCATTGCAAATCGTGTTCGTTTTTCATTGGTCCTGACGTCAGAGGTGGTTAGTATATGTACGTATTTTTTTTATGGAATCAGGTGAGTTCCAGAGATGTTTGCTACCAAGACAGAGGAATTTAGATTAGTAGGTAGGAAATTGTATTTAAGTTATGTTATCGTTTTATTTATGCACCAAGTGATGTCTACACCTTGATGCAGTGCTTCTCAAAGTTGCAATATTCACGACCCAATATTCAATCCTAATTTTCTTCGCGCCCCCCCCCCCATACAATAACAATGTACTGAATTCAAAAATTTACAAATACTTGACGTTTAAAGCTACGACAGACTTTAACCTCTTAAGTGCCCTGGCGTATATAAACCTCTCGCTTAGCCAAAGAATTAATTACCCTGGACGTATATATGTTTTTCCCGATCTTTTCTGTGCACTGCTATCCATAAAATTATTCGGAAGGTTTTTGGGAATGCAATAAAAGAACCTTGACAGTGTTTGTAAAGGGATTTACTACTCAGATTATTTTTGCTTCTTTATTCCTCCCCCCCCAATAAAAATCACATAAGCTTTCCCTACGTGGAAAACAGTTGGCATTTGGAAGAATCGCAAAACTTTTGATTAGCAGTCAAGGTTTAATTATAAACCGTACAAAAATATCAAGATAAGCGTTAATTATTATATTAAATTTTTATATAGTCATGCCCATGAAGTCACTGTTAATTAATAAACTTGTTTTTAACTTAATGTTAAATTAATTCTAAAATACATTGTATAGCATTGATATATTTATAATGTAATTATCAGTGTAAAAGTGTATTTTATTTTTTATTATATCAGAATGTATTTTGTTTGATTATTTTTAAGTATAAATTACTAATTTTTAAAATAATCTTTTGTTCTCGACTTCTCAATATTCTCCGCCCCCTTGAAGTTGTCACGCCCCCAAGGGGCGCACAGTTTGAGAAACACTGTCTTGATGTGGAAATATTTTAATAAACTTAAAAATCCAACTACTGTGTGCTTCCCTTCAGAGTCAAACCACACGTTACCTGCAAATTTCAGGTAACAAAGTCTACATGAGATTTATATACCTATTCTATGAAGCATTGCAATATCAACAATCTGAATGACCATCATTCCTTTAATCATTTCATTCCATCCAAGTCAGTAATTAGAGAGTGGTAAACAGTGTTTTTACGCATCCATACAAAAAGTTCAAAGGTGTTATGTCTATACATTTGGGTGGCCAAGGTATTGGATTTCTTCTTTCGAACCATCACCTGGGAACTTTTTCTAATTTACAAATTCCAATACGGTAGTGCCTCATTTACGCTGGCAATGTGTTGCGGATTTAAGTACGATAAACCCATATTCAACTTGTGCTTATTCTTGTGGTGAAGTCATTTTGAAACGACAAAGTTGCAAAATGTGGACATTGTGTCCCCTAGTTTGCATTTCGTAAAATAAAAACTTTAATCATTTCCTTATGAAACATAAAAAAATCATCAGTAAAGATCTTTTTTATTTTTAATTATTTTTTTGAAAGCTTAGTTATACTTTCCTGAAACTCTGAGTTTTAGATGAATAGCTCAGTACAAAATTTATTCCAGTAACCAGAATTTTAAAAGGAAATGGGACTAAAGTAAAAAGTTTAAGTCTAGGACAGTATGATGTGTGAATTATTCGTAATATGATAACTGGTTAGAGAAATTCTATTTTTTTATTTTTGTGTTATAGGTGACATTATATTGTTTGAAAGTTTAAAATTGTGAGAGAGAATGCAAAAGATATGTGTAAATTTGAAAAATATAGTTTATTATTTAGAACTGACTTGGAGTAAATAATAAAAAATTTGCTTTGCGAAATTCCTGAAATCACAGACACACAAAATCATTCTAAACAGACATATATTTCTCAATACTTATTATATCAATACTTATAGAATATTTAATTAATTAATGTTTTGTGCTTGGAATTCATAAAAGTCTAGCAGAGTTGTCAACTAACATAAAGTACTCTGTTAACAATTTTATACAATTTAGTTTTTAAATGATCTAGTGTTATGAATAATGAATAAGAAATCGATATGCGGAGTTATGAATTAATTTGTAACTTCACTACTGAGCTTCAATTGTTTGAATGTCATAACTGATTCAAATTCAAAAATCCACTTTATAGTACATTTGAAGAAAAAAAAAACTACTCTATCTAAAAACTAACTAAAAATTCATCAACTACTACTTTTTTATCAGGACCTGGCTTCAGCATAGGTGGAATCAAAACTACATATTTAGAACTAATATTTTGATTTTTTTTACTTCTTTATCAAAGAGTAACTTGCTAAAAACGATGAGCATTTTACGTTACATCAATATTTTTATTGTAATATTTTAATCCATTTGAATATATTCAATAGATATTTTAAATATCCTTCAAGGGTTTGATTCTTTTCGTTTGATGTATATAAAAGAAAAATTAAGACATAAATAATTTCTTTTCAAAAATAAAAAAAGTCAGATATTGGAAATTGTTTTTACAAGTTTCAACATATATTAATAAAATATATTTCTAAGGAATTGAAATTAGATACATAAATTCCAAATATCCTTGCTTTTTAACTGTAAGCATCGATCATTTTATCATTGATATCCATAAATTTATGCTGGGCTCGGATATTGAATCACGTAAAGGGATTAACAGAAATTATCTCGTTTATCCTTAATCCCGTTTTCAAATTCTGAGCAACATCCATACAGATGGATTCTTCCATGCTGACATTTGTTCCAAATCTACTTTACTAGTTGACTATTCGACGACCTCTCAAATGGTATAACGATCGTAATTCATTTCAGGTTGAGTGTTCAGTTCTGGATTATATATTGACACGAGTTTCAATTCAGTATGTGAAAATGAAATGAACTATTTCATAACAGTATCAGTTGCGTAGTGAAAATCGCTCTTATAAATACTGAATTTTTTTTTATCATGTAGAAAGTCAATTATAATAAATATTTTAGTTTTATCAAAAAAATATAAATTGAATCACCAAATCAGAAAATGGCCATTTAAATGACCAGTTTGTAATGTTAAGCAGTATTTGATGCAAAATGTTCTAAGAGTAAATTTTTATAAATTTCTTTCCCATCATATATTCATTTTAAATTTATTTACGTTTCTTATAAATATTTAATTATGTACTTTCATTGAGAAACAGAATGATTAAGTTAAAATGAAGTTTCCATCAGTACCTTTTTATTATTATTATTATTTATATAGTATGCAATTGTTTTTCGTGTTACTGTCTCGGTTTATTTATTTGCATATCAAGGGTCATCAATTATATATATATATATATATATATATATATATATATATATATATATATATATATATATATATATATATATATATATATATATATAATCATTATGATAAACCAAATGTCCTTTAATTTAATTAATGGTTCTTTGTGGAACAGTTACCCAAGTACCCAGTTATAGAGAAACATTATTTTTAATTGTATACAGTGTTTTCAATTAAGCCCATTTACTTATTAAATAAAGCTAATGAAAGAATCCATGCAAAATCCATATATAACATTCCATATGTTTTCATGTTATTTTATTTTTAAAATTTAGTTATGAACAATTTTTCCTTAAATATTATCACGCAGCCTGCATTAGTTTAAATGCTTTTTAGTGAAGTTTGCATATTTTTTTTTGGTAGTTATTGAATAAATTTTACAAATTAATTTTATTATTTGTAAATTTCTGATATACATTTAAAAGAGATTCTTATTGTTTTTATAATACAATGATATAAGGATTTTCATTTTTAAAAATTTCGTTCTTACTTTTTCTTTTAAGGAATCATACTACTTTCGAAAACTTAATTTTGAAAAAATGGAGATATGGGGATTTTTTTTGTGATTTTTAGATTTATTAATATATTTTAAGAATAAAAACGTAAAATTGAAAACAGAAAAAAAAAATTATTATTAAAAGGAGAAAAACTGGTGAAAATGTACAAAAAATTGCATAAACGGAGCCCGCTCTGTACAAAAAGTTTTTGAACAAATTCTCAATTTTTCAATTTTAATGGGTTACTTTGTTATTCATGTTTGAAATGACCTTCAGAACAATAGATATTTGAATTTTTACAAAAACTAGAGCACTCTATCTTAGTGACTATATGAAATTGCTTAAAATATAGTGATTGTATTCACATAAAGGACTGTAAATTTTGAAATAAAACAGTGATTGATAAATCGGAAGGTCAAAACACTTCTACTGTTATACAAAACATTCACCAAAGATTTCAGCAAATTATTTTCAAAACTTTTTAAGTAATCACTGTCCCCGTTTGAGTTTTTCGAAAAAAACACATTTCGAGTAAAACGCATTTTAAAGTTTGACATCTTGTGTAAAATTATGGCATCTTATTTTATTAAAACACTTGTAGTTTTTGTTCTAGCGAATCGAAAATAAAAAGCTTGGTATTTTTATTAATCTAATAGGATGGTCTATAAAATAAAATCATAAAAAAAGTTTGTCAATTTTTGAAAAAAATTATGGTTTTAAGTAGTCGGATACCTTAAGTTTTAAACTGTATCTTTTTTTAAAAATTCTTTATTTTAGCTTAATAATACAAACAAATGAAAAGGAGTGTTCAAACTTTGAAACTTTGTTTAGCCCTACAATCTTAGTTTGAGATTACATTACTGAGTCCGTTTTAATTTTACCTGTACTTTCTTGCTATATTCGTAATTTTTTAGCATTATATAGGAGAATTATAGAAATTTAGTATAATATTACTTAATAGTATTTGATGTAAAAACGCCTATTTTCATCGATGGGAATGTCAAACATAAATCTTTCTATTTCTTTTTTTATTCGTAAAATTATTTTGAATTCAGATTAACTTAGATTATCATAAAAAACTTATCTAAAATTAATTGGATTAATTGTTTTTAGACTGTTTAAATTGTCTGAAATATAACAAAGAAACGGAATAGATTGTAATATAGTTAAGAAAATTTGTAACCGTATTTGGTGGAAAGAAATATTGTGAAACAGAAAGAGATAAAGTAAAAGATGAAAAAATACTGTGAAACATAATTATTTGAGGTATACTACCCATTGTAATTGTGATTATGTTATTAGAATGCAGAAAAGATTAAACTTATTTTATTTTACCTCTAGTTTAAAATTTTTAGTCTTTGCCTAGCTCTTTTAAACTCGTTTTTAAAGGAGATTTTCATCTTCCTTTTCAGACATTTACCAGACAAAATCTTAGGCACAGATTCATAATTTATTTGACTTATTTACTAGTTCTCTAAGATTGCGTCTCTAGTTTAGAAGTTAGTTTAGTTTTTAGTTAGTCATTAGTTTATTTCTATTTATTTTGTTAGTTGATAGTAAATTTGCATTGATATTAAGAAAAGGTTTAAAATTTAAATTCTTGCCCCAACTTCAAGTTTTCATATAATTAACCAATTTAAATAAATTTTGAGGTTGGTAGTGCTTCTCAAAATTTCAATATTTGCGACCCCAATTTTCAATCATAATTTTCATCATCCTCCCACACAATAATAATATATCGAAGACAATAAAAACGTACTTTGCAGCTAAAACTACTATATGACTAATTATAAACCATACAAACTATCAAAATAAGTATTAAGTTATGTATATGACAAGCCCGTGAGAGGCACTAGTAATTATTAAACTTGTTTCTAATTTAATATTGATTAATTAACTATCAAAAACATTGTGAAGAACGGATACATTTATGAGCATATTATTTCAATGTAAATATGTACTTAATTCTTCTTATAGCACAATATAGTTTGTTTTGCTTCCTTTCAGTAAACTTATATTTATTTAAATGTTTTATTTTCAATTTTTCAATAAGTCCGTGCCCTTCTTACAGGGGCATAACCCCCTCCCCTCCCAAGGGGCATGCCTCACAGTTTGAGATTCAGCTATTCAGTAATTATTACTGAATGGATTTATTCAGTATTCTATCTATTCATTTATTCAGTAATAAACCCTCTGACCGTAACATCCGTCTCTCAGACGGGGATGATTTGCTTTGAGGCCTGTAGATAACGCTGTGATGTGATTTTTGGGCTGGATTGCCTTGACATCTTTAATTGGACTCTACCCAGTGAGAGGATCTCGTGGTAGTACATGGCGACTTTCTTCAACTCATGATACGTGTGATTTTTCTTATCTATCACCATCTATCAGACGGATATTCCTATAGTTTTTTCGTGTTTGGTATTATTATTTTTATTTACTTTTACATGAATATATATAACTTTTAATCAGTTTTTATAAAAATGCTAGTCACAATTCTAGTGACAAAAATATATTGTCGTGCTTGATTTACCCCCACACGTGTTATTTGAGCCATACTCAATTTCATGAGCTATAAGGACATTTAAAACAGTCATTAAGGTAATAAAAGTTTAAAAGAAATTGCGCACCCGTCTGTCAGACGAAAGTTTCTCAATGAGGCAAAAAATTGATGTTCTGGCCAGAGTGTTAATTTAAATAAATGCGAGAGAAAAGTAAAACTAAATGCATATTAACTCAGAGATTTTATCACATTTTCAAATTGTTTCCTTTCATTTCCGTGTCATTCGAAGAATTTTAAAAAGTTTTGTACAATTAAATAAACTTCTGAATTAACCTCCAAAAACTTCTTTCTGTATCTAAATACAAAACTAGGAAATATATTTCATAAATTACAACTTTATAACTCTAAAAATATCTTAATAGTAGTTTTAAAAAAGGAAAACAATTTGGTGACTAGAGCACATAAATCCAGAATTTTTACTATTCCACAATTTAAGTTATTCAAAAGATGTGTTTCATATCGAAGAATAGGTTCTTACGAATCAATTATGCCAAATAAAGAAAACAAGTAAAAATTATGAAAAAGCTCGACATGTGAAAATGAAATCGATTGTTTTTTGTTCTTAGTAAACTAAAATCAATGAGTTATTTCTGTTATCCGTTTATATTCGTGCTTTTCCTTCTTGAGATTTTTTACCCTATGTGTTTTGCTGGCACTTACTTTAAAATTATTATTTGGAATCGTCGCTCGCGTGTTTTATGAAATACATGCTTTTTTTGAAAATGATGGATCCTTCTGATGCTGAGGTAGTTAAAAAAATGAGAAATGTGAGTTATTTTAGATTTAGAAATAAATTTTGATTAAATAAAAATGATTTATCATTTCATGGACTGAAAATTTAATTACGTTTATGAGTTCAATCGTGAAAGAAAATTTTTTTCAAACTTATTTCCTGCTAATGGTTTTCGGAATATTCTTATAAAAATGCTCCAAAAATACAATTTGTATTTAAAATAAAACGTGGAATCATTACTAATTAATGATTAATTTAATTTAAGCAAAATATTCGGAAATATTAATAATATTTTTACTTAAGAGTTAATAACTAGAATTAAAAATTTTACTTTAAAATACACTTCATTAACTAATTATTATGAAATTACATAATTTTTGATATGGGAAATAAAGTCTCAAAGTTTTTTTACCAAGCAAATAAATATGCGTCAAATATATATATGTTTTAAAGCAAGTTATATGAATCAAATATTTCTTTGAAACATAACTGTCTACCTATCAAACAATATAACATTTTTTTCAAAACATTTTTTGTAAAAGAAAAAAACTACCTACAGTCTGCATTAAACAGAATAATCAACATGTTTAAAATAATTAAATTTGTTTAATTAAGATTTTAAAATCCATTTTCATGTACGCTTTTCACGAGTTGTAACAATGCAAATGCTCATGTAACTATGTAATGAAAAGATTTGTAGACGAATTTTAAAAAGTTTTGTACACTTTTTCTTGAAGATTGTGATAATGTAAATGATTATGCTAGCGGGAATGTCGTAAGACAAAATTTAAATGAATGAATGCAATTTTCTTTGAATAATATCCATTTCTAAAGCTCCATATAATATATTTTCCTTATGATTACTTTTATTTAAAAATAAATATTCTCACATTATTTTTCTTTTGATTGCGACTACTGATGTATTGTTAAATTTAATAACAAAAGAAATTATATTTACAATGAATTTTGATTAAATGATAAGATGTGCTCCTGAGATTAGGAATCGATTTTCGAGTGCTATTTTTTATGCATAAATTAATATTGAATCAATATGTTGTAAACTGTTTCAAAATTATTAGGAATTGATTCAGCATAGTATGAAGAGGTCACCATAGAATTAAGGTTATTACAATGCACAACTTTTTTAGCCACTCATTGCCTACATTTGCACTCAAAATTAAAGTGTATTTACTCTTAACAATGTCAAAAAGTTTTTTGAGATCACTTTTTTTCATTCGAAAATATCTCTAGATTCAAATAACTTTCCAATATAGCAAAATGTCACTTCGTCTTTATATGTAGATTTGGAATTTTTCCAAACGTAAATTCGACTAATCAACTTTCGACGCTCAACTTTTAAGCAAAAACCAAGTACTTTGCTTACATTTTTCGCCCTTCAAATGGGCGTGGCCCAGCTTCAACGATTATTTAAAAATAGGTTTTAAGGGCCTCTAATTACCCTGGAGGTAAAAGTAAGGTATTTTTAGAAAGGTTAAAATCTACACAATTTGAAAATGTAAAAAACTCAAATTGTCAAAAAAATAAGATTTTAGCTTTCCAATACACCTTAAGTACTATCATACTCATTTGATAAGTATTACTATATTAATTCAAAAAAACAACCGATAACTTATAACGATAAATGCAAAATATATTTTTGAAATATATTGCAATGAAACTATCCTTCACTTCTTTTGTGTCACTTACAACAATCAGCGATTTTCTAAGTTAAAAATATTAATATATATTCGAATAGTATTATTAAAACTTTTAAATAACATAATTAGAATTATTTTTAATCTAAAAGAGAAATGCAAGTCTTTTCATTTCTAGAAATGGATTTAATTAAATTATTTAGAAGCAGGATATGAAAATTATTAGAAGTACATTTTCAAGTAATTGGTAACTTAATTTAATTGGGCAAAAAAATATTGCTATTATATTAATATAATGATAGATTGCTACATAATGATATAATATTGATAAAATATATTATATCATTATGTAGAACTATAGTGTGAAAATTTTGTGCATGTTGCATCGCTTTACCCTGACAAATGTTATGCAATTTAATATAATTATTTTAGACACAATCCTGAAAATGTATGTAATAATGCAGAATAACTTGTATCATAAGCACGATTTCCCTAACTGTAGAGCACCTGAATCCTTTTATAGTAATATAATCTTCATAACTACATCAAAATTAGTTTAGATCAGGGTGGAGTTTGCCAGACATGTTATTCAAGCTTACAACAAAAAAACATTAAAAAATAGTTTCGTCATATTTAATTTTTAGTAATATTAAAAGCCTTTTTGCAAAACGTTTATTGGAACACCAGATTTATAAATATTCAATTATAAATTAAGTCATTATGATTTGGAATTATTTTAGTGAATTCAAAGTTCATTACAGTTAGAAAAACTTTGTAAGGATTACGAAAAATCCAGGAATAATTCAAAACTTTGGAATACATGCCAAAACCCGTGGGTTATTTTAATACTTACGTTTATACTATATTTGCATAGGTAAGAAGCAAATTTTAAAGAAAAACAATAAAGTCTTATTTAAACCACATAAATTAATGATGTCAGTTCATTAAAACACACATGCTAGAGCAAATTATAAATATTATAATTCGATATGATTAAAACAAAACATAAATTCCATACTACATAATTTCGCTTGTTGAGAGAAATATTTTTCTTAAGGTATCCGACTACGTTCGGAACCGTGATTTTAAAAAAGAGCATAAATGGATAATTTTCATGATATTTAGTGTCACTTAGATTAGATTACATGTATAAAATTGTTTTAAGGACATTTTGACAAAAAAATTATTTAAATACAATAATTTAGCAAAAAATTAAATTAGAATAATATTTTTTCAAAATGTTCTCCTTTTGTGAAAAATGCTTATTTATAACAATATTTTGCCTGTACATAGCTCAGACTTCTTTAAAGAAGCTCAACTATGAGTTTTGAATAATTCAAATTATTTTCAGAGTTACAACCCATTGAACCAATTATCGGGGTTTTTTTTCTTAAAATTGCTCCCCTCTGTTGTCGTAAAATATGGATCAACCCACTTTTAAGTTATATATTTAAAAAATTCTAGTTGAGCTTCTGTAGAGAGGTCTGAGCTATATACTGGCAAAATATTATTATAATAGAAGCCTTTTCCACAAAAGGAGAACATTTTGAAAAATAATTTTTGTAAGTTAATTTTTTGCCAAAATATTGTATTTAAATAATTTTTTTTCAAAATGTCCTTAAAACAATTGTATACATGTATTCTAATCTAAGTGACACTAAATATCATGAAAATTATCCATTTATACGCTTTTGCAAAATCACGGTTCCGAACGTAGTCGGATATCTTAAATAATGTTAACTGAAGAATTTTAGAGAAAGTAGTATGAATGTTAATAACATTGATGAATTGCTTACAACCTTCAGTTTTGAATCTTACAAATGCCTCCCATGATGAGTAATAAGAAACTGAATGGAGTTTTGACCTTCAAAACCTTCTCAGGGGAGAGAGTTATATTTACTTCACACTATAAAGTAACACGAGTCCTATTACAGACGACTCTTGTAACTCGGTCAAGTAACAAGATCACAATCTTTGAGCTGGAACCTCCCTCTCCTAACTACCACACCAATGGGAAGACATTGAACCTAGTCAAACTTTCAATCACAATTTTATTCACCCCCTCCCTCCATACAATAAGAATGTTTTAAATTAAATTATACTATACTTTAACGCGCTTAATTTACAAAATGACTTTATCCCTTTAAGTTCCACCGGCGTATATGAATGCCTCGCATAGCCAAATCGTTAGTTGACTCAGACGTATATATACGTCTTTTTGAAGTACGATCTTTTCTGTGCACTGCATCTATAAAATTACTCTAAAGGCTTTGGAATGCAATAAAAAGACTTAGACAGTGTTTGTGAAGGATTTATTAATTTCCGAGTATTCGCTTATTTATTCATTTTCTACCCTACCCTCCAATATGCCACTTACCCTCGCCTACGTGTTAAACGGCGGTATTGGAGACAGGATCGCATAACTTTTAATCGGTATTTAGGGATTAATCATAAACCGTACAAATTATCAAGATAAATGTTAGTTTTTGTGCATAAATTTATGTATGACAAGCCCATGGAGTCATTGGTAGTTATTAAACTTGTTCTTCACTTAATATTGTTGAATATATTGTGCAATACTTTTATAAATGTATTATATCAGTGTAAATGTGTATTCAGTGTCAGTGTAAATGTGTATTCAGTGTCAGTGTAAATGTGTATTCAGTGTCAGTGTAAATGTGTATTTTATTATGTAAAATGTATTTTGTTTGTTTAATTTTAAGTAAAATAATATTTTTTTTAAATAATCTTTTGTTTTTGACTTTTCAATATGTTCGCTCCCCCTTCGTAGATTTATTACGCCCCTTAGGGGGGCGTGCCCCACAGTTGGAGAAACGCTGTCCTAGACAGATTTAACGTGCATCTTTCTCTCTATAAGGCAGATCTTTAGTGGTAACAGGTACTCGAACCCGCGACACTCCAGCCACGAGTTCGAGACCATTAGCACTAAACTATGGTGGGCCCCCAAAATCTTCTTGGAGAAGTAGAGTAAATTCTAAGAGTAATAAAATAACAATAATAGTATTTATTTTTGACGTTGGATTCTAACTCAGAATTAAAGATTTAGTAGTCAAAAAATCTAAGGTAGATCTTAAATGATGTTTGCTTCGTAAAATGTCTTTAAAAAATCAAACAATGGCGTTGAAAAAGTTTCTAACAATCACGAAGTTGTTTTCTTGTATATGTGATATTGGTCATAAATTTATAAATTAAAATATTAATAAATTATTTTTAAACTCAAAAATATAACTGTTGAGTTTAAGAAAAAGTTAATGCATACGGCATAAATAAATATAGATGTTTAAATCTATTCACACGCATGTAGAATATAGCTAGAAAACTTATTTTACTTTCAATCATTATTATTTTTACAATTTTACATTAAATATCCCAGATATAATTTATACACTTTAATACTAATTAAATTATCCATTTTATGCATGCTATCTCCGTGATTATCATCGCAATTTTTTAAATATCACATTCAACCATAGAAAATATCTGTTTTTGATTTCAAAAACAGTTCATAATACTTTAGATATGTTCAACTTTCTATTCGAAATTAATATTGATGTAAGCAAGAGGGATTAGAGTTAGCTCCTAAATTAATCTCCAACATAATTGTTTTCTTATGTATGTGTTTAAATATCGAGATATCACTGAGTTTCTAATCAAAAAGATAAATTTCTAAGTTTCTCTTTGACTTTTGAAGCTTTTTCAATTAAATTTTGGACCAAAGTATTCACTCAGTTTACTTACAGAAGCTGGAATAATTTTATTTTACTTTCAGTATATCTGTTTTACTTATTTTGTTTGTTATGTATTTCCCTACATTTTTTGCACAATGATTTAACATATCACTAGAAATCTAGTTTATCAAGATGAATGCTCTGCAAATGAAGTGTGTGTGCAATCCTTTTTAAATCAATACACTGAAATTAAGAAATTAAAACTAAACAATTGAACAAATTTTATTATATAGACTTAAATGTCTTTCCAATATGGCTTTAAAAACTTTTTTACATTGAAATAAAGTTTCATAAATAAATATGGCATCCAGAAAATGCATGAATTCATTCTTAAAAAATACAAGAACTATCTCATTAAAGTACTCGTATTTGTAGGAAAATAAATTGAAAAAAAAATCTATTTTAAATCGTGTTACCTCTTTTGTACAATATAGAATAAGTTTTTAAAAAGTTGTATTTACCCATAACTTTTGTGCATCTCTTTTATCTTTACAGCCTTTTTTTTCTAGCATTTGTTTTTACACAATTTTCATTCAAAATTCCTTTTCAACAAAAGCATTTTGTTCTTACAGTTTCTTTACTTTCTGAAGTACATTAGAACCGTTGCTATCCTGTTTCTCCAGAAGGCAAGAAAATGTAGAAAAGAAGAACTTACTGAGATAAAGCTTTTATTTTCTACATCTTCCTAAACTAGTCCACTTAATCCGAGGAATTTGAGAGTTGGAAATCAAAAATGAAATCAGATAACCTGGATTTAGCTTTTTCTTCGAAATGTGTTTGGAAAGTCACCAAATAACTTTTCCATGTTTCTATTTGAGAGACAGTTTGAAAGGGGCTCTGTCTGCATTTAGGCCAAGAAATTATTCCTAATTGACACAAGGATGAATAGAAAGTACAAAAAGAATGTCTTAGAGATTAAACTTGTTTCTCTGAAAGTTTTTATTTTGTATTTGTTCCGGGTAATTTGTAGGTATTGGGTCTCTTTAAATCATATGAAGATTTTCTTGAATAATTTATGTAACAATGTTACAAATTACCCTGTATCATTAAGAAGGTCTTAGAGAATAAACTTATTTCTCTGAAAATTTTACTTTGTATTTGTTCAGGGTAGTTTGTAGGTATTGGGTCTCTTTAAATCATATGAAGATTTTCTTGGATAATTTATGTAACAATGTACCAATGTTACAAATGACCCTGAATTATTAAGAATATCTTAAAGATTAAACTTACTTCTGAAAGTTTTTTTGTATTTGTTCAGGGTAATTTGTAGGTATTGGGTCTCTTTAGAACATATGAAGATTTTCTTGAATAATTTATGTAACAATGCACCAATGTTAAAAATGAATTTTTTTTTTCATTTACTGAATATGACTTTAAAGTATCCGACAACCCTAAAATCCTGATTTTTTTCAAACATTGACAAAAAAAAAATTATGATTTTATTTAATAGAGCATTTTATTAGCTTGATAAAAATACCAAACTTTTTATTTTCTATTCACTAGAACAAAACCTACAAGTGTTTTAATAAAAGGAGATGCTATATATAACTTTACACAAGATGTCAAACTTTAAAATGGGTTTTACTCGAAATGTGTTTTTTTTTTTCGAAAATCTCAAACGGGGACAGTGATTGCTCAAAAGGTTTTGAAAATAATTTGCTGAAATTTTTTGTGAATGTTTTGTATAACAGTAGAAGTGTTTTGACCTTCAGATTTATCAATCACTGTTTTATTTCAAAATTTACAGTCCTTTATGGGACTATAATCACTGTTTTTTTAAGTAATTTCATATAGTCACTAAGATAGAGTGCTCTAGTTTTTGTAAAAATTCAAATATCTATTATCTTGAAGGTCATTTCAAACATGAATAACAAAGTAACACATTAAAATTGAAAAATTGAGAATTTGTTCAAAAAACTTTTATACAGAGTGGACCCCGTTTACGTAATTTTTTTTACATTTTCACCAGTTTTTTCCCCTCTTAATAATAATTTTTTTTTCTGTTTTCAATTTTACGATTTTTCCTTAAAATATACTAAATAAATCTAAAAATCACAAAAAAATCTCCATATCTCCATTTTTTCAAAAAAAGTTGTCGCAAGTAGTCGGATACCTTAAAGTTATGTTCTATATTTTCAATTTTATGAAGTTATTTAGTCGATCAAAACTTCTAAAAACGAGGACATATCAAATAAGAACTCTTTTCGCTATTGATTATTTTTGGTTGTTTACGATTGCTCTTGTGGATGTTTTCTTTTCATATCCTGATGCTATATTTTCTTATTATTTAGATAAAGGCCATTAATTTTTTCGTAAACACACATTGATTAAAATTAATGGAATTATTTTCATAAGAAAAACAATTTAATTATTTTAATAATAAAAAAAAACTTGATGATTTTTCCACAGTAAATAGGAGCAAATTTGGAGGAATATAATAATTTGGTAAGGGTGCGTGAATTTTTTTTAGGTTTCATAACTGAAAAAATAACAATATTTTTACAGTCTGAAGTCAAAAGTTTGCGAGTTAGTCTTTTTTTTTATTAGAAGAAAGAGAAAGAAACAATAACAATATTTTTGAAAGTAAATTGTTTAAACAGTTTTTTGAGTAATAAAATACTTTCTAGGTGTATTTTTGATGCAAATCTGTTCAATACATGTTATTTTTATGCAAGACAGGATTGGGTAGACGAAGAGTAGAGATGGACTTGAAAAGAAGTTATCGTGTGCAACTGTGGCTGTTTTATAAATATGTTGATTAGAATATTATGACTTTATATTTTTTGGAAGTTAAATGCTAGTACGGATGTCAAATACTTTTGTTTTTGAGCATTAGATATATCTGTACAGGCCACTGTGACTTAGAAAGATAACATTATTTTGAAATAGAAGAGTATTATTAGAAAGTGAAATATATTACAGCTCTATTTTTGAAAATTTTGTTAGTATACTCAAGGGAGTTAATCTTTGTACTAAGGAGAAAAATATTTTTATTCCTGGAATACTGCAAGAATTTCAGAATCGCCTTCTTAGAACAGCTTGAATTCTACTGCATTCGGTTTTAATTGTTTTATTTCTTTCAGTCATATCATTTCTTATAACAGTGTTTCTCAATGTGGGCGCGCGCCTGGGGGCGCGATAACCCTTCAAGGGGGCGCGAGCATATCGAAAATAAAAGGTTAAAAAATTAATTTACTGGAATGAAAAAACAAAATACTTTCTGATATAATAAAAAATACAGATTTACATTGATATGATTTATATATATCATCTGGTGAAAAAAGGTCATCAAAATAAAAGATTCTACTTTGAACGCTCATTAGCTATCTTTCATCCTATAACCAAAAAAAAAAAATATTTTGTTTGCTTTGCTGTAATCCTCCCATGAGAGATTTTTATTACGTTTCTTTTAACTTAAAATATTACTTTTTGGTGAACTACGGGTATCGTTACCAGCATTCCTTTTTAGGGAAGTTGTAAATTATAAAATTTTGTTGCGCTTTTTTTCACAATGTGAAAGATTTTTTTGATACATTGATAAGCATATTGATCACTTTGAAGTATTATGGCCAAATTTATTTTATGAGTACACTGAAACATATAATACAAAAATCGTTAATTCTGGGAAAAATGTTCATTTGTTTTTCCAATGACCTTGACAGAGAATCCCCAATATGACAGTCTTAATGGGAAACTAAAATGAATTGATAGCATATCTCCTTTTTGGGAGTGGCAAACGTTTTTAGAATGTTAAGGTAATTTGTTTAGACCGAGCTCCCGGCACGACCACTACTTTTCAAAAATATTTTCTTGAACATGCTGCATTTTCCCCATGAATAACTTAGTGGTTTTAATTGTGGATGTTGTTAATTGATTATGTTTATAAATGTACTGAGCAGAATCTAAAAAAGAATTGGGTATCTGTGATCTTTCTGAAAGGAAATTTAAGTTGATCAAACAAGAGAAACACTTACGAAAATAATGCATATTAATCATGTTAGCGAAAGTAAATTTGAGAAAAGCAATAAACATGAAAAAAAAGGAAAGTTTTCAATAGCTACATTAAGAACTTTATCAAGAAAATATGAAGCCCTGTCAAAAAGACACAAGCAAGGAAAAGTTCAACAGGATATTTGTCGACCATCAAAGGATATTAAAATTACAATAACGTGAACAAAATGTGACAGTTTAGCTTGCAAATAACTTACCTGTAATTTTAGCAAAGTGTTGTGATTTGTGTCCTTATTAAGGTCACGCACATTTAAACAATTTAGTTCAATTTGTCGGAGATTTTTTCAAATATGAAAGACAAATTTGAAAATCCTTGAAATAGGTAAGTATATTTTTCTGAAGTTAAATTATTCACTGAAATTGTGATTTTTATCTTGTATATTAAAAATAATTATAAAAATAGAATTGGGGTGCATCAATTCCCGCGACCATCAAATAGTATCGAGTGCACACCTGATCCCGGGCTTCTTCTCGTTTAAATATTAAAAAATAACACAATTGTTATTCATTAGAATTTTATATTCTTTTTATTACTTAACATTTATTCTAAATGCTATTTCCTGCGAGGCTTAAAATTATGTGCCTCATTCAAAACCGTTTATAATATGAGTATTCATTTCAATAAATCATTTTACATTTTGTATACACGTCAGTAATTTGGTTTTTACTCTCCTGGCAATTATAAGCTGCTAAAACAAGAATAATATATTATAATTTTTTAAAAAATAATCTGTGTTAAGAGTGGGTACTTCAGCCAGTATAAGAACAAGTTTAATAATATCAGTGACTTCCATGGGCTTCAGTGTCTTGCAGAGCAAAGTTTTCAAAGGAAGGCTAAAAATTGTGAAATTGACACTCAGTTATTTTTGATATTTAGCTCAGATCTATATTTTTATTCTCAAAGCAGCCATCGCAGAAAAATCTGGATTCAAAGGTGGCGTGTTTTTGTTTTCAGTAGAGCACCCACATCCACCTCTATCCAGAATTAAAGAGTGATTTATTACAAAATGTTCCCTTTAATTTCGTCACTGGATGTGAAATTTATGAAGATCTCTTTTCAGCAGTTGAGAGCCCTTCTAAAGTATTTTGGAATGGGATCCCTAACCCATTCGTAACTTGCTATCAATTTGCCCCCGTCTGTGTACTTGTTGATGCTTTCTATCGTCGAATGCTCAAGTAGATTTAAAAATATATCGCGATTTTGTTTTAATCCACCGAAAATACTTAATACCGTGAATTAAAAATTAACGCGTGAATTATGAAATGTACATTCAAGAGAGATTCGGGAAGAATGTTTCGGCCCAAAGCTACTAGAATTGTAGGGTACTTTTTTAAATTTTTTGGGCAGACGTTGTTGGGTTCCTAGACTCAAGAACGTTCGTGAGGATCCCAGATGTAATGAATGATAAAGAGCAACATAGAGTAGGCTTTTTTTAATGCTTTTGTACTTTTTGGTTTTGGATTTGGGGGGAAATAAATTTAAATATTATTTCTCAATCTGTTTCAATTTAAAAATTAGAGACAGAAAATAAAAAAATTAACCTATTACAAAAATATTATTTTAAAATATATATTACTTAAGAGTAAATATAAAAAATTTAATACTTATTTTATTAATACAAATTAAGAACAAGTTTAATAAGTATTAGAATTTAGGGGCTTTTTTCTTGAAAAAAAAGGTTTTTTTTAAAAATTTCCCTTTTGGTTTCTTTCTTTTTTAAATTCTTTTTTTTTGTCTCTAAGCAGCCACCGCATTTTAATATAAATTTAAAAATTAGAGAAAGGAAAAAAAAATAATAATTATCCTATTACTTAATTTTTTTTTAAAAAAATATATAAAAAAATTTAATACTTATGTTAAATTTGTGCGGTTTAATTAAGATCGGGAGGGATTTAGGGGCAAAGGGATTTTTGCATTCAGTAATTTATTAATGTATAAGGGGAGGATTTAAAAAAAGGGTTGAAAAGGGGCCAGATTAAAAATTTGGGGAAACACTGCCCTTTTAAAGTTGGATAATTGTTTATACTCTTTTTTTAAAACCCTTTCCCTTAGCCTTTTTGGAAAAAACACTGCTGTTTTTCATACAATTAATCATTAGTTTTAATACATAGTTTAGTTTGAGTTTAGAAATGAAATAATAATTCGAAGTCACAGAAAAAAGGGTTTCGGCAAAAGGTAATTTCTAAATATCTTGCTGTCTTAATTATTAAATGATAATATAATATTCCGAGATGTAAAAATTTGAAATTTTTATTTTTCCTTACTTCAACTTAGAACAAGATAATTTGATTTTTCCTTGGTACCATATCCATCATAAATATATTCATCGTTACCTAATATGAACTGATAAAATAATTGATAATAAAATTTATAATTTTTTAAGAACGATCGATGATTCCCAAAACTACATCAAAAAAAAAAGAAAATAAGGATTTATTTTTTAATATGTACAAAGAATTTTACAAATTTTATTTAAAAAATAATTTAAAAGGAAATATTTTAGATATTAATGAGATACTTATCTTTTGGCTTGAGAACTGCAACCCAAGGATATCTATCTAGTTTTTATTAAATATAATACAGTTTTTTACTATTTTTTTTGGGACCTTTAAAACGTAGTAAATAGCCCAAAGATCATCTCTTCATACATATGAAATGAAAAATTTTAAAAAGATTTTTTGTTTTGAGTTTATTTTTATAATCAGTACATT
>BMAV01018783.1:0-126592 GCA_019973955.1 Trichonephila inaurata madagascariensis | reverse complement strand
TTACAAAAAAACTGAAGAACAACATGTGGAAGTTGTTTATAAAACTATTGAATATCATTTAGCTATGTTGGCAAAATTTTTTAAAAAATATTTTTGTGGGGACAACTTGATAGCAAGTTACAAGGGGTTAGAACCCTTTTTCAAAATACCCCAAAAGGGGCTCAACTATCGAAGAAGAAATTTTTCTGTTTACCCAAAAGACAATTTTGTAAAAAACTTTTTTCAATTTTGGGCGAAGTAGATGATGAATTTTCTGCACAAAACAAAAGATTTCGTATACTACTACCATTTTCAACATCTATCTTTGTGAAACCGGATTTTTGGGTGGCTGTTTTGAAGATAAAGTATAGATCTCAGCAAATATAAAAAAAGAACTTGAGTGTCAATTTCTAATATTAAGCCTTCATTTGAAAACCTTTTTGCTCTGCAAGAAAGCCCAGGGAAGTCACTAATAATAATTAAATTGTTCTTAAATTAGTATTAATAAATTGTTATAAAATACATTGTGCGTTACTTACAATTATAAGTACACTGGCTGAAGTACCCGTTCTGGATTATTTTTAAGAATAATACTTATTCTTATATAATAGTTTAATTGTAAGGAGAGTAAAACCAAATCCCAAAACAATGAAAAAAAATATAAAATGTTTTTTTAAAATGAATACCCTATTATAAATTTTTAAAAAAACGAACTGAAATTTTTAAAGCCTCACAAAATTTTAGATTTAGAATTAATATTAAATAAGGAAAATGAATGAAAATTTTTAAAAAAAGAAGAATAATTGTGTTATTTTTTAATATTTAAAGCGAGAAACCTTCAAAATGTTTTAACAGGGCAGGCGCCCAATCCACGCTAACGTTAAGGGTCACGCGGTGTATAAGTCGCCCCCCCTTTTTTTTTAATTTTTTTCTATACACGATAAAAATCACAATTTATGAATAATTTAATTAAAAGAAAAATATACTTACCTACTTTCAAGGACTTTGTATTTTTTTTAATGATTTGGAAAAATCCCAAAAAACTAAAGAAACTGTTCCAAACGTGTTGAAGAACATAAATCACAGACACTTTTCACTAACAATACAAGAAAGCTATTTTGCAAGCAAAATCGCCATATTTTGCTCACGTTATTGTAATTTTGCTGTTCTTGATGATTCACAAATGGCATGTTGAACCTTTTTCTCTTGCTTGTGTCTTTTAAGCGAAGAGTTACATTTATGGCTTCATAGCTTTTTGATAGAGTTCTTAGGCAGCATTTGAAAAATTTCTATTCAACTCAAGCGTTTCATGTCTATTGCTTTACCTTCATATTTACTTTCGCTATCCCACGATTAGTATACAATATTTCATCAGGTTCTTCAATTGCTTGATCAGTTTCACTTCCTTCAATAGAGATCACATGATGCCCATTTTTTTTATATATTCTGCCTATTTACATTTATAAACCATAATAAGTCGTACAACACAGTAACCAAAACCACAAAGTTAATCATAGGGGAAAGTATAGCATATTCATAGAGAATATTTTTGAACAAAAGTGGTCGTGTAGGGAACTCGATCAAAACACTGCGACATAGCCATCCTGTGATGACTATGTCGTTCCGATCCGCGGCCAGAGGTGTGGGATTATCAAAATGATGAGACATGTTGGTTCTTAATACAACTTTTATTAAGAATAACTTATATTACTTAATTCTAATTGACAACTTTAATTAAAGTGAGAGTTAATCAATTCAATTAAAACCTTATATCCAAGTCAGATCACGCAACTAGAACATTTATCCCATTATAATAAATTAACAGATTCGTCTAACTTCCTATATAATATATTACCTTGCAGATCTCCTTCCTTCAACGCCAGAAAATATCTATAATGTAATTTCAAATATGCGAGCTTCCAACTCTTTATAATTTACTTCTATATTTCTTCCAAAACCATCGTACAACTAACTCTTGATCTGAAAGATTCCACCTCAAGCTATCTCTAAACTTGCCGCGCTTATCATCGTAAAAGCTTCTATCCTTTAAAGTATATCTCATTTACATATTATCTTCGTTTATCTTCTGTATTGGGTTGGAAAGGTTTTGCCATTAATCGTGGCCGTCAAAGAACATAGGAGTTATGTTAGCAGAAGGACGCGAGAGACGTCACAATCCCCTCCAAGAAGAAAACGTGATTTGCTTAAGGGTTCTCAATGCCCTTAATAAATTACATGTGTCTAAATCTCTATTTCTGAATTTCTTCTGCTTTCTGATTTTTATTTAAATTTTAATCTTAAATCCTCATTTTACTTTTTATAATTTCCACATTTATCTTTGACTTTTAATTTCATTACTCATCTTAGAATTAAATTTAATATTCAATTTAAATTTAAACTCGTAACAATAAATTTACTCCACAATTAGGCCAACACACACTACTGTTTAATTCATGCCCACTCTCACTTTTCACATACAGTCACTTAAAATAATCTATATACACTTAAATTTTCTAAAAAATTTTTCGGGTGCGCAGACCCAAACTTTTCATCTTTTATCATTACTGCCTATGGAGCTGGATTTTCCGCTCCCTTTCTTGTTGAAGTCATATATCATAATTTCTGTGGCTCCCGGTCTCCCCTGAAATGAAAAATCTTGAGTCTCTATTTTCCATAATATCAATCAATTTCACAATTTTTATTCATTATATATTATTTGTATATTACAATAAATTTTCATCTCATCCCCACATCTGGTTCCAAAAAACTCCCAATGAGCCGCGCAGCGCCGTTATATTATTGTTAGTGCCCTGACTACGCCGCGTTTCCCTGAACCAGATGCCTCATAATACGTAACAATACAACAACATATATATATATATATACACATATTATACAATTACAAACATTTTTCAATAAACTATTATAACAAATAACCAAAGAATTTTCGCATCTCACTTAGGTCATACATCGAAGCAAACAAATGTGCAATTACAAATGTTTTCTCCAGAAAAATTTTAACAAGTCAAAAGTTCCAAATAAACACTCATTGTAGTGTTTGACTTTTGCTTGGCTTATAACTTTAAGCAATCCTGCCCGAGACTTCTTTCTTGCACAATTCTTCCGACCACTTGCTGGAAGATCATAAAAATGAAAACAATACAACCTGATTTTTATATATGTGTTCTCCGACCATTACGTCCAACGATGAGGTGCTACCACTTTTCTTTCCTCGGTTGCACTGAATTTCTTTTTTGTTTTGCTTGTTGTAGGGCTTGTAACCTCCTTGTCGTCCCTTTCTTGATTTCCTGTTGCCCCTCTTTTGGCTGGTCGGTAATTCCTGTTCTGTTCCTCTCGGCGTGGCCTCAGGATTATATTTGTTTTCATCTGGAACTCCAGTTGATTCTCTCTTCTGTTCTTTTTTCCTATTTCTAGAAATATACTCGGATGAAAAAAGTTCTTTTATTAATATTATTGGGTCCCTTTCTCTGCCACTTTCTTTTGTGGTCCACTTACCCCTGATATTGCTGGATCTTTTTAATAATTCCTATTATACCTTGTTCTTTTCTTTACTTCACTCCCAAATGAATCCAGGCTGATCTGACCAGTGATTTGTTTTTATGGGTCCTCTCTGTATTTTATATTGATTTGATTATGACCAATCCCCTTTGCCTCTAACTCACGTTTCACCGCAGATTTTTTCTTCCCATATTGTGACTCATTTAATCCTTTTGATGTACTTTTTCCGAAGTACGAGTTTCCTGACTTGATCTTATACTATTTGGGATACCTGTTCCTTAATTCGACCTCGTCACATTCTCCTATGACGATATATTCTTATTTGATCTACGTTAACTGTTAATCTTTTCCTGATTTCCATATTACAATATTATTGTAATTTTAACCCCCAATACCTATAAGGTCCCTCAAATTTTGTTTAAATTTAGCACATACTTTGTTGGCTGCTGAACTTACAGGGTGTGTTTTTACAAGACCCAATCATTTACCTTTATTTTTATGTCTTTCTACGTCTATTATAATATCTTTCCCACCTTCCTGCTTAATTTTCGTACTTAGTCTAGCTTCCTTTAAAGCTCTTTTCAATATTTTGTATTTTGAATTTTGAACTTCCGAGATCATAACTAGTTTTTGAAATGGTGTAATCAATTTTCACCCAAAAAATAATTCACAGCAGGTGATTTTCCCGTTGTTTTCATTCACCGCCGTAGCGAATAGCGTGTAAGCAAACCTCACGTAAGAATTGATCCCAAGTATCGTGTTGATTACTAACATAATTTGCAATCATTTGCACTATATCTCGATTAACTCTTTCAGTCCGATTTGCTTGTGGCTGATATGCAACAGTCTTCACATGCCTTATGCCTAATCTTTTCACCTCTAAGTGCTCAAAAAATTTAGGATATAAATTGGGGACCATTTATCACTTATTATTAATTTTATTGGAGCTCCATAACGCGATAATATAAAAGTTATCAAAAAATATCCGCTATTTTACGAGATGAGTGCTTTTAAGAGGCAATTTCAGCCCATTTGCTGAAATGATCGGTTATTACTAAAATATAGCGGTTACGCTCATTCTCGATATAGATACGGGCCTAACAAATCTAACGTCACTATCTCATTCGGATAATTCGATAATTGGATTTAACGACCAGCTGGTAACGCGTTTTTATAGTTATTAACTTCTGGCAATATGGTGCGCGGCATTATTATTGATCAATGAATTTTCTCATGTACGGGAAATAACAAACGTCCTGAATTTTATGATACGTTTTAAATCTGCCTAAGTGTCCAGCACTCGTTTGTCATGAAATTCTCTCATTATTTCATTCCTTAAAGATTTTGGGAATGTATACACGCATTTCACCTAATGACGTTGGTGCGTGTTTCTGCAAAATAACAATCCTTCAATTAAAACGGAAAATCGTGGGACCAATTCTCACATATCGTTGCATTAACCGAGTTATCTTCCGGTTTTCTAAATATCTATAGATACACCTTACCCTGGGTCATTTTTCTGTTCTGTTATTAATTGTTCCCGCGAAGTAAGTACCAAATCCTTGATTATAGCACAATTAACTTTATCTCCAATTATACTCTTCATATGTTTTTTCGGTAAAACTTTAGCCACCATGTTTAACTCTTCATTTCCTGACCCATTAACGTAAATTCCCTTTTATTTACCTTATTATTCTTCAACCAGCGAATTTTTGAATTTTCAACGATTTCTTGATCAAAATCTAATACGATCCTTGACCCCTTCTTATAAATCCATACCTAGAATACATGGGTATTCTAAATCTGTCAACACATGAAATGACCATTCCCTTTCTTTTCGAATCGTCTGATGCGAATATTCAATTCTACGATCCCCATGTTTTGGCATTTCGCACCTTTTGCTGTTAGTTACCTGCCTCGCGATTTTTAATTTGCTTTATAAAAAATATTTTCTATATACTTCTTCCCGATATAAATGATTTATCTGCCCGGTGTCCCATAGCGCTTTCAAAAATGTGTGTTATTTAATAAAATAGGAACGTGGGGAAGTTCTACGGGTGATATACATATCGGAGAAAGCTTAATTGTTTCTCTGTCGATACTTTTTGAGTGTTGATCTTTAACCTTTACAATATTTAATCGTCCCCTTTGCGTCCTCTATCGCCTCGACTGAAATTTTCACCGAACCACTATTTCTACGGTCCCCTCTATTAAAAATTCGTCATTTCGCTCATTTCGAAATGAGTAACCCTGTTGTTTAATCTCTGCATCATTATTCTGAAACCTATTCCTCTCTCGAACCCTCTATTACTCTTGACGCTATTCTCGTAAAATCATTTCTACTGTTATTTGGTCTACGTCCTATTTCAGAATTCCTCCAGTTTCTGGGTACTCATTAGCATCAAAATTAGGCATCCTATGCGCATTTTGACCTCGTCTTTCTATATTATCGTTCTGTGAACCCCTTTTTAATTTGTAAGAATATCTTCGAATTTAGCTTTTCAAGACTTCAAAAGTTGTACTGTGTTTGTGGATTGCGCACTTCCACATAATCGGGATCTGTGGTTCGAGTCGAACCAAAATATGATCCACCAACTCTGCTTGGGACATTCAACTCTAAACTTTTTATTTTAAAAATTGTAAACGAAATCAGGGGGCCTGATTTTTTCCCTTTGTTGGGACGCGTAGAATTGTGTTTGAATTTTTTCTTTTTTTCCCGGGGTTTTGCAAATTCAGCCTTGAGTGGGAAAATGTGGCTGTATTTTGCACAACCCCGAACCAAAAATATCGAGTACCAACTTGACCCCTTTTCCCTGGATGATTTTTAAGAAAAGCCATGACGGATTATTTTGGGATTTCAAGTAACTGTATGTTATTCCTATTGATTCGATAAACTCGAATTTCTTGACCCTGAAAAGTACATTTCAGGTAGTAGTTGTATCCCCCTGCATTACCTAACCCAGAATTATACACGTTCAAATTGCGAATAGCCATCCTGTGATGACTATGTCTTTCCCGGGGCCCCGGGTAAGTAGGGGGTGGTTTATCAAAATGATGAGACATGTTGGTTCTAATACAACTTTTATTAAGAATAACTTATAACTTAATTCTAATTGACAACTTTAATTAAAGTGAGAGTTAACCCCCAAATTAAACCTTATACCCAAAAGTCAGATCACGCAACTAGAAATTTATCCAATTATAATAAATTAACAGATTTTCGCTAATTTCCTATATAATATATTCCCTTTTTGCAGACCCTTCCTTCAACGCCAGAAAATTTCTATAATGTAATTAAATATGGAGTTTCCAACTTTTTATAATTTACTTTATTTTTCCAAAAACACGTACAACAACTTGATCTGAAAGATTCCACACTAAGTATCTCAAACTTGCCGCGCATCATCAAAGCTTCTATCCTTTTAAAGTATATCTCATTTACATATTATCTTCGTTTATCTTTTTGGTAGGGTTGGGAAAGGTTTTCCCTTAATCCGTCAAAGAACATAGGAGTTATGTTAGCAGAAGGACGCGAGAGACGTCACGTACCTTGATTTAAAAAGTTTTCCACTCTCAAAAAAAAAGGCATACATGTGAGAAATTCATTTTAGTTCCCATTGACGTCCACTAATAGGGGGAATACTGTCAACACTGTTAACGAATAAAAAAGTTTTACCAGAATTAACAATTTCGTGAGCCTGAGTGATTCAGCACCTCGCACCCCTCCCATGTAAAATGTGTATTCGATAGAAAAAATCGATGTCAGTTCTAGAAAAAAAAATTGTGTAAAACGTTTTCATTATGCATTATATGTTTGGGAAAACTCATAAAATTACATCTTGGGCCCAAAAAATCCTTCGGGTCAAAAAGTGCTTATCCATTTATCATAAAACTCATTAAATGGGAAAAAACAAAGAAAAAAAATTATTTACAAGTTTCCTAAAAGAAAAAAGAGACTGAGTTAAACATACCAGTAAGTTTGAAGGTCAAAGAGATTATAATCAAAAGCAGTATCTTACGGATTAACAGAAACGTAATAAAAAAATCTCTCATCGTGGGATTGCAGCAAAGCAAATAAAATGTCTTTTTTTATTTGGTTTTAGGATCAAAGATAGCTAATGAACGTTTGAAGTGGAATCTTTTGAAAGTGGAAAACCAGACGATATATATAAATTATATCAGTATAAATATGTATTTTTTATTTTTTCAGAAAGCATTCTATTTTATTTCATTCCAAAAAATTATTTTTTTAAACCTTTTATTTTCAATATGCTCGCGCCCCCCTTGCAGGGTTATCGCGCCACCCCAGGGGGCACGCCCCACAGTTTGAGAAACGCTGTTCTATGGGCTTGTCTTGCAGAGCAAAGTTTTTCAAAGGAAGGCTAAAAATTAGAAATTGACACTCAGAGTTATTTTTTTATACTTAGCTCAGATCTATATTTTGGCTTCAAAGTAGCCATCGCGCAGAAAATCCGGATTCACAAAGGTATGATGTTAAAAATGGTAATAGTATACGAAATGCTTTTGTTTTCAGTGCAGAAAATTTAGCATCCATCTCTATCCAGAATTCAAAGAGTGATTTATTGCAAAATTGCCCTTTAATTTCGTCACTGTATGTGAAATCCATGAATATCTCTTTTTCGGCAGTTTAGAGCCCTTCTGAAGTATTTTGAAATGAATCCCTAACCCATTCATTACTTGCTATCAATTTGCCCTCGTGTACTTGTTGATGTTTTATTATCGTCGAATGCTCGCTGTGATTTAAAAATATATCTATGATTTTGTTTTAATCCACTGCCGTAAATACTTAATACCGTGAATTACAATTAACGCGTGAATTATGAAATGTACATTCAAGAAAGATTCGGTAGCTAATTGATTTGGCCAAGACTGACTAGGATTGTACGAGGTATAGCATTTTTACATGTTTTGTGCAGACGTCCGTTAGGTTGCCTAGATTCACGTGAACGTTCGCGAGAATGCCAAATGTAATGGGTATGATAAAGAGCAACACATAGATTAGGCTATTTTTTAATGACATTTGTACTTTTAGAAATAGATTTTGAAGGAAATAAATAATTAATTAAATATTATCACTCAATCTGTTTCAATTTAAAAATTAGAGAAAGAAAAATAACATAATTAACCTATTACTTAAAAGTAATTTACTTTTATGAGTAACATATAAAAAAAATTTAATACTTATCTTATTAATTTGTACGGTTTATAATTAAGATCATATTATAGATTTAGCGTCAAAGTACATTTTTATTGCATTCAATATATTATTATTATTATTATTATATAAGGGGGGAACGATAAAAATTATGATTGAAAATTGGGTCGCCAGTATTGAAAGTTTGAGAAGCACTGTCTTAAATGTTACCAATCACAGCACCCTTTCTGTGCCATTTGAGTTTGTGAATTGCCAAATAGTCTGCATGGAAAACAGAAAATTTTATTTTTAGAACTTGAAAAAGTGACGACGTTGAATTTCATCATTATTTAGTTTTCGTGAGAAAGGAAAATTAAAAAAGTGTCTATGATCATCATCTTTAGGATAATATTCATCGCTGATATTTAACTGCTGTGTGGGATCGCTTTGAACTTCATCATGGCCGGTGAACATCTGTCGTGGGAAACGTACACAATCCCGGGTTAAAACTGGAAAAGGCTTTTTTTCACTACCTCAATGGCATCTATGTTCACTGGCGAATAACTAATATCAATATCTTCTTCTTGATTGTGACTTATGTTACTCAACGTGAACCCAGAAATCTGTGTCAGGTTATGATTGGCAAGCTTTTGATCCTATTTCTGTTTCCGATTTTCGTCGTTCGGTATCAATAATCGGTGCATCTGAAGTAACTTCCAAATTCAACAGAGACTTTGATATGGATAAATGTTGTTGAGAAATCGAAGGAACCGATTAATTTGATTCTGTACTGTCAGATTCAGTCTTACCGAAAAATTTCATTATATCTGAACTTTAAACCTGGTTGGATACAACTCTTTCCACTTTTCTTTTCTTTTTGCTGCACCAGGTTCTCTTTTTCTCCTTTTATCTCTATTTCTCTTAGTGCCTAAGCCTGACATGATTGATAAATTATGACAAATACCCAGTACCCACACTATTATTTATTCTCACATCAAATACTTTTAAAATTTATAATATGATATAGAAATATGAAGCGAGACTGCGTCTGCATGCGTTACTTTAATTGGTTTTCTAAAGATGAGAAGTCCCGAGGTATGTCTCGTCTCTGACTGAAGATCGTCTCTCCCCGCGATAGCAGCTTAACTCCAGCTAATGTTGCCAGACTAAATATAAGGGAAACGACAGAGTTAAGAAATTTTGTTAAAAGAAAATGGAAAACACAATATTTTCACGAATTAGCTATTCTGATACTTTCATGCACCGATAAACAGAATATCTTTTTTTAAAAAGTAGATACATTAATTTTTCGATATCTTATGGAGATAAACAGATAGAGTTGAGAATTTTCTAATTTATTAATTATAAAAAACCCTGTGGCGTCCACTTTTGGATTTTCCTTACTTTTGATTTAATTTATTTCGACTTTGAGGCGTGAGGCCCTATGCACCGCGAAGCCGTCGGCAGTGGCTCACACCGCCCACGCCTTACGCCGCCTCTGCCTGTCGCAACTATCACCTTAATCCTTAAAGTTTTAGTACTGCACACACCAGAGGCTGCTGAAATCATTGGATCCGATGATGATAAAAAGCCGATTATCTGAACAGGAAACTTTAATGTTAATTTGCTTCAGAAGCAGCAAGGCCACTCATTGAATTCTTGAAACGGACACTGAATTTGACAATGAATACTGATGCTAGAAAAAGAACAACAAGATACGGAACCACGATTGATGCAGTTTTCTCACGTTTTCCTGATTGACTACAATCGAGGAAATTTATATCCTACTTCAGTTTCCACGCACCTATTGTGTCTTTCTTGGAAAATGATGATGCAGAAAACTGAATAAAAATATTATTTTCAAACATTAAAGGAAATTCGAATTTTATTTGTTAAAAGTAAGTTCCCCTTGAAGTTTAATATACTTAGATGTATTTTTCTGCATTCACACACACGGCCAACGTCACCAAAGAAGTTTCGCTTCTATTGCGTGGCTTTCCACGTTTTTTTTCCCCTAAATACCAAGGGTGAGTAGGGGATATTCTCCAAAATGCCTTTAATTCTATCCTTTAATAAAGGAGAGTTCAGCAAAAGTTAGACAAGTGTCACACCGCAAGGTGCCAGCAGTGTCAGACTTGGCCAAACTATCGGCTATCTAGTTACCATTCAATCCAATGTCGGAGGGGACCTATTGAAAGTATATAGAGTAACTAGAAGAAAGTCGAACCACAATATCCAGAACATTTACGCTTGCCATATCACCAACGAGAAAGGTGCTGTATAGAATCACGACTGTCACTTAAAATCCAAATGTCCCTGAAGACAAGGTCAAAAGCAGTGTCAATAAATCGCAATCCCTTATAAATTGCAATAAGTTCAGTCCTAAAAACAGATCAGCAGTTAATATTCCTAATCTTGATGTCAAATGTACCATCAGGTGTCTCAATGTGCATGCCACTTCCAGAAATACCGCCGTCGCTTATGTTGCCATCAGTATAGATTTTCAATGCCGCATGAAGGATACCATGAATTATCTCATGAGTAGTCGAAATCATAGATGATCTCATTTGTTTTTCACCCCCCCCATCCGTATAAATGGTTCTGTCCACTCATATAATCCATTAGTGGTTTCAATTTCCATGACAAGAGGATTTTTTCGCTGATGTCTTTCTAACAAGCAAACTAAAGTACATGTTCATAAATTTTTCCTGTTTAATACTTCTGCCCCTTCCACAGTTACACAAATAACCACAGTTTATGTAATTATTTCTAATTTCTCTGTCTATTTTCTCTGATAAGGAGGTACATCTTTATTATGGGATAGGAACTCTGTGACTTGCACGCCATTTGCCATTTTTGGTCATTTTCAGTCCAACGGTCGACTTTGAAGGTTTGTTTGCTAGAGAAATTTTTGTAGAATAACTGTGAAAGCCGCGCGAAGTGACAAGTAGTTTTTTTGTTCATATTTTTGAATGAAAAAGGCAAGAAAAAAGTGATGAACTGGTGTATAAATGAAAGGTTGATAGCATAGTGATATGAATGTCCAAAATGTGAAATAAGGTTTTTTCATTTTGTTTCTTTCAAATGAGCTGCATTTTAGTATAGCTTTCGCAAGTACCCAAGTGTGAGAGCTATTTCATTAGTCAACCATTTAGCGGTGGTTCTCACATTCAAATTTTTAACATTTGAATATATTCAATTCAAGATCTTATCATATGCTAAATATTTCCCTGTTTAGTTTTGCCGAGAGTATCAGAGCCAACTTGATACTCAATGGATTTTTTTGTGCCACGTATTCATATGGCATGCGGGCCTACGATTTTCGCATCCAGAAAATCTATCGACTCCAGGCGGGATTGAACCCTTAACCTTCGCCTTACAAAGCAGGAAGCTATTTCTAAGCCCAACTGTATCTCCCTTTCCCTAGAAAAAACATTTGTTTGAGAGAAAAGGAGATAGCATTGAATAAATGACCCTAAAGCATGTAATTTCCTGTTTTTTCTTCCATTGTTGCATTTTAGAAACCACTTTTTTGCATTCCTTGGCGTCATTTTAGAAACTAGGTTCCCTCCGCCCCTGGTTTTCGTCTCTGACGCCATTTTGAAAAACGTGTTTTTCCCTTGGTGCCAAATCGACTAGGGGGTTATTCTGTGTATGTTTTATTCACAACTTAATCTGATTCAGTAAATTCTCTAATTTCTTTTAATTGAAGAATTAAATGTACTCTGTATTAGTTTTTTAGACTAAATTTCACAAAAGGTAATTTCTCTTAAATTTTTAAAATTTATTCCGTTATATAAGAAATAGGAACCATTTTTTCCTTTAGATTGATAGCCAAAACTTATTCTTGAGAGGAATAAAATTGTTGCAACCATGAGCAAGATTCATCGAGGATTGTATGAAGTGAGTGAGTGAGTGAATATTAACGTCGCACGATGATTGTATGGAACGTAGAACAAAAAAGGCCAATATCTCCTTGAGGAGGAAAAATACATCAATAAATATGAAATAATAACATTTTTTGCGTGTTAACCGCGACCTTTTGCCCAAAGTTTTCGTAGTGTGGTAATATAATGTAAGCCTGTTTTGAGTCTATTCCAAAGATAATTCTTACAAGTAGCATTTTTACCACATGTTGAGTGAATATGCTCCAAATCATTTATACGGTTTCAGGTGCTACACATTGGGTTATTTGGTAATAGAAACCTGTGTAAAATCCCTAGAACTAAATACCCAAAATTTTTCTTCCGTTTTTCGTCCAATTGGTTATAATATTTATGGTTGGAACGTTCAGTATGATTTATAAATATTTGCTGGAGTAGACGTTCTCCATGATTTTTCTCATTCTGGTTGAGGAATTAATATTACTGATGCTTTCAAGAGCAATCCAGTTGATATAAACAATAGATTCCGTATATGATTCAGCGGGTTTGCTTATCAATTCATTCCATAAAGCAAACCTTCTCAAACTGTGCGGCGCGTCCCCCTGGGGCATGATAACCCAGCAAGAGGGGGTGCGAGAATATCGAAAAGTCGAAAATAAAAGATTTTAAAAATTACAAATGTACTGAAAGGTAGCAAAATAAAATGCATTCTGATACAAAAAAAGAAAAAAATTAAATACACATTTACACTGATATGATATACTTATATAAATGTATCAGTACTTCACAATTTATTTAATAACTAATCTCTCAATTCTAAGTTAAGAACAAGTTTAATAATTACTATTGACTCCTATGGGTTTGTGTGTGTCATATACAAAATTTAATACTTATCTTGATAACTTGTACGGTGTTTATGATTAAAATTATATTGCAATTTTAACATCAAAGTACATTATTATTGCATTCAATACATTGTTATTGAATGAAGGGGCGATGAAAATTATGATTGAAAATTAGTTTGCTAATATTGAAAGTTTGAGAAGCACGGCCATAAGGTGTTCAATTCCCAAAAATTCAAAGTAAAATCCGCTGCTTAAGCAACTTTGAATGAAAATCTATGAAAGATTTCAAAGATTTGATACTGTAATTTTGAATTGTTTATAACACAAAATAACTATTTGATAAATTTAATATATTTTTGAATCTGTGAGATGCTTTAGAGTAGGGGTCGGCAACCTTTCAGAGCTGTAACGTGCCAAACCGATCTACTAATATGATGCAGCGTGTTACACACAGTAGGACATTTTTGAAACAATTCTATTCCCAAGATAATGCATGCATTATAGAAGTCAATAATACGGATTTACAGTTTTATTATGTATTAATTTTGCATCATTTAAAGATATTTCTTAACATTAATTAATTAAATTAAAATATACACACATTATGCATTTTTAATCATATTTATTAAAATAAGAAATGGACAACGTAAAATATTAGTATTTCCCATCATTATAATTAAATAAAAAGATAAATAAAAATAAAATTTTTAATGCGAACCTAGTGCTTTCGCCGCTCTTTTTTTATAATGTAAAATCAGGGGTATAATTTGTGACTTTCAATTTGACTCGATTCTAAGCATTCAGTTGTTAAACAATTTCTTTCCGGACTCTAAATATTTTTCATATGAAAAAAAAAAAAACGATTTTTTCTTAGATATGTAGAACGAAAAGTTGAAAGCAGAGATTAATGCAATTTTCTCTCTTCAAATAATTAAAAATCTCCAGCAATGACATTCAATAATTTACAAAATAGCTGTAAATGTATCTTTAGAGTTATCTTTCAGATTTTTTCTTGATTCTCTAACTATCCATAATTCAAGATGTATGTCAAATAAGAGAGAGGAACCATTACAAATTTATCAACTTCCATCCACTCAAAAATTGACAAATTTATGGCGTAGAACAGAGCGTCCCTGAGAATTGTACCGTATGACACGTGTGCCATAGGTTGCCGAAAAGAAAAGTGTGTAGTGCTTCGGCCTTAAAGATGGCGCTAATGTTATTTATATTATAAGCAAAAGAAGTATTTCTCGTGATTTCTGCTATAGATGCATACTTTCGCTTTTTGAAGTACGCGTACTTATTATTTATCTCTATTTCGTTAAACATTCTATCAACAATATGAATCAGAAGGATTTTATTTTGAAAAATCTAAATTTATTAGTTTATATATTTCACATTGTTTGGATGGCATTGTATTTTTCTATTATTAAAATTGTACTTTCGTTATTATTCAAGTTATATTTTCATTATTATTCAAACTTCATGCTTATTATTATTCAAACTATATTTTTATTATTAATGTGCTTGATATATTCATTTGTATGCTATATTTAATTTTTATTCAATTCTTATTATTATTTACAATTTCTATTTTATATGCATTTTGTGAAAAATATTTAGTTTTACTGTCATGTCTCTTACCAACACCATCGACTGTATTTATCTTTTGCGCGATGGCAACATGTTGTTTGTTCCGCGTTATCTGTGTAATACAATCTGTATGGAATGCTCAGATCCTGTACTGTGCCTCGTTAGGAGAGGACCTCACCCCGCTCGAAGCTGCTGGCATTTGTCTAAATTTTTTATATTCCAAATTAAAGTTGTTAAGTTTTTAAAGGCAAGAGTCATCTTTATTAGTCCCGTATGGCAGACACACACAATAAATCAATAATATGTGAAATGAACTGATCTAAGCATTGACACTATTTGATTTTCACTAATATTCAGGTTGTGAAGTATATTGGAGACAATGATGAAAAATATTAACCAAACCTTTTTTTTAAAACATTTTCAGAGAGAATTTCCTCTCCAACAGTTTTAGAAGGATGCTGATAGGAATCAATTGTGGAAGATACAATGTGTAATTCTGAGTGCTTTGGTTTGTCAAAAATTGCAGGGTTTCAGCTGGTTATTCGACCATTTATTTATAATACGGCAAAGGTAGTAACAGATACTCCATATGCTATTATTTGTTAGTTTAAGATCTGCTTTTGGATCATAATAGTTATATGATATGCCTTTAAGGAAAGCAATTTTTTTAAAAACATTTTTTTATTTATCTTATTTTATTGTGGCATTTTCATTCTTTTTATAGAAACATATTATTCGATATTTAATGGGGAATAGTTATTGAAGTAGAAACCATGTCAGAGCATAAGATTGGAAAGTATCGGAATTGTTTTATTTCCAAGTTCGGCTATATTATGACCTTGTCAGGTATTCCGTAAATTTTTTCCGATAGTCGCACCACTAGGTGATTCCTTCTAGATGATTATGTAGTTTTTTGCAGATATGCTGGAACTTATGACAGAAATATGTAAAAAATGTCATCAATATAATTTGTGCATTCAACTCTAGCTTTAAATGTTTTAAAAAGTCATACATAAAAAGCGCATATAGAGAGAATAGGACGAAAACAATGGCCTCAGATGATCCATTCAAAACAGCCTTATTTGAAGAAGAATAACCCGTCCATCGTATCTGAAGCGCTGAATTGGGAATCTAGAATGCTATTTTATCTGTAATATCCGGTTGATAACATATATAAGACCATCAACATTTTCAGAATCATTTGCACACTGTTTATATCCAAACCAATTCCAAGGAAAAAATTATTTTTCAATTAAGCTACCGCTTTGTAAGTCGCCCATCCGGTATAGTGGTTAGTGACGCTGACTGCAGTGCCGTAGGGTTTTGGTTCGAATCCCGAGTAAGACATGGATGTTTGTGTTGTAATCCTTCTCTTCTTTGTGATGAGAGCTCACGCTTACTTTTATGTAAGCCCCCATAGGATACTTTGTGGTGCACGGGTATAAAGTCTAATTATAAGTAGTGTACAAACAAATCATGTCTAGTTAATCCCGAGACTTCATCTCGTAAATGAAGTCTCTGATTGGCTAGACGCTTGTCACTCGACGTTTGTACGCCTTAGTGTGAATTCAGCTTAAATGTTCTCAATGAAATAAAAAAAAATGTAGCTTTGTAAAGAAAATACATTTTCTTTTCTTTTTGCCCAAGGAAGACCGAGTTTCCCTAATATTTTAGGGCTGCAGTGAGCAAAAAAAGTATTTGCAACAGAAAAATTTGATGAAACATACATAATAAGTTCAAAAGAAGCATAAAAATTAAAAATACCATACTTTTTACAAAAAACAACAAACATATTTAACATTTGACTTGATAATTATATTTAAAATATGAAAGTATAAGAAAGTAATATTTTTGTACTACCAAAAAAAATGTTTGCACATAAGCAATAAGAATTATTTTTCAGTTAAAAATAGTGCTAGTATTTAGTATGCATGCCCTTTACTTCGATTTAAAATTTTTGTCGATGACTTCAAATTTCAAGATAAATATTTACCAATTCAAACTATATATTCGATGAAACAGTTGAGCATGATTTTGAGGACTTCTACAAATAGCTACTGATGCTTTGAAAAACGAGCGAACTACATCTATTGCAGGTATTACACAAAATTTCTCTTTTACTTGTAGAATTAATGACAATAACTATTTTTACTGTAGAAGCAATGGCAATGTGAGAAGCTTTAGGTGATCTGACTGTTTCCAAAAAGATTCTGCTAATTTTATCTGATAGTCTCTCTGCGCTCTTTGCTCTTCAAAATTACTCGACCAAGTCACAAAGTGTTATTCACAGATTAGACTAGTAAGATTTACATTCAGTCATCAATAACTATCAGTTGATTCTACTTTGGACTCCGGGACATTTAAATATATTATGGAATGAACAGACGAATTGTGAGACACCCTCCCTGGCGTGCCCCTGTTCTCCATCATCTACACGACCTGTTTCGTGTAGGGAATAACGAAGAATCACGCAAATCGTTCATCTTAATATCTGTTTACTAAGGTTTTAATTTAATCACAATACACAACAATAATACTAATCAAAGTAAGTAGATCTGGAATGAAAAGACATAACTCGTATTACCAAATAATCGCGTAATTGACCACTATATCTAACTTTACAGCTTAATTCTAATCTCCCTAATACAAGCACTTTCCTTATAGTTTAATCAAAGGTGCTTACCGCTATATCCTAAGTAAACAGCTACCTTGTTTGTCCTAACAGACGTGGCTTCAATCTGTCTCTAATCCTTGTGGTCACGGATCCACCTTTAACTTGATTATACAGGTACCGGTAGGTTATCTGTATAATACCTGTAGGTTGCCTGTAATGTAATACCTGTTACCGGTATTTCCTCAATCTTTTATTCAATCACTTCTAAGCATAGACATAGACCGCATAGCCACACCACGATTGCTAAACTTTTACTATATATAAGATATAATATATAAGATATAATATATTTACTATATATATAAGATTCCTAATTTGCATACACACGTTCTTCTTCTAGAGTTGGTTGGAAATAATTGCCATTTTGGCCCCAAAGAAACCACAAGAGGACATTCACAGAAATCGCGAAGAAAGCCCTGTCACAGAATTATCTTTCAAGATCTGTCACAGAGTCTAATGCTTACATCTACTGGATTGTCTCAGAAGACATCAGTAAAAAAATATATATCAAGAGAGATTTAAAAAAGTAAATGATAACTCTCTCTTCAATTCAAGCAAGTATTTTGAAAATTTGGACAATATTCCAAACATTGGCACCATTTCTAAGTGGACGAATAATAGAAGAGAAGAAATTCTGTGTACTCGAATCTTCAGTAAAATGATCATTACTCCAGGACTTGTACACAAATTCAAATTATTAGACAAGGAAATTTGTAGCTGTTGTAACTATTTAAATGATTTGGATTATATTTTGTTAAGCTGCAGAAGATATATACATCCTCAAAATCATCTGAAATATTGTCTCAAAACTGATCTCCATTGCAATATCACTTTCAAAGAATTATTGGAGAAAGCTGTGTCAAATAGACCAGTGCTTCTCAAACTTTTAATATTTGCCACCCAATATTCAGTCACAATTTTCCTCGCACCCTCTCCATACTATAACAATACATTGAATTCAATAATGCTACACCTTGATACTGTAGCTACAATACGACTTTAACCTCTTAAGTGCCACCGGCGTATATAAACATCTTACTCAGCTAAAGCGTTAAATGCCCGGACGTATATATATATCGGAGGATTAAAACCCGTGACCTATGGAATCGTAAGCACGTAACATACCACTAGACAAAAGAGATCACTCCTGTCTGGAGGCTGTTACTGGTTTATTTAGACACCGCGCCACAGTACTCTCCCACCAGTGAGTCGGTGGACAGGCGAATGAACGAGATATTTGTTATTATGGCAAGTGTGAGAGTTGTTACTGTTGCGTCAAGTGAGTCTGACGACTTTGCTTGTAGCGTCAAGTGACGACTTTTGATTACTCTTTTCGAGGGTAGATGGAGCCACGACACATCAGAAGGTTTTTATTTTTCTTTTCAGCCAAGGTCACCAGTGTCGAAAATTAATGGATTCGTAAGCACGTAACCTACCACTATACAAAAGTGATCATTTTTGTCTAGAGGTCATGTTACTAGGCTCCTGATCCATAGGTTGAGGGTTCTGTTTTCCGGATTCACCTCCTCATTGGTGACCCTGGCCAAATAAAGGAAAAGTCAACCTTCTAATATGTCGTGGTGTCATCTACCCGCAAGAAGAGCAACCAAAAGCCGTCAGACTCACTTGACGCAACAGCAACAACTCACACGCTCGCCGTAATAACTATATCATTCGTTAGTCTGTCCACCAACTCACTGGTAGGGAAGTGTGTAACAGCCTCCCCGGACTAAAGTGATCATTGTGCATAGAACTGATATTTCTAGATACTTCTTGTGTGTTTTGTGAGTTGGGTGTACACTAATGTTTAAGTCTAAGTAAAAAAAAATTTTTTTTTTAGATTATTGTAGTTTTAAGTTATAAAACTAAATTTTTTAGCAAAATATTAAATATTTTGATTGTTTATAAATTACATTCGAGTGAAATATGCATTCTTTTTCAATCAGTTTGAAGTTTGTATGTTTATATTCTAAGTATCACATTAAGCTTGAAGAAATATTGTTAAAAAAGATTGAACATAACATTTTTATTGAACTTAAGACGAGCAAAAAGCATCCCCCATTTAATAAATGGACAATGTGTGTGGTGTGTACCTGTGGATATTTCCAGTGTGGATAAAACTGTTGTGATAGAATCTATTGCTAAAAAGTTAGCCTTTTGACAAAACAGCATGGACATTATATAGCATGTATGACTGTTTCCCCGAGTCTGTGATCACTTTTTTTCTAGTGTATGTTCGTGCTTTAAAACCATAGGTCGCTTCTAATTCCCACAACATCTTTTCCCCCGGGAAATATGATCTTCTTGCGCACGTATCCAAAAATTATTCAGAAAGCTTTGGGGAAAATAAAAAAACTTTTTACAGTGTTTGGTGAAATTTTCTTATTTCAAAGAAGGTTTTAATTATTTATTCCCTTTTTACCCCCCAAAAAACATCACATTGCCGTCTACGTGGAAAACGGTGGATTGGGGAGAGAATTTAAAAAAGGGTGAATTCCCCCAAGGGAAAAATAGTGTCAAGCGCAGCCAATCAGACCATTTCCCCGAGATGAAGTCTCTGTTCTGAGCTTTACACTCGACTTTTTCCCTTGGGGAACACAATCAAAATTTTGGGGGTTAATAAAAAAACCCTGCAAATTATCAAGATAAGTGTTGATTTTTGTGAACATTTTATATATGACAGGCCCATGGGGTCACTGGTAATTATTAAACTGGTATTGTTAAATTAATTATAAAACACACTGTTCAATATTGATACATTTATAAGTGTATTACATGAGAGCAAACGTGTATTTTATGTTTTATTGTATTGGAATGCATTTTGTTTGTTTACTTTCAGTAAATTAATAATTTTTGTTTACAAAATCTTTAGTTTTCGACTTTACAATATGGTCACCTCCCCCTTCCCTCCGTAAGGTTATCATGCCCCCTAGTGAAGCGCACGCCACAATTTGAGAAACGCTGAAATAGACCAACATTAAAATTTCTTGTTCAGAAAACGAAATATATTTTTATATTTATTAACTTGTAAAATTTGTCTTTTGTCTTTTAGGGGATAATAGCCTTTGCTGATCGGCATCTCTCAAAACTTGTAACTATAACTGTTTGAAATAAGGGGTTTCCTTACTCTTTATTTACAATTTTTTGACCTAAGTATTTTGCTCTTCTGGTTCGTCTAAATGGATAGATGTGCTGAGAGGGAGTTGAAATTTTTTTTTTCTTTCGTGAAGTTGACGGTTTTGATTCTGTGAATTGTGAAAAGTAAGGATGGATGCTATTTTTTTAATCTTCGATTTCAAATTTCTTCTATTTTCATTGTTAATGTTAAGTTTTGGAATTTTTTATGGTGCTCAAAGCTAGGGATAACGGCAGGCGTATTACTAGCCCTTGTCAATCAAGCGGCATAAATAACAACACAATAGTTTTGAAATAGCTGGCGGTGCATGGAATGATTTTCGAACTTTTTGAATCTAAATGGGTTTCTTTTGTCTGAAGTTTGGACTATGGATGTAATTGCTATTTTTTAAATGCTTATTTTTTGAATTATAATTCTGCTTTTGAGTTTTAGGTTTCTTGGTACTTAGATTATTACCATAAACACTAGAAAATGATTCAGAACTATAATTTGATCAAACTTGAGTAATATATACTTCATTTAAAAAATGTTTCAATTTCTCCACATTTTGATTTGCTATTATTTTCATTATAGTCAGAAATATTTTTTGCACTAAAAGCCTGAATGAAAAATCTATCTTCTTCATTATTACTTTTATCATTTTTCTTCTGAGTTGGTTTCAAAAATTTATGCTTGCATTTAATTTTTATGGAGGTTTTTTTTAAATCTAAAATATTAATTTCTTTGTCTGAATTGTTTTTAGTGCTTCCTGGATTAATTTCAGAATTCTTTCTCAGATTTGAAAAATGCATTTCTTTCTTCTTCTACATACATTTTGGGTTGTCTATGTTTTTCCCATGCTTGCCTTTCTGGGAAAAATTTAGAATCTTGATTTTCATCTGTAAATACAGGGCTGGTATCTATTTCAAAAACTGATTCATAATCAATTGTATTCATTTTGGGATTTATGATGAATGTGTTAACAAAATACACTTTCAGAATGTAAAAAAATCAAGCATAGCCTAATCAAGATGTTTCAACAAGGATAGCATAAACTGACCCAACTGACAACTGTAAAGCCATAACATTTATATCTGAAAACAGGCAATGGTACTTATGTATTGCAACCTATTGGCGACATTGTATGAAACGAAGCACCTGGTTGCCAATTCAACATATGCGACACATAGGAAATTTGAGTTGCCAACTGGGCAAATTGTTAATAGAGCTGGTGATTGTTGTGATAATATGTGAGTACCCATGCAATCACTGTTTCTGCAATCGAGAAGAATGCATATACAAAGATATTTCGTATATTCTAATTGCCAAAACATTCCCTATTCTACACTTTAACCAAATTTTTGTTTGGAGATTCAAAATTTCATTACCTTTCAAATTTCAATCTTAAAAGTCTAAAAACATACTTTATGAAAAGGATCCAGTTTTACCCATAAGGTAAATAACTTATGCTGTATAATACTCCTTCTTATCTTTTGAATGAAAATAATTAGCAGATTTTTTTCTGCTAGAATGAAACTATTTAGTTTACTTTTTCTATCAAGGTCTACACTTAGACAATATAAGACAGAGTTGCCACATGTGCATCAGATGTTGGTATTGTACTTGAATTGAGTGTACTAAAGTATAACATAATTCCCAATGAAACTTTCATTTAACTTCTAACATTTTAGTGTGATGTATACTTGGCCATAGTCCAATTCAGTGATAGGGACTTTTTAGAACTTTGGAGTTCCTTTAGTATAAAGGTGTTTTGATGTTGATTTTTTTAGATGATTTTGTCAAATTATGACTTCCTTTTCCCTACAGAAAGTAATGGTGATCTTTGCAATCATATTACTCATTTTGATAAAAGGGCTGAATTCTTTGTATTAAACTTTCTAGAATTTCTAAAATATAGTCTTTGATTCCTAGATCCTTTTTTTACTTTTTTGATTTTCAGTTTTTAAGATGTTATTAAAAACCTATCTAATTTGTGCAAGATTTCTTAAGATGTATCATTTCTTTATACTTTTATAATTATTTTAATTATTATTTGTTATCATTATTATTAATACAGGATTAAAGTTATATTTTTTGGTGTAAGGTATTTTTCTTTTCATTAATTTATGGCTATTTTTTCTATATCTAGTACTATGGAGTAAGTTAATTTGTTATGTACGTATTAGCATCACCACATCAAAATTTGCGCCATGTGAATCATGTTATTTTCCACTAAAATTTGACTGCTTGGTTTTTTTAGAATAAAATGTATAAGAATCTTTTTGTTTTCATATCATGGTGTGATTCACTTTGCACAAATTCTGCTGTGGTGATGTCACTTTCTAAGAACCGTTAATTTGATAATGATGTGTTATGCTAAAGATCAATTTTACCAAACAGCATCTGTTCGGTAAAATGTACATGCACAGCACAGTTTTCCACTTTTAATTACATATTAGCATTTGGCAGCATCTTTTCTTTTGATGAATTGGTCAACTGTGTAAAACATAAGAACAGTTAATTATTTGTTCATATGTACAGTTAAATACATTATTTTTTCTTGTGCTTGTACTTGATTTATATTTCCATGATTAATACTTAATTTGTTGTGTGAATCACTTAAAAATACATTTTTATGCTTAATTTTAATGCACTTTTTAAAATAATAAATATATTTAGAAATTTTTTTTTAAAAACAAACATTTTTTATATAACCCTTAAAATGCTGCAAAATTAATCCTATTTCTATTTCCAGGCTTTGTTAAGGATTAGGTGGAAATTCCTGCCTTTGTTTTTATCTCCCACTTGCAGAAGATATGATTAGGGAACTCCCTTATTTCCAAGCATTTTTTAAAGTAGAGAAAGTTTTTGCAACACAGTGTTTTTTGATGATCAATAAATTACCAAGCTTGGTGACTTTTAAAACATTTTTACTATAAAGGAGCCCTGAACATTTAAATCCCTGTAAGTAGTTTTATTGTTAAAGAGAATTTGTAAAAGTTTATGAAAAAGTATTGCTTACTAAGAGATATTTACTGTGAATTGTGCACAAAATCCTTATAAAATTAAAAAAATCAGAGGACTTAAACATATTTTTTATTATATGAAAAAAATGGAACTGTTACTTATAAGTGAGGAGAACTTTAAACCTCTGTCTTAATATTAACTCAGAAAAACAATTTTTTCAAACTTTAAAATGTTTTTTTTATACAAAATATATTTTCTCCAAAAATTTTCACATGGCGAAAAGGATTGCTAAATAACGGAAAGTTTTTGTGTGTATGTTGTATGATAGAATTGCTTTTACCCCAAAATTATTAATTCATAGTTAAATTTTGATTTCAATCTAACAATCAACAGCTTTATTAAAAAATTTTAAGTCACTTATATTTGTATGACAATGATTTTTTAAAATGAGTTTTATATAAGGATTAAGATAAAATGTTTTATTTTTAGTGAAAATGTAAGTATCTCTTATCTTTTAGGTCAAATGTTTGTTACATCTTTCTAATATTTTTTTTCTGCTGAAAAAAACTCATCAGTATTGAAAATTTGTTGGTATTTTTGTACAAAGTATGTTCGGTTTATGTATTCTTTAAAATTTCTAAAAATCTTCTAAATTTTCAACAATTTTTTTTCTTTTCGTTTTTGAAGTAATATTTTTTCTGGTAATTACAATTGTATTGGCAACAATATTTGAAATGAAGCACATGGTCGCCAATTCAGCTCATGCCACACATGTGAAATCAGGGTTTCCAAGTTGGTAAATTATTTTGAGCATTGGCATTGTTGCGATAGTACATGAGTACATTCTTTTTTTTTACTGTTTAAACTTTTCTTTTCATAAGTTTTTTATATTAATCTGTAAGCCACTACAAACTGTTCTCATATCTCAGTTTTTTTGAGAAATATGTGTTGCACATTATCGAATACTTTAATAACTTCCTCATTTATCTAGGGCAGTGGCATTGCTAGAAAAGAGATTGGGAGAAAATTAACCTTTTTGCAATGGGTGTATACATGCACCAGTCTTGAACCCCTCTGTTGGGTGTTTGTCCATTCACCACACCTCTCTGTGGGGCAGTGCACTGCTACTGCATGATTATCTGAGAGGACAGGGTATTTCAGGTTTGCTAAGCCTAAGTTTTGAAAAAAAACATCATATAAAAATATTTAGTCCAATTTCTTTAATTATTCATAAAATGCTAACTGCACATAATGTAGACTTTCTGAAAATATTTTCATCAAAATCTACTTGCAAAATAGGAAACTTTTTATCTACCTAGAATGAAAAACAAAATTTTTGTAGAAAAATACTATTTAATCAAAACTTTTACCCTTAACACATCTAAATATTGATGTTATAAGTATCATATATACAAATAATTCAGAAAGGAGACAGTGTGTGATAGACTTCAAAGCACAAATAAACAAAGTCCATCATTGCATAGTTCACAATAGTAAAAGTTTATTTTTCCATTTGTTGACTTCTTAATGTTTGTTCAAAATTAGGCCACTTTGTTTTTCCCCACTTTCCTTAACATATAGTTAAGGAAAATGTCTCCCAGAAAGCCTTAGCCATCACAATGCCAGTGCAAAAAAACAAAAACAAAAAAATGCCCGTCTACTAAGAAAAACAAAAACTGATACACAGAATATCTAGATAAATTCTTTGAAAAAATAATTAACTATTTTCCAGGAAGGAAATTATTTTCATAATGGATGTAATTCCAAAAATGATTGAATCAACATAGACACCAGAAAAGATTGGAAAAAAGACTGTTTTGCAATTTCTAGTCATGGTAAGTGAAATATGACGTGAAAGTAGTATTTTACCTATTAATATAGAAATTGGACAAATAGAGACAATTAAAAATTTATACAAATAAGTTGATTATTTTTTTAATAGGAAAAAATAATTTTTGCATTAACATTACATTATTCCCTGAAGAGTTGTAATTCACACAGTTTAACCATTTGTATTGAATGTGTGAATCATTCATCAGTTTGCACTTCTTAAAAAATACCTGTGTCTAAAATTATTATGCTTGAATTATTTTTACTGCTTTCTATATTATTATTTCATTTTTTACACTGTACAATGGAGAATATTAAGGCCCCCTGCAAAGTCATGTTTTGGGCCTCATGCAGTTCTTGGTGTCAGTCAGACTTTGGTCTTCCTAGAATTTGGGCTTCTCCACAATGGGGGAATGTATGTTATGCCATTACTAAATAGCCTATTGTTTCAGAAATTTTGAAGAAGTCTATCAAAAAGTATATCGTTCAGAGAAAACGAGATAATTGGAAGAGCTCAATATGTTTATTTCAAGCACATTTAAAACTATCAGCAAGTTTTTCCTAATTCTACAAAAGACTTGAATTAAATTGCTCACTGTCAAGTCAACTGATTTGTATCATATGCATATTAATTCTAGTGTATCATTGATATTTCAAGAGGTGAATCTTGATATTATGTCCTTGTTTCATGTTACAATATGTAAATTCCTACAGAGGTGTTTCACTGAATTCAGATAATCTTCATTTTGCAATTAACAATTCATTCCTTTACATCATTACAAATCTTTAACTTATATTTGAATAGTATGTCAATAATCCTACTGCAAAAATTTTTATCACTACAAACCTATTTTTTCCAGTTTTACACATGTTAGATCAAAATTTAAGATCTGGCTTCCATGGAAAAAATAAAATAATTTGTAGCTTTTAAAATTTTGAGTGCTCTGAAAAATTGCTTGTTTAAATTGGTAAACTTGAAGTCTTCCAAAAATTTTTTAAAAAGTTAACTGTCAAATTTTTTTTGTTTGTAAATTTCAAAAATCTTACTAATAACTTAATTTAGAGGCATGACAGCCCATGAGGGTCAAGGCCTGATGTGCCCAACTCAGTATACGTGACCTTGGGCCCTGAGGTGCATGAGCAGATGTTCTGGTCAGGTGGTCAGTCTCATGCGAAACACTCAGTGTTAAGTTCCCAAGCAAGCTTGGTACTAATATATCAACCGACTGAAGGGATGAAAGGCTGAGTCAACCTTGCCCAGCTCAAGGTTTGAACCTCTGACCTGTGTCTTGGAAGATCAATGCACTAACCACTGCTATACTAATTTCTTAAAAATTATGAATTGTCGTCCATCGCCATTAACTTTCATGCGACTCATAATCTCCATAATAATTCAAACCAATAATCGAACAAATAAAATATAGGTCTTATAGCACTTTTTTTTCATGTTTTACGTGTTATTGTATGCACAATAACAGAGTACCCTCATAGAATTATCCTCTAAGAAGGTATTAATATTTTATCATGATATTTTTTTAGTTTACTATCATATTGCATATGTTAACCTAATTATAATTGTAAAGCATTACTTGTGTGAATATATTTTTAGTGAATAATATTTATATATAATATATATTTTAGATTTCGACTGATTTAACAAAAATGCTATCTAAAAGCTAACTACTTTCTTCAGATATGAGAATATATCAGATATATCTGAGAATATATTTAATATGAGTTTCTTAGCTAATTCTGATACTAAGCATAATTTTTTTTTATTATGGAGAATAAAATTCTGCTTTCATGTTTTACATTGTATTGAATTCATTTTTTTTCTTTTACAGAAGAATATTATTATAAACTCATATTCTGAACAAGAGTGGAAGTCCCCTTTTCTTCATTGTAGATTTTAAATAGAGATTTAAGTAGTCACATCTGTGGAAAAAAACTTGCTCCTTTGAAATTAGTAAAATGGCTTTCTCTCTGTATGATAACTCAAGGCATGACTCACATGTTCAAGATAATAAAAAGCCTCATGTTTGTGATGTATGCTACAAAGGTTTTTCTGCCACTAGTAGTTTAAAAAATCATTTACGTATTCATACAAATGAAAAGCCTTTTTTTTGTGAAATATGCAAAAAGTTTTTCTCTTCAAGAGGTTCATTAAAACTACATTTACTGATTCATACGAAGGAAAAGCCTTATGTTTGTGAAATTTGCAACAAGAGTTTTTATGGAATTACTAATTTAAGGGCACACTTCCGAAGTATTCATACAAAGGAAAGGCCTTTCATTTGTGAACTATGCAACAAATCTTTCTCTCAAAAAGGTCTATTAAAAACACATTTACGTATTCATACAAAGGAAAAGCCTTATGTTTGTGAAATATGCAACAAGGGTTTTTCTGAATCTATTAATTTAAAGGCACATTTCCGAAGTATTCATACGAAGGAAAAACCATATATTTGTGAAACATGCAACAAGGGTTTTTCTCGAAGAAATTCTTTAAAAAAACATTTGCGTATTCATACCAAGGAAAAGCCCTATGCTTGTGAAATATGCAACAAGAATTTTTCTCAAACCAGTAATTTAAATACACATTTACGAAGACATACCAAGGAAAAGCATTTATGTTTGTGAAATATGCAACAAGAGTTTTTCTCAAAGCGGTGCTTTAAAAATATTTGTGGATTCATACCAAGCTATAAACTTAAAGGTTTTTAAACTAGTCATATCTAAGGCACATTTACATATTCATTCTAAAGAAAAGATTTGTGTTTGTGAAATATATAACATTGCATTTCCCTGAGGCATCTTTCTTTTAAAGCCAAAGAATAATCTTAACTGTATACTATTTTTCAGAATGTAGTATTTTTTTATAACTTTAATAATAATTTTTGCTTTTGTAGCTGATAGAAAACCTCGTATATGATATAGTTTACATTTGATACAGTTACTCTTTTTTTATGTAGTTTATATTTTATGCACAGCATTTTAAGAAAAATGTTTTTTCTTAAAAAATGTTGTCTTCTAAATTAAGATGATTATGAAAAAAATGTATTTTTTAAAAATTTCATTATTATTTGTATATTTTTAAATGAGGGGGGAAAAAAGTAAAATAGTGATGTATTTTTAATTACATTGTAAAAAATTACATATTTAATATTTTCATATAGTATTAAGTGAAAAATAAACTTATGTGTATGTTATAAACTTGAAAATTATTTATGAATCACTTGGATATTTGTTAGAATAAATTCTGTAAATGTGTGACTATATTGTGATCTACCTATATTTCTATAAATAATTTTGAATTATAAGTAAAATATTGTACTCTCTTTGTGATGACACATAATAGTTCTTGTGCTAAAAATCTATTTTTTTATTTCAGAAACTCATTAATTCTTATATTAAGAAGGTTTCTCTTTCTTCCTGATATTTTCTTGTTTTCTTGCTAAGTGTTGTGTGAATTAATATATTGGTTTTCTTTTGGGCTACTTTGAAAGGAAATTTGATAATTAAATATCAGGAGAAAATCTGTTAAATATTGAAAATAGAATACTTTTTCAAACATCCTAAGCTGTTAGCAAAAAAAAAAAATTGAAATTTGCTTGAAAACTCAAGACTAGTAACTTGTTTCATGGAGTTATAAAATGACATGGTTTTAAAAAGAATGACAATGCAGGACAGTTGAATAGTTGAAATAATATAATACTGATCATGAAATGCTAGTTGGTTAATTTGTTCTGTTTTAAACAAACTAAAACTCCTTCAATTACTCTCATTGAACAGTATTGTAAGAAAGCAATGTTTGCTGAATAAGAAACGGGATATGTCTGGTCAAAAAATGTGATTTTACAAGACTTGTTTAGGTGGGTCGTTATTTAAAACTACACTCACTTCAAAAAGTTAAGCACGAAGAAGTTAAATGTGAAAGATATCTACAATCACAGCTTTGAATTTTATAAAAATAAAAAGTAGAAAATATGCATGAAAGAATATATATATATATAAATTTACTAAAACAATATTGAATTTTCATAACGTTTAAATCTACAACAAACAATCAAAACTGGTGACAGATCTGAAATTGGGAAACAGAATGCAGTTCTATGTACAGATAGAAAAACAATAGCATGTAAATTATGGAGTTTAAGTCTGAAAACGGAGGTGTACCTTCTCATCAGAAGTATTAGAATTAATTGCACACATTTTGAAAAGTATTAAAAGATATACAAATGGACAAGCTACAGAACTTGCTTGTTCAGCTGTGACAATTGGCAAAGCCGCTCTTAGGTGATCAGAAGCAATTTTCGAACGACGAAATGGTAGATCTATAGCAAATGTGGATGTGCAAAATAAATGGCACTCTCTCTGATTAGTTGAGTGGTCAGAGAAAAGTTGGGCTTAAAACAGAGTTGAATACCCCAAATATACTGAATTTTAAATGGTTAGGAATGTAATGTAACTTAAGATACTGAAACCATTTTCTCAAATATCATGAGGTAAAAAAACAGGATAAAATTAAAAGTTAATATCAAAATGCATCACAAAATCCAGACGGGTCGGAGTGCAAATTTGAATCACTTTCAAAATCAAATAGATGAAGTCATGAAAAGTTTTCTTCGAAACAAATCAATAAAAAGAGGGACGGTTATATGAATATCGAACTGGATTCGCGCTAAGGGGAGGGGGATCTCGAAGAAACATCGAAGAGAGAATAACTACAGAAATTATTTGTGGCACAAAAAATGGGCGAATCGTATTTGCATCTAGTGACAGAACGCAGCATTAAAATTTTGAAAAAAAAAATATTGAAATATAAAAATAGGAATTACAAACCATTTAAGTTAGAAAGAAGAAATGTTCCCAATAATTTATAAATAAACCCCGAGTCTTTTGAACCTAGGAAAATTAGTAAAATGATTTTCAAGCGGATCTCTAGGTCTTTGGGAAGTTATAGGTCGGTTGTTTTTCAATTAAATCGTGGCAAATGAGTCAAAATGTTTGCATTTAAAAACATATAAAGTAATTAATATTTTAGAATCAGGATAAGTGATTGTAAGTTATTGTACGAATTAATACTCTTGTATTTTTGACAACGACTTTATTCAGTGCACATTTTGTGCCACTTTTAAGTCTCAATCTAACACTTTTTTAACTTTTGATGATCGGATTGTGATTAAGGATCTATCCTAGTTTTTCTTATTGGGGATTTCCCTTCGCTTCTTGAGTTCCTCATATTGATATATTACATCCTTTATCCCTCGCTAATATAAATTTAATGTCCCTGTTTTCTTAGGGCCTTTATTTCGCTCTGTTTTTATTGGACTATTTTAGAAGTAATTTTTTCTTTTTGTCTGTATTACTGGGTACTTATTGTATTTCAGTTTGGACCCTTTTGAAACTTTTAAACGTAAAATCATTTTTACTATTTCTTTTTAGACTCTTTTATATGTACGATGGATTCTATTTATTTACACGATGTCATGCTTCGTACCTTCCTACTTGCTGCGCTTATAGGGTGATATGCTCTTCTATTAGCCCTAGGTCTTGTGACCAGGGGCTTACTATTGTAAAATACAGATAATATTTTAATATAATAAATTTTTTTAGAATCTTTCAAACATTAGGACACCTCTGGTGCCACGTCTCAAATACAGAAAAATTCTTACTCTGTTCTTTAAGGCAGTGTTCCGCAACCTTTTTATCGCCGCGGACCGGCCAACGTTTGTTAATTTTACCGCGGCCCGCTGAGGTGAAAACGTTGATTGTTTATGTTTTAGACTGTTTTGATTTAATAATTTTAATTCAATTGTATTTAATCGTGACATTAGGATAAAATATAGCTACACCAAAAAATGAATATAAAGTGATTGAACAAGGAACATAAAGTGATTTTCATAAAAAGTAGCTCAAATCCAAGAAAAACATACCACAGTAAATAAAAGGCAAATAATTTAATGTTTCTTGTGCGGCCCGGTACCATTTGATCCACGGACCGGGGGTTGCGGAACACTGCTTTAAGGTATAAAAAAATGAACTCACGTAACAGATACGCCATCTATAGGCGAAAACCTGGAACAGTGACTTCACTACGAGCGTACCAGGGAGTTCTCATTAACGTCGCGCTATAAAGCAACACGAAAGCTATTGGCGACGGCCCTCGTAATTTTGAACCACGGTCATCTGACTTGGACGACACCTGAAGTGGCAGTATAATGATCGAACCTTTAAATTTGTTAATATTTTGAACATTCAAAAACTGGGATTAGTTCTCGGCTCTGGTTTGGAAAAAGAAAACTCGTATCAGCTACCGCTAAGATTTTTCTTCTATGCATTCCCTTCTAATAATGATTTGGAATTGAGTTGTAATTTATATACAGTTCTATTTTTTCCCCCTAAAAATAATACTTTCTTTTTAACCAATCCCCAAATTCAAGTTAAGGAAAAGGCTTCTTTGAAGCAGCACAAAACAATTATGAATAGTGGTAAAACAAAAGTTAATTTAGAGTTACTAGAAAATTATAATTAAAAATCAATTTTTTTTTCAAGTCTTAAAATTTAGATCTTGGTTTTTGTTTTTTATCGATTAAAAATAATTATCACAAATAAAAGGAAATAATTTATTTTCAAATCACAGATGTAATTACAAGCAGATATGTAAAAATCACACACACACTGGCATTTAAATATCTTGGATATTTACAAACATGTTTCTCACGTCTTTACGACAGAGATATACGCAAATATTTTAATGTGTGTAAGTAACGCAATAATCTATACTAGGGGTCGGAAAATTTTCGAGAGTGTGAAATAAGATAACTAATGTATCAAAGAGCCATTTATATGCATACTCAAGCGAAGGAAAAGACTTCGGTATCGGCCATGATCAAGAATATTGTGTTCCGATTAATATCTTTATTTTATTTAAAATATATTTTACACGAAGTATCATAATTAAAAATTGACATTAATCATTCTTTTAAATAAAAATAATTTCAACGCCGTTTTTATTAAACCTAAAGCATGAGCCTTAATTTTCAACTGTCCCCACAACATATCCTCAGCTGCTCTGCAATTCAAGCCAGGCTTTTCAAGATCAGCCCAGAAGCAGGGGCGTAGCTACCGCCGTATCAATGATACAGGACCCCCAAGCGACAGGGGCCCCAACATGTGTAACTACAGTACCACTAACAAGGCTTTCATTTCTATAAAAGGGCCCCAAAGGAACTTTGATACAGGGCCCACTCAGAATTAGCTACGCCAGTGCCCAGAAGACTCAAAATATTTGATCTTCTCTGATAAAGCTGTTGAGATTGCCGAAGATGTCTTCGATAGCGTGAAGGGCTCACGCGTCTTTTCTTTAACATAACCTCTGGGTTCTTTGACGGCCAAGATTAATGGCAACTCTTTTCCAACCAAAATCCAAGAAGCGAAATGCGAATAAAAAATGCAAATAAAATAGCTTTTAAAAGAACAGAAGTTTCAGTAAGCAGAATAGCAATTTGGAGAAAGTTATGTTTGGAAGAGATACGAGCGTGAATTGACAGCATATCGTAAAGTTACCGGGATACCCAGCCATTGCTACAAGGTGCATACCATTGCACGCGTGCCTAGACGTTTCCTTACAGTGATTGAATCTTAGTTTGGATTAAGGTAGGACTGATTATTTGATATTAGGACGTAATATTATCAGAAGTGAGAGTAGGCGGATAATATAATTATTTAGATAAAGTGGTCTAAGGTACGCGATTCGGTTTAACTATTTTTGTGTGATTGATCATTATAGATTCTCTCATTTATATAAATTTATCTAAATTGTTAGAGGTTTAAGTTATATTTTTTCTTAATATAAAGTCATTAAGAATTTAAAATGTCTGTTCACCCCACACCTCTAGCTCACGCCGACAATCAAAGATATGGTCACCATAGGGGGACCATATCACAAGCTTCGAAGCGATCTAAAGCTTATTTTCTATACATCTGCACATCATGGACACGCCAACAACAACATGCATGTGATAAAATTGTGGAATGTGTTTTCACTTCTGTTGGGGATTTAAGTGCATCTCTTATCCACTCTCTCATGAGTGTTCCCAAAATCATATACAATGTGTCCCAGAACTTATCGATAAGTGGGCACGAGGTGAAAGGTGGGGACATATCTGTTCCGGGAAAATTTTTTAAAAAAATGCCTAGCACTTGGCTAAGCGAGGACAAGCATATTTTTGAAAATGTGGAAAAATGACACCATCTCATCATTACTACTGTGACCACAAATTTAACAATTTCACGATGTCTTTTTCACTAACGTAGCGTCATTTTACATCGCCATAATATTAATCGCAGTCACAAGTCGGACAAAAACAAAATTGCAGGTTTAGATAGTTAAAATGAACGCAGTTTTTACGTGAGTCGAGGTGTGAGAAAAAAATGTCACGTAACTTTGACTCCCCATAAAAAGAAAACTATATTACACACACAGCCCCAGGGAAGTTTCTCAAAAGTTGACCCATTTAATTAAAATTCCAAAATGGAACAGCCCTTGTTCTTTTCGATGCATGACAATCAAAGGAAATTTTTTTTATTTACAGAACATCTTCATTTTAAAACCTTTTTTGAAAATGCTCTCTTTTCTTACAAATGAAAAAAGAAGGTACATTATTGTATTTTTAACACTGTTGTCTAAACATTTCATTCCATTCCATTTAGTTTTGTTAAACATTGCACTAACGAGCATTAAGTTATTTCTCGGAACTCTGGGTCATAAACAACAGAATATTCACAATATAGATAGTGCATATAAAGGAAAAAAACCCCGCTTCACAGTATTCTTTTATTATGTTTTAATAAAAGTTGCAGGCCGTCTGGCGCCAAATTTATTTAAATTTCCTCCCATGAAACCACGTTCGGAAACACGACTTTAGTTACTTGTGGTGATACAAATTTCTTAGAGGACATGATCTGTTTTGCATACATGCATTTTCTTTTCGGGTTTTTATTTTGAAACCCGTGAGTATGCTTTGTGGAACCCCAGGGTTCCATGGAACATAGTTTGAAGACCACTGCTTAGAACATATTAAAAAAAGACGGTAAGCGCGGGGTAAATGCGTGACTGGTGTTGCAAGTTTCCAAGGTAATCGTCAATTCTATCGGACGTTATCAAAGCTGCACACGTATCTAGTTTAGGCGTAATCTAAGTTGACAACTAAATTTTTACTAACCTTTTATTATTGTAATTTTAGCAATTTAATCTGAAAAGATGAAATTTGTGATCATCAATCAGTGCACCCAAAGTTATTAGATGCTAATTTTAAGCAAAACATGAGAGCAATAAGCTGCATTTTAAACTACAATTCGTGTGACAAAAAGATTTCACCTTTTGAATTGATAACTTCTTTAGGCGCGTATTGCTGAAGAGTGAATCAAAATTAAGCGTCAGGTTCGGCTGCGTTACGCTGAATCGCGTTTACTCGGTTCCAGTTGGCAACAATCCTGTTTAGTTAAAAATTGTAAATTTTTTAGGCGTTTTTTTTTTAAGTAAAAATTTTATGCACACTTTCTTCCTCCATGGAAGAGTTTTCTTTTTTTTCAAATATTACTGTCATGTAGCCAACTTCCACTCAACTTCATTGAGTGAACGAGGTAAAAGAAGTGCGAAAGAAATAGATTTTTTTTAAAAAAAAATTATGAAGGAGATTCGAAGAGGGACTCTGAGTATTGTTATATGAGTATTTCAAAAGTTGTTATTAAAGCCGTTTTGAACATTGTATAATAAATTGAAAAGGGTGTTTCTTTTCTGAGAGAACGTACGTACCACAACACGCTCTCCGTGAAGAACCAGAGGAATTAACGGATTATCTAGTAAAGATGAGAATTTGGTTTAATTGGTTATTCCGTTGAACTTTGTTTATGTTCAATTATATTTAAAAATGTTTAAAAAGTGGAACTTGCTAGCCATATTATAAGAAATCGGCGAAACAGCAAATGGATATTTAAAAGTCATTGAACTAAAAGAAATTCTCAAAATTTATAAAAGATAAGGAATTTTTCTTGGATTTCCTTGCTACGACAGATGTGCTACTCAAAAATGAAGACGAGTTGCATAGGTTACGATTGCAACAACAAACGGAAAGTATAAATTCAATGTATTATGATGTGTTGAAACTATTTCTTCAATAAATAAACTGCTTAAAGCTATACAGATAATTTGTTCCTTTCTTGGAGTATATAATTAATTCACAAATATGATTTTTGTATATTTTGCAATTAATATTATTTTATGAATACAGACATAAGAATAAATAATATATATGACAATAATTAATATCATCTTGTTTTTTTATTCACCGAACTAATACGTTATATAACATAAATGTAATTATTTGTATATATGTACTAAATGACCTGGCCTCGCTTTGCTGTGGCTTTCTTGAAATACGTTGATTTAATATTATTGTAAATTATCCTTAATGCAGTCAAATTAATCTTCACTTATAATTTCGGAGAGTTGAAAGTATAAGCATAAAACAACATAATATTTTTAATTTTGCCTCTTATTTATCTTCTATTTGAGTATAGTTATAATATAATATATGAATTATACTAACTTGTGTAAAGGTAGGAACATATGAAGATTTAATTTTATATAAGTGAGGTAAATAACTTTGAGTTTTAGCAATTTTTCAATTCCTACTATTAGCTCACCTCTCTATATATTTCTTTATTTATCTTCATGGAATTTTCAATCCTTAATAAAATACATGTTAAAGTGCTCAATTGAGCTGAAATTTTATACACATGATTATTTTCAATGACAATACAATAATTTAATTATAATTAATAAATTTTTGATTAAAACTAATTTAAATAATTAATTTTAATCAAAACGTGGCTGCATTTGTAATTCTTTAAATCAAATACAGCCACGTTGGCATCATTTTTGGCGACTTATGTCAAAACTTGAAAAGGTCTTTTTCTCACGTTTTAAAAGCATTCAGTTGAACTGAAATTGACTTTTACGGTTGTTTTGGCTAACAATACAATACTTTAATGATAATTAATAAAAATTAATTACCACTTAATGTTGTGGTCCTGTCATATGTATATACATAATTATAGTAATTGTAACTACTTAATAAAAAGTAGCTAAAATAAAATTTTTCTTTGTTGATCTAAGTAGGAATTGACTTAAATTTTTTATATTACTTGTTATATTATTGTCTTTATCATTTTAAAGTATAACAATAACTAAGCTCCAAAAATTCTGTCACACGAATAAATGGATGATAATATTTTAAAAATAATTAATGATATGAATGAAAAAATTCTGCAACGAGCGTAAGAATATAGTCGACATTGATTTCGGTGGCAAAACTAACAGCATTATTACTAATACGTAGTAAGAAATGGCGAGGCTTGAGCGGAAATGAAAAATTTTCCGATAAATAATTTTAATTACAAAGAAAACACTTTTTTTGATATTCAGCGTCAAATGTGAATTTGTCATCTGCTTACTACAATATTTTTCAAATGTGTAAAACGCCAAACTTGGTAGAAAAATTCAATTGGTTCGAATTCGAATGCATCTGAATCAGTTCTTGCAACGATAAGCATCGGAGGTGGACGGACGCTTCTGCTTTACGATGTCTCCTGCACCGCATCGAGTCACATCCACATTGCCTAGGAAGATAATGAACTGCAGTTAAGATTGCCTTTAATGCAGAATCAAATACTTATGGCCATATTACTCGTACTATTCAATTGCAAATAGTGCTCTTGAAAAGTTGCCTCGAAATATTTTTGTAATATTGTTTTAAGTTATTTTAAATATTCTTGTTTTACAGCTTCTGAAAGTTGTACCTAGTCCAACTAATTGAATGTAATTTAATGGATTACATGGTAACAAAGAGTAAAAAAGGTAATATAAAATGTTTAGCCAAAGCACTGGGGTCCCCTTGGGAAAATTTTCACGAAGAATTGAAGCACTGCATGAAAGGCCTAACAAAGATATTCCCAATAAATCACGACAAAGAGGGAAAAATGGCTCGGGCCCGTCAACCAGACCCTATGCAAGGTTTCCCCCTGGAATGAAAACATTTCAAACGACACTCAAACCTACTGGGAATGTATTTCAATAAAATGGCTGAAAAGCAAGCGTTTCCTCATATTGCTCTGGAAATCCATCAAAAACAAAGACACTCTCTAGGAAGGGGGTGTGCAGCAACCCTTTTTCCGAGAAAAATTTTGCGACCGATAGAACCGAGTTCCTCCACTGCAAGCGTCCACGGCCCGGGTGAATCAACAGGTAGGCGACTCAAATCAGGAACTCATTCCAAAGTCAGCAGCTTGTACCTGAATACATGTAAGTATTTTTTCATATAGAGGGAGATTCCAAATTGAAATCCCCATACCACAAAAGTGAAAAACCCAAAATGTGATTTATCTAAATTTTAAATTTTATGAATGTTTTTAAAAACTGGTGCGAAAACTATGAATTGGTTGAAAATCAAATAGAGTTAATTCATAGTTGGTATGCTAACGCTGTTGTTGCTTAATACACAACTTCTACCTTCAATTCATATAAGATCGAAACTCTTGTTCGAAAAAAAATTAAATCAAAAGATTTAAAAGGAATTTATTACACTTTTTTTATCAGGAAACCCTTTTGGAAAAAAACAGTATATTTTCCCTGAAAATTGTAATCGTTAAAAAATCTTAAGGAGAGTGAGAAAATAGTTATTTACTTTGAGAAATGCGATATTTTGTAGGTGTATCCCTGAGGGTACGAGCAGAATGTTTCTTTGATCGAGTCTCATAAGTTTTGCATTTCGGTTGCATCTTCGTGATCTTGTCCACTTTCAACCGAATATCGCGAGCTAGACTCTTCGTTTCTTCACACCCTGCAAGTAAAATACATAGAAGAATGTTCCTAGGTTTACTCACGAAAAAAAAATTCATTGTGTTAGAATAAAAATGATTAAAAAATGAATAATTTATAAATGAATCTATCGCTTTTTTACTATCTTTTGGTACCCCATCCGAAAACCCTGAAAAGTTTAAAAAGGATAAAATTTTTTGATATTAAATGCCCCCTTTGATTTTAAAATATATAAAAATTTTTCAAAAAATAGATTACAATAAAAAAATTTTTTGCAAAATTTTGAAAAAATGTGAAAGACCCATTTTCAAAATATTCTCCTTTTTGAAAAATTTTATTATAATAATATTTCCCGTAACTAGCCCCTGTACAGAGGGTCAACTAAATTTTAAAAAATATTTTTAGAATGGGGTTTTTCCATGTTTTAACCCAAAAGAGGGGAAAATTTTTAAAAAAAAAAAACCCGGGTATTATTTCAATGGGTTGTAACCTGAAAATAATGTGAATTTTCAAAAAACATATTGAGCCTCTTAAGAGGGCTGAGTATATATGGAAAATATTTTTAATTGAAGCATTTTTTTAAAAAGGGAACATTTGGGGAAAAAAGGTTATTCTAAGTTAATTTTTTGCAAAAAAATTGTATTTAAATAATTTTTTTTTTCAAAATCCTTAAAACAATTTTATACATGTATTCAATCTAAATATCGGGGAAAATTTTTATTTATGCGCCCCGGGTTTCCGCGTAATGGATACCTTAATCAAAAATAAATTCTTGTTAAGGGGAATTTTTTCCGGTAATATAGGTTAAAAATTATAGAAAAATAGAAGGAAAATATTAAACAAGTATAAACATAAAATTGTGATTGAACATTTAGAATGATTTTTCACGATAAATATGTTTCCTCTCCGTAGACGAATTCGGCAATCATCATCAACAAAAACATTAATTCTATTGCAACCCGTATGATAATTACAACAATAAGACATAGTTTAGAGCAGGGGTACTCATTCTTTTTTTCTGCAGGGCCGCATACATATGTCAGCCATTTCACGTGGAACGCAAACAAATGTTAGCTATTTCACACGGGCCGCAACTTGAGACCGGTGCTTTAAGACCAAGATAACATTGGAAATTTACAATATGGAAATAGATCAAAATATTAGACTCCTGTGTTGCTTTTTTTAATTATTATTTTTAATACTTTTTTTATTTTTTATCACTAACACTAAATTAAAAGAATTTAAAAACGCTGCTTCACAATTTTTGCATCAGTAAACGATTTCATATGATTACCAATAATACAATAAACTTCATAGGATATCTTTGGGATTGCTGTGACTTTACATTTGACAAAACACTTTGTTGCGGTGCAAAGAATATTCAATAAAGACTATTTACATTTCTTGAAAGAGATCTTGAAGGAAAAGTATCATTGAATGATTCCTGTTTACTAGTATTTTTAAATACAGCACTTTCGTGACAAATCAAACAAGTACTGGTCCATATTTATTTCTACTACCAAACTGTCAACCTCGAAATCTTTTGAATATTTTTCGCTTGCAAGGTATGAAAGATTGTTAAAAAGTAATTCCACCTGTAAAATTGTCGCTGCTCTACTGTTGTTTGTTTTATCACTAGCCGTAACCATTACAAACAGAAAAAGAATATCAATTCGTAGCCGGATGACATCGACAGCAAAAAAGCAAAATTTATGTATTTAATTTCTTGTCAAAGAGTTTCCCACCAAATTTTTAATGCATTGTTCTTATATAACTGAATTTATCAGAGCAATAGAGTGGTAATCGCTGGTTTAGAGTGAGATATCGGAGAAAGGAACTTCAAATTGTAAGCGATTATCAACCATAAACTGCGGAATCATACATAAATAATGGAATACGGCAACATTTCTTTGTCAAAAAAGAAGCTACGCAAGTCAAATATTGCTCCTAAGCTTCCTCTTCGCAAATGGCGAGTTAATAGTGTTTGGCAAAAACTTCAAAATACTATGTTCTAGACCAGGGGTCGGCAACCTTTTGCTGTGGCGTACCAAACCAATCTATAAATATGATTCAGTGTGCCACTCAGTAGGACATTTTTGAAACAATTTGGTAATGCAACCCGTGATAATGCATGCAGTTAGAGAATAGAGATCAATAATACAGTTTGCAGTTTTATTACGTACTAATTTGGCATCATTTAAAGTTATTTCTTAACGTAAAATATAAACAGCAAAAATATAACTATTTCTTCAACAAAAATAAAAAATGTGGAAAGTGTACTTATATTACGTATTTTTATAAACATATTTCTTAAAATAAGAAATAGACAACATAAAATATAAGTATTTCCCTTCGTTAGTGAGTGAATATTGACGTCACTCTCTTTAGCTACACGAGGGCTTTTGGCAACGGACCACATAATTTTGAACCATGGTCAAGTGGCGTGAACGACACATGAGCTGGCACCCCCTCTCTCCTAGCTACCACACCAACGGGAGGATGTTTGAGCTCTCGACAGATTTAACGTGCATTGCTCCCCTACACTGCGGGTCTTTAGTGGTACTGGACTCGAACTCGTGACAAGGGCAGCCACGATCCGATACCTTGACCACTCGGCTACCATGGCCATTTTCCTTCGTTAGGTTTAAGTATAAAGGTAAAAATTTTAATGTAAATCTGGGGCTTGCATGGCTCTATTTTAATATCGCAAAATCAGGGGTATAATTTGTGACTTTTCAATTTGACACGTTTCTGAGCATTCAGTTTTAAAACAATTTTTTTTTGCGAACCCGAAATTCTTTTCATAAGAGGAAAGATTTTTCCTTAGATACGTGGAACCACAAGAGCGAAAAGCAGTGTATATGCAATTTTCTCTCTTCAAACATAAGCCCCAGCACACACAATGAGACATTCAGTAATTTACAAAATAAGCTGTAAGAAAACTCATCTTTGGAATTATCTTTCAAATTTTTTCGTAATTCCGTAGATGCCCATAATTCTGACGACAAATAACAGAGAGAACCATTACATATTTATCAATTTCCATCCACTCAAAAATTTACAAATTTGTAAAGAAGGGCAGAGTGCGACCCAGAATTGTACTGAGTGCTACATGCAGCACGTGTGCCATAGGTTGCCGACCAGTGTTCTTCACGCATTACGTTCGCTTTTGATCAATAAATGATGAAAAGTGCTTTCTTTAATCAAACTCTTCCCAGATACCAATGGTTTTATTAAAAAAGGCTAATTTTCTTTTTATAAAGTAAACTCTTTTGAATATTACTTATAAAAACTTTTGTATGTGGATTGTTAGGAAAGGTTTCATTTGCGGATTTGTAATGTACATGCAAGTTTTCCCATCAATCGTTCGATTATACAATACGAAGAAGAAATTTTCAGATTGTTAAGAAATTCAACAGAGACAGCAACAAAAAATAAGTAATGTTTATTTTGAAATGACACTTGGAACACAGAACGAAAACAATGTCTACTGAGTAAGTTGTCAAAAAACGTGGAGGGTGACACACAGGGACGTGAGCCCCTACACAAATGTAAGCTCCACGTATGACTCCTAAGAATAGACAGTACATTACGTACGTTGTCAAATACTCGTACAAACAATAACCCGAAACAAATAAGTATGCAGGATTTACAATCACTTAAACCGGCTCGACAGACTTCTGCTTTTTGACTGAATAAGTAATGATGGTGCATGGTGATAGGTCTAGACCAATACATGAACGACGGTAATCACATGTAGCTAGTTGACACATCGTCCGAAATTCCCAGTTTTTCGGAGAATACAACGAGGGAATAACATTTGACCGTTGAAGTTATTTGAATTGTGATCTTCAATCAAGGCTAAATAGAAAACGAAGTGAAGCCTCCGTTGTGACCGAGGCCCTGGCTTACTTGGCCCATGCCACACAGTACGATTCAATTGACCAAAATCGGTCAAAAAATCAAATTTAATCTTTTTAGCCTAAATTATTTTTTTTATACTTTCCTATAACCTCACAAAATTTGAAAGCTCTAAACTTAAAAAACGCAGAATTATGTTAGATTTTACGTTCGTTTTTATTCACATCCCTATGGCAAATCAAAACTTTAAAAACTGCCGTATCTCAGAAAGATAAAATAACTATTTTGTCTTCATTTAAAATGCTAAGGCTTTTTTTATATTCCGCCTAATGCTTTGAAATTTTTTTTACCTATTTCCAATAGTACATGTAACAAAAGTTGGGTACGCATTTTTGAATCAAAGCAATATTTATTTTTTTAAAATAACTAAACTCAGAATTTATAATTTTTTAAGGAATTTTCAATAAACATTCATAAAAAGAAGTATTGTAAGAATACCAATCACGTTAACGCAAAACCCATACCAACTTTTATTATATATAGTTTGACGTACTTGTAAATCAAATTTCATGCGTGTACGTCAATTTTTGTAGGAGGAGTAGCATTTTAAAATCACTTCAAAAATTTCAAGTTTTTCCTTAAAAAATTACATGGCTAGCTTTTTATGAAATTTTGAGCACAAAATATGTTTAACATAGTATACATACATAGGAGACAACCAAAAAAATATTAAAAATCCTGAAATTAAAAATTTTGCGTAAATCGTACCATGTCCCCTTAAGACGTCCCTGGTGATAAACCATTCAAGAGCCAAGAATAATACACACAGCATTCTGTGAGATGGCTCTATCTTCCATGTCAGCTATTTGTCACAGTTCATCTTAACGCAGTGGTGGCAGGTCATGCAAGTGACGTCCAATCTCGTCCCAAATGCGCTCGATTGATTAGAAAGGAGAATGGTGGCCAGAGAAGCATCAGTATATTTTTTAGAGCACATTGGCTGATGGGTGCTATGTGTATGGGGCATTATCTTGTTGATGAGGAGCATTGGGCATTCCCGAAGGAAATAGAGTGCCATCGGACGTCATCCACGGATCGTTGAGTTATCATAATGCCCTGAATATGAATAAGGTGTTGCCAGCTATCGAACACAATGGTGCCCCAAATCATGATGCTGGGTAATCATACGTAGTGTGTTCCATAAGCGCGATGGGACTACTGCTGTCGCCTCGTCGACCCCTATAGTAGTATATGGTGATTATCAATGGACAAAGAAGCGTAACTGATGAGAACACGATCCTGTTCTATCATCACGTCTCTCTAGCCTGGCTTCATTGCAAATTGAGTCATTTGTCCAGTGAGGCCAATGACAGTCTTCTTAATGGACGCCTTGAATCCAAGTCGCTAGTAACAAATAGACGGTTATGGACATATGGGCCACATGCTGCAAAATGGCAAAATAAGTGACTTCAGAGACCACAACAGTGGATGTGTCGATTCACACTTGATGTTCCTCTGTGGTCGCACCGATACCTCTGAAACTTGCCGCAATTCTTCGTTCCAACTAACTATCTTTGCTAAACCTGGTGCCATCTTCTGCCAGTGCATCCTCGTAGACGGGTCTATGAGGATATCAACTGAGATTTGATGTATGGAGTAACCTATCTTTCTCAATCCAATAACTATTATATCAATATTATATTTTCGTTCCTTTTGAGCCATCAATATTGATACCAATTTTGTGCAGTGATGATAAAAATTGAGAAAGTGGTTGTAAGAACGATTTTTTTCAAAATGTTTCGCTGTCAAGTAGGCTTTAATTTTAGTTACTGCATAAAAATGTCACCAGACCATTTTCCTCTCTCGAAATTTTATATACAATGTTATTATATCTCAATTTCAAAAAGCAAAGGAAAAAAAACCCTAAGACGAATACAGCAAAAAAAAACATTTGAAAGAAAACAGAAACAATTTAAGTTTTATTTACATGCTTTATAGGTGTTCTATGAATCAAATCTTGGTTATAAGGCATAACATCAATGCGACGGCTCAGTTCACACTCTATTCAAAATCTTACAATCAACGTTATTGTCAGCGCGTGTTACACTTTCCGTGTTATCCAATAACTTGGTCTTTTACATGAGACCTCCCGCTGTTTCCCACGGGATGGTTTCCGCGCCTCCTCTTTGCCGCGGGATGTAACAGAACTGTATGAAAGAATAACACGTGCTATCAATAACATTGATAGTACCATGTTGAGTAGAGTGTGTAGCAGGAACTGAACTATCACATTTATGTATGACATGTAACCAAGATTTTTGACACTTAGAACACCTTTAAAGTATATAAATAAAACTTGAATTCTTTCTGTATATTTTCAAGTGTTCTTTTTTGCAGTATTCGTCTTATTTCTTTTACTAAAGCGCTTCAGCACCTGGGAGGGAAATATGAACACCCCTGTATTTCAATAAATGGCCTCTTTTTGTTCATTGCTGATAGTTTAATTCAAATAAGTTCATTACTGGCAAAAAGAAAAATAAATATTGATGCATTTTTATTCCTGTATTTTGCCAAGCAAGAACTATGAATTACTATAATCAGTGATATTGTGTATGAAAGTTTTATTTCTTTATTTTATTTATATATATATATTGACGATTGAGCCGTGGTTTTTATTCACTGTGGAAACTTACCTTTTTGAGCTGAGATTTAACTGACGCTGAGCTAGTACAGGGACTGCCTTCTCCAGAAATGTATCCACTGACCATTCTTCGAAAACCCTTCTTAGACGTGATTTTCACCCCTGGAGTGACAACAGCAGCTTCTGAGGCTGTAAAATAAACAGACACATCCGATCGAGGTGTGCTCCTCACTCTTTTCGGTAGTTTCGGTGTTCGGAAATGTCTCAAACCATCGTGCAATATTCTAGCATAATGTCGCCACTGGAAAGACCTTCCGCAATTTTTTTGAACGAGACCAAAGTAACGCTCGAATTTTGTTAAGTTGTCCATGCTGCTGGTCCTTCGCATAACATGGAAAAGGTTAGGCAGATACCGGTACTCCTCGCGAAGACCTTCAGGAAAACTAGCAGTGGATTTGTGGTCATCGTCCTTATCATAATCGGCATTTCTGTACATCTTTAAAAGCACGCAAGTCTAAACAGGAATACAATGTAATTATACATTAAATAAGTAATATAAAAAAATTAAGTCAATTCCTACTTACAAGGAGAGGGCACGACTAAGGAAATTCATTTGGAATCGAGACTTGGTGTAATAGTAGTACTCCTTTAGGGTGTTCACTCCTCAATGTAATTCCGTCGAATGGCCAGTCAATTCGGAGAAATCAGCCTTCGAAAATCATGCTTAGCTTTTATACGATTAAATTTTAATTTTCCGCAATGAGTTCGTAGCTTGATTGGTAAATCGTCTGCTTACTATGCGTGAGGTCTGGGTTCAATTCCACGCGCGCGATCAACTTTTTTTCTTCAATTAATTTAATTATTTTTTTAATTAAATAAATTTATTTATGAAAGGTTTATCAAATATTAAATGATATTTTTGTAATTATTTTGTATTTTATAAAGTAAAAGAAATTAAAAATATAGAGCTTAAATTATTTATTAGTAAAATTACTTAAAATTATTATTAATAAAAATTACTTAAAATTATTATTAATAAAAATTATTAATAATTAAAATTAGTAAATTAAGTATTATTTTTTTATAATTAACTAATCATTTACTATTTATTATAATTAATTAATTAATATTTATTATAATTAATTAATTAATATTTATTATAATTAATTAATTAATATTTATTATAATTAATTTATTATTAAACATTAGTATTAATAAGAAATATTATTAATTTATGATTAAAATTATTATATTAATTTATAATTAAAATTATTATTCCTTTATAATTAAAATTTTTATTCATTTATAATTAAAACTATTATTAATTTGTTATTAAAATTATTGTTTATTATTGAAATTATGATTTATTATTGAAATTATTATTAATTTATTATAGAAATTACTTAAATAAATTTATTAAAATTATTTAAATAAACTTTTTGAAATTAAATAAATTTATTTGAAAAGGACTTATTAAATATTTTATAAAATTATAAAATAATTAAATTAATAATATATAAAAAAAACATATTTTTATTATATTAATCATAAAATAATTAATGTAATAATAATAATATATTTTCTAAATTATTTTATATTATATATAATATTTTATTTATAGTATATTGTATTTCACATTAAAACTATTTGTAACTAACTTTTTTGTAAAGTATCATTTAATATTTAACATTTATCATTTAATTTTAATATTTATTATTTATATAATTAAAGTAATTTTATTTTATAAAATACAAAAAATATCATTTAATATTTCATAAACATTTCATAAATAAACTTATTTAATTAAAAAATAATTAAATGAATTGAAGAAAAAAAGTTGATCGCGCGTGGAATCGAACCCTAACCTCTAGCATAGAAAGCAGACGATTTACCAATCAAGCTACGAACTCGTTGGGGAAAATTAAAATTTAATTGTATAAAAGCTAAGCATGAATTTCGAAGACTGATTTCTCCGAATTGACTGGCCATTCGACGGAATTACATTGAGGGGTGAACACCCTAAAGGAGTACTAATATTACACCGAGTCTCGATCCCAAATGAATTTCCTTAGTCGTGCCCTCTCCTTGTTAGATCAACAAAGAAAAATTTTATTTTAGCTACATTTATTAATAGTTACAAATAATATAAATAAGTATATACATATGACAGAATCACAACATTAAGTGGTCATTCATTTTTATTAATTATCATTAAAGTATCGTATTGTCATCTAAAACAATCCTGTCTATAATATTTCAGTTCAACTGAATGCTTTAAAACGTGAGAAAAAAAACCTTTTTCACACATGTTTTGTTACAAGTAGCCAAAAGGGTCGCTAAGGCGCCAAAAAATGATGCCAACGTGGCTGTGTATTTGTAATTCTTTAAATAATTAGTTTTAATCAATTAATTTTTATTAATTATAATTAAATTATTGAATTGTTATCCAAAATAATCCTGTATATAAAATTTCAGCTCAATTGAGTGCCTTAAACTGAATTTTATTAACGATTGAAAATTCCACCAAGATAAATAAACAAATAAATAAATACATAGAGTGTGTGTGAGTTAATAGTAGGAATTGAAAAACATCATGATTTTTTAGGGTAGTTGAATACCTTAAGGTTACCCTGTTTTACAAACTCTGAAAGGCTTTGTGGAAAAATTGGAATAAGTACCATCCTAGACTAGATCACTAAATTACCCCCAATGAAAAACTATTAGGGCATGTATTTCGATCTAGAATATTAATTTAATTTTAATTAGATTTTCAAGTTAGAAGTTTACTGATTTCTTAAAGGGAAAAAGATGTGTTAAAAATAGTCTTTATAATTCTTAGGAATCTTTAAATCACACACTCAACCCTGGTTTGGAAGTCAGAGAGGGGTGTTCAAAATCTTGGGCTTCCGTGGTGTCATGTTGATGAATAAAGGAAGGAGGATGCAGAGTTCGAAAGTTCAAGAACCGCCGCTTTAGAGCATTTATTGTATAATTCAAATTTCTGTCAATCAATTTTTTTGTTTATTTATATATAAAAAAAAAAATCTCAACTTTTTTTCCCCATCAAAACGGTACTTATGTTCTTTCTTTCTCTGAATGCATATTAATAATTCTCCTCAAGTAGAATTTTATTGTTAACGTACACAGTTAGAGGTTTCTACAGGAATTTTTGGAAGCTATTTGGTTTAAATCAGACTTTATCTGATTATTTAATAAGTTAGTGGGATTAAAAGAAAAACAAGTTTATTTAGTGGGAGGGAAAAAAAGCAATTTTTGAATCCGATAATGAATAAATAAGAGGACGAAAGAAATTTTAAAAATCTGAGAATATAATCTCTTAAGTTTTAAATGAAGCCATTGAATGCGCAAGTAAAATTGCATTACACCAGAGACTTTTTAAATTGATTGATTGAATGATTGCTATTGTCCCACTTTAAAGCTACACTAAAGCTGTAGACGAAAGACCACGCACTTTTGAATCAAAGTCAAGTGACGAGGACGACACCCGAAATGGCATTTCACTCTCCAAGCTCTCACCACGGAAACGTGAGGGTTTTGAATCGTAATAGATTTAACGTAAATAACCATCTCTAAACAGTGCGTGAGTGAATGAGTGAATATTAACGTCGTACTGTTCATTTTGGCGACGGACCACGTAATTTTGAACCATGGTCAAGTGACGTGGATGACACCTGAGCTGGCACCCCCTCTTCTAACTACCATACCACACCAATGGGAGGACGTTTCAGCTCTCGATATATTTAACGTGCATCGCTGCCCTACACGGCGGGTCTTTAGTGGCACTGGGCTTGAACTCATGACTTGCCTGCTATGATCCTATACCTTGACCACTGGGCTACCGCAGCCCCTCTCTATACAGTGGGTCTTTTGTATCTATAAGACTCGAATCTATGACACGACAACACCACTCTGGAGTTCGTTGCCATAATCACTCGTCTACTGCAGCTTCAGGGACTTAGAATGTATTATTATAGAAAAATTGAATCATATTATAAATTACAACAAAACCATTACATGAAGGAATAATTACGTAACGAGTGGCAAAGTAGAGGAGGGAGTCACACGTTGTCCACTTAATTCTTGGCACTTTCGTATTAGCGTCACCGCAGGGAAATTCGCTTCATGTGCGAATCACGTTATGATATCAAAACAACAAAAGTATTCTTAATTGTTTTATTTGAAAAAAAACCTCAATCAGTCAGATTTTGGTGGAAAATGGTGCGATTCGCATGCCGCAAATTTGGCTGCGGTTACGCTAATACATTTCTTTCTTTTTAAATAAGCATTCAATGGATGATTTACAAAACGAGAGAAAGGTCAGTTCTTTTCGTTATATATATATTCAAAATTCTGTCGGTTAAAGTGTAGTATGAGGGAGGGGGGTGGGGGGCACTTGGCGCAGTCCTTTTTGGCGACTAAAAGCGGTCACCAAGGTACTTTATTTGGAATTATTTATTTTAGAATGAATTCATTATCTCACCATGGCATTTAGATAAAAATCGCCAAATCCGAAGAAAATCGCCAAACCCAAAGTGGCCCTCTTATACTACACTTGAGCCAATTCGGTCTATCACCATATATATAAAATTATATCTAGTTATAGCACATGGTACTTTCGTACTATCCAACAATACCAACGTTCGAGATAACTCGCGAAGTTTTCAACTCCGATTTTGCGTGTGTCGTACGCACAGAATTGGCAGCCATGTGCTTCGTTTCATGTAACGTCGCCAATACAGTTGCAATAATACGTAAGAACCAAGTGGATATTTTAAACACTTAAAAATTCAATTTTTTTTTTAAAAAAATATTTGGTTTTAATGTAATTACACTGTCGACCATAATCCTCAAATCAAAAGACGTCGCCAAATGCCACGATGTACACCCAATCGTAAAAACCATTTTCACACACATTCGAACACAGTAATAAAGAAACAATGCCATTATTTAATGACATTCTTTTAAGTGGCGTTGTCTTTTTCTTTAGCGAAACGGGATAATACGTTAGTATTTAAAGTCTCAATCATGAGTTTGGTTACTGTAAATGTTGAACTAGAAATATTAACAATGTTTGTTGATTTCAAATACAAGTACGCAATGCGCCACACTAATAAGGAATTTCTGTTATGATTATGTTAAAGTTATAAGCTAAAAACCAAAGTTTGACGCAAAAAATATTAGAGATTTGTGCCTTTTATAACATTTAAATTACACATTAAAAAAAAGAACCCTCGAAAAATATAACAATGCAATATAACAATATAAAAGAAAATTAACTTTAAAAAATGAACTCATTTTTCGGTTAATATGTCGATTCGGCAGCTTCTCCGCCAAATTCTGAAAAATTGCCAATTTGGCGCGTTTTTGCGTGTTGTGTTTTGGAGTAGCAACCCTACCACAACACGTAACGCCGGAACGCGAAGTTCAAGATGGCTGATTTGGCGAGATAAGCGGCCGAATCGACAAACCAACCCCATTTTCTTATTTTAAGTGTTAACAGATTTTTTAAAGACATTTTGTTAAACCTTTAAAAAAAGGTGTCATAAATTTTCATGAAAAAGACTTATTAAGTGTGCAACATACCTCAAATAAATTGAAGAAATAAACAAATATGTTAAATATTTCTTAATTACAATACTTAAAGCTATTATTGAAAGAGCTTTTTTTATTTACGAAGGAAACAAGTTGGCTTAAATCATTCAACAGAAGTTTGCTGCCACATACCTACCAAACGCAAAACGTTACTTATTACAGCTAATATGCCTGAAAAAGGTGAGCCACTCTCTTAAGACGAGATCGACATATAAACTGGTGCCCTATTTCCAACAGGAATGACTCTGGACACGACGTTATTAGCATCTATAAGGCCCTTTCTCAAATGATCGTAAACCATTACTACGTGTGTGTGTTGGTTACTCGGTCTCAGTACTCTAACAACCACAACTGATAGATTTTATGTATTTCCAACAAAATATTATGCGTGTTGTAGCTCTCGTTTAAAAGCTATCTAAATCCTAAGGATATCCTATTTACTTTCTCGAATTTAAACTACTGCTCTTATTGAAATACTACAAAAACAAGTAATTTTTGAGGAATCTTTTATCTGTTTACCGTTTCCATATCCTCTTTCGTAAGGACTTTTATGTTTAGTTTAGTGAATGATCTGTGGGCTCTTTCAGGGTTTTAAAGATATTACATATCGTCAGCCTAATTATCAGAATGCGTAACTCCACAAAGGAAACTAATTTGATATACGAGTGCTACGCGCCAAGCGCAGTTTGGCGCGATTCCTTAATAGCACCAAACGATATAAATGACGATACACATGACCTCATGATACAAATATCAAGGTAACCATATTGTAATGTTATCGTCCATCTTAGCGAACATAAATAATAACTTGGCACGTAGAACTCCGATATCAAATTAGTACACCAGATGGAGTTACGCATTCTGATAACTAGGCCGACGACATGCATTCTTATATGTAAGCATATTTTGAGCGTTTGCTTCAAAGAGATTATAATCATGAGCAGTGGCGTACATAGGGGGTAAACCCCCATAAACCAGGATGGCGAACCATTGTCACGCGTGCCATTGATGGAACGTGGTACAATATTTTGGGCACGCCACCTATCAAAACGATTAACCGCAATTGATTCTTCAATCTAGGAATTTTCAGTGAGATTTTTTCTCAGTTCAAAGAATTACCAGAAATGCTCAAGTTTATTATGTACCTTGATGTGACATCATTTGATAAACTGAACTTTCCCGAATTCGGTTGGTTGGAAATTGAAGAATTTGAAATGCGACTTATTGATTTCAAGTCTAGTTCAAAATAGATTCAAAAATTTATTGAAACAAGGAAAAAGTTAGAATCGATTGAAACAAAAAGATTAAAAAGCAATATAAGTAAAAACGCCAGTAATGAAATTTTGGAAGCATTAAATTCGATTCCAGATACGTTTAACTGTTTGAAGGAGCTGGCTCCATGCTATATTAACCATATTTCCACCGACTTATGTCTACGAGTCATTATTTTAAGGGATGAATAATATTAAAGCATCGCTTAGAAACCCTTTTGGCAGATGACTCCAGTTCAGCATGCACACACATTCTCTGCTAAAAGAAAAATCTTACCCAATCCTAATATAATTTATTTGTTATCTAATCTGCAACAGCAGAAATCACACTAATATTACTTAATATAATTTGAATTACACGTTTAAGTAAAACACACATTTACAACTATAGTATACAAAATGTATTTTTCTGTAGTAAATAAAGAGTTTTGTGCTGTTAGTATTAGTTTTATTATTTTTCCCAATAATCACACGTCAAAATTATTTGACTACACGTCTTTATCTCACTAAGCATTTCTTTAGAAAAAATGGCACGTTGATCCATAAAGGTTCGCCTCCTCTGCCATAAACCAACATTTTTTTTATTTTTACTAAAAGTATTACCTCTCGGTGCTTTCATCTACGCGTTTTTAGAATGTAACCCCCCTATGTATGCCACTGATCATGAGTGAGTGAATGTTCATTAACGCTGGACTCTGAAACCACACGAGGACTAACAGTGAGTGTTCAAACTACCACACCATAACAATGTGAGGACTTTGAACCATGACAGATTTAACGACTACACGGTGGACCTTTTAGGGGCGCTGAGGCTTGAACTCTTGATACACCGGCTACGATCTGGTGCTCATAACCACTAAGCTATCGCATTCTGGAGATTATGATCATTATTTTCAATTAATATTATTGTTCATCATAGTTTAAAATGTGATACATCTGAGACTTGGACAACAATAAAACTGGAAGAAAATCGAATGGCATCTTTTGAGAGAAAAATAGTTCGAAGTATACTTGGAGGTGTAAACGAAAACACTAGCAGGAAAAGATACAATTTTGAACTATACTGACTTTATAAACAATTTGACATGGTTAAATACATAAAAATAAATCGAATGAATTGGATGGCCCTTATTATTCAAATGCCAGATGATAATGTTGTCAAAAAGGTACTGCAGTTCAAAGGCATTGAGATTCGGAAGCGTGAAAGACCAAGACTCAGATGGGCAGACTCAGTGGAATCAGACTTTCGGATTATAAACGAGAAAACTTGGAGAACATAAGTAAACAATTCATTAGGTCATCATGGAAGAATCTTCAAAAGAAGTCACTGGCCCATGAGAAGGAGGGGGATGTCTTGCCAGATATGATGATAGTTTAAAATGTAATACTTGTGATAAAGAAGAACCCTTGAACGTTATTCAAGGGGCCTTTTGAAATAACAGTATCCATACCTCAATTTATCGAAATATGCTTATTTATTTACAAAGAAATAATGCCCTAATTACTGATTATACATAAAAACTCAATAACAACAACAAAAAAAAAATTATAAACACTATTTAGTACATGATTATCCTGCTTTCTCAATACTTATATTTAAAAAAATATGTAAATACTAGATTATCTCATAATTTTTTTACTTATTACATTCAACTTTCCTAATTCCTCTTTGTTAAATTCTTTTTGTTTCATATATCACATACAGACCTTGCCCTAATTTGTACCTAATTTGTCTTTGATTTCCATTGAACATTTCCCTATATTTATTGCTTTTTTCCATTTATTTACATTTTCGAAATTTCAGGTTTGTTTTGTGTTCTTATGATTAATCTTCTAATTCTTTTCTATATTTGCTACTACTTCTATTTATACATTATACTATCAAATTTGTTATCCCTTACTGTTTGTTTGAATATACTTGAAATCTCTTATGATTTAACTGATATTCAATTTTGGTTTTTATTCTTCAAAATTTTTCTAGAATAATTTTGTATAAGTTTTCCGCTCTCTCTCTCTCTCTTGTAAGGAGAAGAACAGAATCCTATAATGTAACTTTAAACCTACATCATTGTCCTAAGCCACTGACTCCTTTCTAAAGAGAATTATTTTTGCATTTTGTTCTACTGTCTTTTTCTTTTCAGAATTTTTCGCTGGTTTTGTAACACACACACACACACACACACACACACACACACACACACACACACACACACACACACACACACACACACACACCACACACACACACACACACACACACACACACACCACACACACACACACACACAAACACACAACACACACATCTTCCCACAGAAACTTAAATATTTATTCACATTGCTTTTAAAAGCTGAAAACACTATGAATGCAAGAAAAAAAAAAAAAAAAAGAGAAAAATTTTAAATTTATGGTAGTGACCTCAACTTGTGACGGTAACTCCCACGTGCTTTTGAGGGAAACGTTATCGATGTTTAGAAAATGAAGAGGAGGATTTTGGCGGTATTGTTTCCAATTGTTACACCTAGATGGCAGCACTAAATTAAGAACTTCGTTAGCACAAAATTTCGTTCCATGTTTACTCAACACAAAAAAAAAAAAAATTACCGTCTTCATAATTATTGCTTCCATCAAGCGTACGTATTTTTCAAATCCTATAGAGTAATATTAAGGAATATATATATAAGAAGACATCATGGCCTTTTTAATTTTAAAAAGTACTTTGGAATAAAAATAAAATTTTCACTTTTACTTTTACCTCAAATCTTTTTAGGTACAAAATTTTAAACTTATTTTTCAGGTTTCGCTTAAAACATTCCTTTTTTAAACAATAAAAAATATTTACACTCGAACTTTGATAATGAGATGGTTAAAATACTAAAATTCACGAGAAATACCAGTGTAGCCCGAATCAAGATTTCATCACAAGGCGATGCCCTAAACTGGGGGTACTCAACCTTTTTTCCCTCCAAGCCTCATACATATGGTAGATATTTCATGCGGGCCACAACATGAGAATCAATGGAAAAGCACCATAAGACCAAGGCAATATTGGGCACTCAAAACGGGGAAAACTGATTAAAATATTAAAACTAATTTTTGGCTCTTAATACTGCATTAATCTCTACCAAACACACATAATTTATTTTCGTTTTTATGCATTTTTTTACTGAGTTATGGGGTAGTTTCGGGGTTCCATGTGACTAAGCTCTTAGTTTACATTCTATTGTTATACAAACAAAGCTGTCATGCCGTTTGACAATTTGATTTTTTTCTTCTTTTGACACAAAGCCTTTCTTATTTTTATTTCAAATAGTTTATCAAATGCAGAACAGCAAAGAGGAGTTTTGACTGAATTCTAGACTGAATTTTGTATTATTTGCTTATAATTAAAAATCAGTTTCACCCTTAAAATAGTCACTACTCCAGTTCAGTTCCCTACTTCACTGTTGTTTGTTATTTCTAACCTTTTCAGTTACAAATTTCTTTAAAAAAATCTTGCTGTTCGTACCCGTACGTTATCGACAGCAAAATTGGTGGATTTGATTGCTTGATTGATAGAATTTCCCGCTAAAATTTTAATACATTGTTCTTAAATAATTGAATTTTTTGGTGCAATGCGCCATGGGGGGGGCCCTGAAACCCCCTGGGCCCAAAGCGGCCCGGGTTGGTATCAAACCCCCAAACATCTCCCTCTTACGCCGCGGACCAGTCAGCGTTTGATAATTTTACAGCGGCCAGTTGAGGAGATGGGGGGACATTAATTTTAATTTAATTGTATATATAAACATGCCTTCAGAAAGAAATAAAGTTCCAAAAAATGGATATAAAATGATTTAACGTGGAATATAAAGTGATTTCCATGGAAAGTTGCACAATCCCAAGAGAAATACAGCACAGTCAATAAAATGGAAATAATTTAAAATTCCTTGTGCGGCCTGGTACTATTTGTTTCCCGAACCAGTACCAGTCCGGGAGCGGGCTATAACAACGGAGAGTGGGGCAAGGGAGGATGAACAGCACCTTCAATTTTTCCCTGTATAGTATCAGGAACACTGAAGAACCAGTTCTTTATATCAACTTGTGACGTCTCTCGCGTTCTTCTTCTAACATAACTCCTAAGTTCTTTTTCCCCGGGGTTAATGGCAAAAACCCAACCCCTCCAAGAAAAAGAAACGGATAATTGCAAAGAGAATTTTTTAAAAGGATAGAAAGTTTGGGGAGAACACGGAAGCCTAGAAATAACTTAGTGTGGAATCGTTCGGAACAATTTGGGCGTCCACACCTGAAGAAGGATACGCTCATCCAATTGAATATAATAAAGAAAAAATGAGTCTTTCACCCCTACATTAAAATAATAGGGAAATTTTTTCAACCTAAAAGGGAAAGGGACTCTATAAAAAGGGAATATTTTGTATAGGAAGTTAGATTAGACAGTTAAATTAAAATAATTAAGATAAGTGTTCTAGTTGCGATCTGACTTGAATATAAAGGTTTAATTGTTGGCTTATTCTCACTTTAAGAAAGTTGTTACTTAGAATTAAGTAATTTAAGCTATTCTTAATAAAAGTTGTGTTAAGAATTACATAATGTCTCATCATTTAGATAATCCCACACCTCTAGCTTACGCGAATCACCCCAGACATAGTCATCACAGGATGGCTATGTCTCAAACTAACTCAAATGCTACATCATGATGTTCGTAGCTACAAACTTATATTGAGCTGTAAGCTGCATAATTGCAGACCAACTTCACAATGTTTTTTAAGAGGAGTTGTGGAACCCTCTATACCGACAATGTTAAATTGGCTGTTTTCGATGTATCTTTTCTCAAAATCTGTTACATGTACGTACTTGAAAATTTTCATACAATTGGAGTATATCTTTCTCATTATACTAAAATGAGCTTTTAGCTAGTTTTGAGTTTTTTAATAATTTATAAAATATTTTATCAAATATAGTGAAATTTAACCCATTTTTCACATAAAAAAATTTGTAAAAAATAAATTTTTGAGTTTTTTTTCAAAAGGCTCATTTCAGTATATATTAGCCATCATTATAAATATTTCATAAGAAACTTACATACATGTGAACATTATTTTCCCAGAAAAGGTACATCGAACATCAAAAATTTACATTTTGAGATAAATGAACTTGAATGTATAATTACTTTTTTATTAAAACATTCCTCGCCATACTCCAAATGATCTAGTACATTTTTTTTGCATTTAATCTCCTTCCTCTTCCTTTTAAGTCTTTTTTTTTTCTTGACTTCTTTTGTTTTTTATAAACATGAGTATTTAGTCTTTAACAGCCTCTGTTTGTTGACTGTACCGTGTAATTACCAGGCCCAATATTAAGTTTTCTCAAAATTTCTGTTTTTGATATATATCTCATATTAAATGACGAAATTGCATCATATATAACCCAATGATAATACTTCTATTTGCACAAATACTTTTTTCGGTACATAAGACCATATTACGTTACTTAACTTTCATTGGGATTTTGTATACCTCCATGTTTACACACTTTTTTAGCAATTCTGGATTAAATGTTTTAATTTTCACCATTCATTAAACTTTTAAGCAAAAACAAAATACAGTAAGACCCCGCTTAACGCGGGGTATATGTTCCATCAAAGTAGAGCGTAATATGAAGCAGCGTTAAACGAGGTTATCTCATCATGTAAATAATGGGGTTAGGGGAAGAAAATTGGTCAGGTATTTTACCATTAAACTTATTACTTATGTTTTTTATAACAATAAAATAAAAATTTATTTCTTACAAATATAGAAACATAATAAACGAATATGCATATAAAAACAAATAAAGTTCTAAATCAGTATGTTTACATTTTAGATCATTCAGTCTCTTCTGTATTTCCAATTATCTGCCATTTTTCAAGAAGGTAGGTTGGCTTAATGGCATTTTGCGCTCAATTTTGCCGTCAATCCATATAGAAAGTCGTTTTTCCATTTCCTCTATTGTATTATTTCTAGAACGGGTAATTCTACTAGCAGAGCTGTCGTAGTTGCAGTTACCGATGACAGTATTTATTTTTTTTATTCTTAAGAATGGTCCTTATTGTTGAAGCTACCAAATTCAATGCAGCAATCAATTTGAGATTGACGTTCACCAGTATCTAATCTTCTAATCACTTGTATTTTAGTTTCTAGTGAAATGCTTTATTTTCGTGTTTTTTATTATTACCCATCATAAAAACTAAAAATCATAATATTTGTCACTATAGTAATTGTTATATTATATAAATTTATACTTACAATAACGTCAACAAATGTTTGAAACGATAAAAATACTTTCGTATAATACCGCCGGAAAGAAGAAACACAGATAAACAGCTTCGGATATCGGGAAGCCTACCGCTGTGTATTATTTCGGGGTATCCCACAATTCAAATAAAAGAGCGTTAAACCGAAACAGCGTTAAGCGGGGTCTTACTGTACTTTTTTTTACGTTTTTCGCGCCATTTAAATGGGCGTGGCCCAGTTTCAATGATTACCGTAAAATCCGGCGTATAACGCGCACCTATTCTTTCAAGTTGCAATTTTCAATTTTTGGGTATATTCGCCGTATAACGTGCACCCCCTTTTTTTACGAAGAAACCTGCTATGTGCGTACGAAATGCTCTTATGTTTTAAAGTCCTTTATTTGAGGTATTAACCGAAGCTTTAGAAAAAATTCTATATTTCTAGAACTACAACCCTTTAATTTCAAAGTTTTAAAGTTGAATACAATTACTGTGTTTTTCCCCTTTATTTATATATGTTGCCGTTATAAAATGTATAATTCAGTTATTTCAACTACGTATTCCCTGAAATAACTCAACATGTAAGTTAAAGTATATGACAGATAATAAAAATTTCATACTTTACCTAGTTATTCTATGAAATAACTAGGTATTCTATGAAATCACTTAGTATAGACCGTTAAAGTGAAAGACAAACAATTTCAAAGGTATTTTGTAAACTAATTGATCATAAATAGATGAAATCTCTCGAAAAATACATTTTATCTCTTTTATGATAAATAATAAGGGAAAGTATTGATGATATAATTTATTATTGCTCATTTTGCTAACATTAGTTAAACAGAAAAGAGAAAAAAGGATATGTTGCAAAAATAGATTATATTTAAATATTATCAATAAAAATACATGCTGGGAAGGAAAACTGTTGCTTCATAAAAACATTGTGTAAACTTTTTAATACAAAAATGTAAGAAAATATTAATTTATAAATTTCATGAGATACCTTTATTTTACTTTTCATTATTTATTAGAGCAAAGATTGCTGTGATGACACTTTGGATTGCACTGTTTATTATTTTTTAAACAAGCATACTTTTTACTATTACAAATTTTTGTTTACACGAGCACTTTTTAAATCTTTGTCCAGTACCACAACTTTGAGCTGTTGCAGCAGATCGAAGCGTTGGGTCAATATTTTGAACTTCTTCAATGGAAATTAATTCTCGATGACCTATATTGAATTGATATCCAGAGTACAATTGTTTTATACGGCCATCTCTAGTTTCTAATCGGAAAACTCCTTACTAAAGCAGCTAGAACTGGTTCAAAGAACTTTCTAGTAACGTATATTTCATACTTTAACGATCAAGTAATCGTGTTTCTATAGAATACCTAGTTAAATCAGAATTCAATAATTTTATATACTTGAACTGTGTTTTGCCTAGTTATTTTTTGAAATACCAAGTTATTATAAGAAATATAACGTATTTCGCACTTTAACGGTAAGATATGTGAAAAGAATCTTCATTAATCTACAAATCTGCAGAATGTTGACAAAATATTAATTTACATAGTTTTGATGTAAATCCTAGATCACATTTGTACTTTAAATTCGCAATTAAAGCATTACTGAAGTCCTTTATTGATTCTGATTTTAATCAAAAGAAAAATATTGAAATACGCAGCATCCACTTTTCAACATCTTTGAATTCAATTCTTAGTATTTAGGACATTAATTGATTTTATATTTTCCCATCTATTTATGTACTAATTATAATAATTGACAGTATCAAATTATTGAGCAGTTATTAATTCAATTCGAGGAATTCGCTTTAGTATTTCGAATTTTTCGGGATGACTTGAAGTTCAGTGGGCTAAATTCATGGTGGTCACATGATAAATACAATCACGTGTTCTCCCTTGAATTCAAAACAAACCTGACATCAGCCTTGTACTTTTTGTTCAACTTGTAAAATTTAGATACAATTTCAAATAAGTAAATTGTGGGCATAAAGATGCTCAAATGTTAAAATTCACCAAAAACTTTTTCAAATTTTTAAAAAAATTTTTCTATATTACAAGTTTATCTTTCAATCGAATGCATTTTATTTACCTATATATTATTACTATTATTGTGAAAATGTACTTTTTTAAAAGAAAGTTTCCGCAAAAAGTAAAAGTTGGCAACAGCGGACAGCATAAATTAATTAGCTGGAAACACGTGATTGTCGTTATATATAAGTAAAACGTCACATGACTTTAGCCCATTCCATTTCACGTGCTCCGGTCACAATTATTCCATGTGAAAATATCCTTAGTTAGGATCCTAACATTTAACATCATTTGAACAAACAAATTTCCTAATCTTAAAGAACATAGTTCTATTATATCGTTAAAAAAATGTTCATTGAAAATACGTTATGAAAGCGTAAAAGCTTTTAGCTGCTATTAAAATATTCCCACGTTTATATATCATTCTTTAACATTCTGAAAACTTATTATTTTGTTTTAAAAATAAAAAGGAAAAAATTAAAACGATGAAAAAAATACTATTTTTCGAATGAAAAAGGTAATAAGTAATTTCCCAGGGAAAAAAAATATATTTTCCGCTAATTCACCTCTAGTTTCAGGGTCTTATAAAAAAGAATACAAGCATGATCAACAAATAAAAATATTTTATTAAACTTCAAAATATCAGTACAGTATTAGCAAAATATAATAAAAACAATCTGCATGTATCAATGAATAAAATGCTTTTTTTTAAAGCAAAAATAAACCATGCTTAAAAATGCTTTCATGGCTTTTCCATCAGCAACTGGCCACATTTTGCACAGAAGCGTCATTTTTCCAAGAAAGAAATTCTAAGCATAGGTCTTACAATAAAAAAAAATAGCAAAATATTCGACGGACATACAAAATATGTTAAATAGTTATCTCTTGTAAATGAATGTGCTTATTTTTGATAACAGCACGTGAAAAAACATTATCACACAAAAACGAAATTAGAAAAAAGCTATTTTTTCCCATTCTGTAAAAGAAAAAGAAAACATTTGAAACTAAATAAAATAATACTCTAGTTTCCAAACAAAACAATTCTATAATTATTAAGTATTTTAAATGTGAGATTTCTCATTTGCTTACGTAAATATAGAAAATTCGAAATTTTAATAGTAATAAAAATGGAATTATGAAATGCTTTTATAATTTGTGAATCGAAAAGAAATATTTGATTCGTTAAGTGTAGAAATAGGCGTATAAAAATGTTTCTATTATTCATACTAAAAAAAAGTTTGACTCAAAACATTTGTAAATTTTCAAAAACACGTACAAGAAATTAAATCTACTGATTAAAAAAAGCTACTTGTGCAAAATCTTTGATTTTATGCAACGTTGAAGCATTTGAGTACTTCTTTGGTATCCACATGATCAGCCAATTCTTGTTGTTTGTGACTCAATAGAACTTTTTCGCCTCCTGCAAAAGGTGGAATGAAGTCAATAAAATCTCAATATAACCATTTAGTCATGCATGAAACTATAAAAAGTGTTTTTATAACTAAGTAAAAAAAATTATAAACACAGTAACTTAAAAATAACCCTTTTTCTCTTTTATCTGCTTTCATTAAGCTTTCGAAATGTAACAACTTCTCTTCCATACATACTTTAAAAACATGGTTTTATTATAATAAAGTAATACTTCACGTCTAAAATCTGTAATAATTATCAGTATGTACAGGGTCGTCTTAAGACTTCTTGACACCTTTTAAAAAGTAGGCCCCCCATGACCCTCAAAAAAAACAGTACGGGAACATTTTTTCAAATACTCGGCAAACAATAACCCGAAACAAATAAATGTGCATGACTTACAATCGCACAAACCAGTTCGAACGACTGCCGCTTTTTGACTGAAGGAGTAATGATGGTGTATGGTGGTAGGCCTAGGCTTACACATTGACAACGGTCATCCCATGTAGTCAGTTGAACAGATAGTCCGAAATTCCTTGTTTTTCGAAAAATCCAACCGGAAATAACATTTGACAGTTTAAATTATTCTAATTATGATCTTATTAAGGCTGAATTGAGAACGAGACCCTTGTGCCCGGACCCAGTTGGCCCATGCCTTAAGACAGGGGTGGCCAACCTTTTTCGGAAGAGTGCCACTATTTGATAAAAAAAATAATTATGCGTGCCTCTGCCAACTTTTCCAACAAACAAACATGGACAAGTGAAAAAACGCGTTACTTATTAGCTTATTATGGGATTTTTACGCAAAATTTCACTTTTTTTTAGTCGAAATTCAAAAATAATATAACAAATAAGACGAAATTACAAACTTAGGTTTTATTATTAATAAACTTTTTACAAGTTCAATCAATTAGGTTAGATATAAAATAAAAACGAGTAAAAATAGTAGTTTGGCATATTTTAAAAGAGGGGTACAATATGGAAAACAAGTGCTAAAAAAACATACAATTTTAATACAGAATGACTACACCTACGCCACTGGGTGGACCGCAACACCTTAAAAACATTAGAAGTGGACCATACCCAGGAAAAGTCCGCCCCTTCCCCCCTGGTCTATAACGATTTTTTTTTCCTGTCTTAAAATTTTATTTAATATATAAGGATTGAAATTTTTAGATAATAATATCTGTTTTTACATGTACATTTGTATTACAGATTTGCTTAGGGAGGTGTGATTCCCACCTCTTAAATGGAATGTCACAATATAAGGAAATAAAGCAAAAACCTCTAAACTAACTAATAAACCTCTGTTTCTGAATTTTTGTTCATGTTCTTAATTATTACGTAATTCTTCTTACTATTATGTTTATATTCTTAAATTATTTAAGCTTTTTTTTACAGCTACTAGTATTATGATTATATTACATGTGTGCTGTATACTATGTAAGGAGAAAGGTATAAAAGGTAAGGAGAAGGTTGAAGGTCTACGAAGAAAATTTTTTTTCTGGAAAAGGTCGATGCTGGAAAAAGTTTGGGAATCCCTGATGTAAACCATAAAGAATCATGTCTTTTTCTGACTCTAGTACAGATATGCCATTTTTATCTCTATATTAGGTTTGTTTCCTGTTGTAGAGCAAAACATTTTACTTAAAGTGCACTTACTTATTCGATTTTTTTTGTTTTGTGTTGCAAAGCATGGCCTCGAACCGAAACTGAACGGAACACAGACCCCCCACCTCTCCCGTTATTTTGATGCGAACGAAATCCGGAAATGAACCGAAAAAAAATATTGGTTTATTTCGGTTCGATATATCATCAGTCATTTTATTACTGAAGCCAACTTATCAATACTTTCTAATTTAACGTCAACCATATAATTATAATCATTAATTGCACATCAGCGTTTCTCAAACTGTGGGGCGCGCCCCCTTAGCGGGGCGTGATAACTCTACGAGGGGGGCACGAGCATATCAAAAAGTCAAAAATAAAAGTATTATTTAAAAAAAAATTATTAATATGCTGAAAGTAAACAAACAAAATACATTCTTACATAATAAAAAATAAATTCACATTTACACTGATACAATAAACTTAAAAAAGCATCAATACTGTATTTATGATTAATTTAGCAATACTAAGTTAAGAACAAGTTTAATAATTACCATTGACCCCATGTGTGGACTTCCTATATATAAAATTATATACAAAAATTAACATTTACCTTGATAATTTGTACGGTTTATAATTAATTTCTTTTCCTGCCGATTAAAAGATACGTGATTCGCTGACCAATGCCACTGTTTTCCACAGGCGTGCGTCTGTGATGTATTTGGGGGGTTTGGGGGGAAAAAAATAAAAAAAAACCCCTCTGTGAAAAAGTAAATCCTTCGTAAACATTGTCAAGGTCTTTAATTTTTTTTTCAAACCCCTGGGGAAAATTTAAAGAAAAAAAATCTTCTTTGGAAAGCATATATACGTCCGGGGCGATTAACGCTTTGGCTGAGTGAGACTTTTTATACGGGTGGCCAAAGGGGTTAAAGTCATTTGTAGCTTTAACGTCAAAATGTTTTATTAAATTCAATCCCTTTTTTTTTGGCTGGAAGGGCGTGATGAAAATTGTGATTAAATTTTTGGGTCCCAAATATAAAAGTTTGAAAAACTGTGTACTTTTTTCCTTATTTTTCGAGTTCACTAGTACTTTTCTGTTTGCGAAAACTACTATAAAAGGGCAAATTTAATTCAGTTGAATTAACTAGAAGTATGCATGATTTTTAAAGAAAAACATCAGTCTGAGTTATATATTTCGCATCTCAGCATACGATCATCCAAGAATGTTTGAATAGACTTTTAGACAGACAAACCAGAATTATAAACCTAGTGCTAAAATGTGATTTTAATAACGCATAACAATTCTAGTGCTCATTGTTCTCTGTTCACTGCTCGTATCTACTTCTTGTTAAAATTGTTATAGGAAAAATTTGGGGAAAAGGGGTGTCCCAAATTTTTTAAAAATAAAACCTAAATATTTTGATAGAATTACATTTGTTGTTTTTGATAGAATTGAATTTTTAATATAAATAAGAAAATACATAAAATAAAATTACTCATTCGGAACTAATCCGAAAACCGTTATTTTTGGCGGAACTGAACCAACATGTTTTTTTTTTTAGTCGAACCGGAACGAAACAAATCACGGTTCGAAGCCCTGTTTCAAAGTGTGAGGTTCAGCAATGCAACAGGTAGGTTTCACTACTTGATGAAGAGCAGCAATATCAAGTACAGGAACAGATTTCTTTCATTTGATTAGGCAATAAACTTGGAGGAGTGGAAAACAAAAGGCGTGTTTGAGTTCATAGCGATGACGAATCTGAGAAACATTGGATACTGAATGATATCTGACACGGGAATAGATGGCGGACATTCAAATGACAGCGTAGGTATATTGAAAGACAAGAGGAGTATTTCAGGTGACAAGAGGACAATGAAGGACATTTCAGGTTTCATTTTGGTAAAAAATAAACTGATTTGATTGATTGATTGTATGTTGACTGGCTATAAACCTCGTAATTTTGAACCGTAGTCAAATAAGGAAAATGATATCTGATTTAACGTGTATCATCCCCTTTTTTGTAGGATCAAGATTTGAACACTTAGTTCAACTGGTAATTGAACGTGAACTTATCAGTTCTATTTTTCATTTCATCATCGTACATTTTTTAATGATCCTATTTATTCCTTATTATTATCCATGAGCTTAAACGTTTAACAAACAATCTACAACTAAACTAATCGTCTTCAACTAAATTTTAACGTTCTGTTTTAATGGGCTCAATTCATGTGACATCATAGTCACATGATAGTGAAAACCACGTGATTTTAGCCAATCAATTCAAAAATTCATGTGACGTCATAGTCACACGATAAAAACTATCTTGTGCTTCCAGCTAATCAGTTCACGCACATCGGTGTTGCCAAGTTTTACTCTTTGCAGAAACTTTCTCTTAAAAAGTACATGTATACAAAATGCATTTTATTTAAAAGTATAAACATAAGATACGATTTTTTTTAAATTTAAAAAAATCTTTTAGAAGAAATATTTTCCCCTTTAACATTTAAACATCTTTGCCCAAATATGAAATTTTATCTGAGTTTTACAAATAGAACAACGAGTACAATTAGTTTAATGTTTGTTTTGAATTCAATGGAAAACACGTGTTTGTTTTTATCATGTGACTTCATGAATCAAGCCTATTCAGGAGAATATTTATTTGAATACAATCCCATAGTATTCTTACCTTTCTTGACCACCAATGTTCCTCCCACTTGATAATAGTCCCCTTTGAGGTCTCCTCCCAGTTTGGCTTCCCTTGACTGTAAATAAAGATAATGACTGTGAATAACATCATTTATATCATTTTTATGACGCGAAGCACTTTCATTCACAACTCGCCTCTGTGTTAGGCTCCCAAATGCTCTTCATTGACATTAATTTCATTTAAGGTATCCGACTACGTTCGAAACCGTGATTTTGCAAAAGCGTATACATATATATTTAGGATATTTAGTGTCACTTAGATTAGAAAATGTATATAAAATTGTTTTAAGAATATTATTACAATAAAAAATGTGATTTAAGTACAATATTTTGAAAAGAATGAACATAGAATGACCCATTTTCAAAATATTCTCCTTTTGTGAAAAATGCTTCTATTATAATAATATTTTCCCTTTATATAGCTCAGATCTCTCTACAGAAGCTCAACTAGAATTTTTTTGAAATATATAATTTTTGGGGGGGAAAAAAATTTTGGGTTTTTTTTTTCCAAAAAATTTTTAAAAAAAGAGGGGGAATTTTCAAAAAACCACGCCAAAATAATTTTTTTTAAAGGGTTTTAAAACTTTTTGGAAATTAATTTTTGAATTTTAAAAAAAAAGTTCAAACTCCTTAAAACCTTTTAATTTTTTTTAAAACGAGGCAAAATTTTAAAAATTTTTTAAAGCTTTTTTAAAAAGGGAACATCATTTTAAAAAAAAGAAATTTTAAATTTAAAATTTTAAAAAAAATTAAAAATTTTTAAAATTTTTAAACCCCCATTTTAAAAATTTCAAAACTTTTGGGCCTTTAAAAAAATTTTCATGAAATTAAAATTTTTAAAAAACCAAACGGGTTTATATCACTTAACGGGAAAAAACGGGGTTTTAAAAAAAAAAAACAAAAAAGAAAAAAAATTTCAAGGTTTTTATCATTTCCAGGGTAAAAAAAAGCTTTTTAAAAAATTTTAAAATTTTTAAAAAAACCGAGGATTTATCGTTAAAAAAAAAAAAGGCCAAAAAAAACCCCTTAATTGTTGTTTTATATGGTATTTTTAAAATTTTTAAATTTTTGGGGGGCAAACCCCTTTGCTTTAAACTTTTTATTTTACGGGCCATTATTGAGGCCCGCCCTTTTTTTAAAAAGGAAGTGAAACCGTTCAAACAAAAAAGAAATTTTTAAAAATTTGGGGCCCGGTTATAGCAATTCTACACACACAAAGTGAGTGAATATTAACGTCGTACTGTTCAGCTGCTCGAGGGCTTTTGGTGACGAACCTTGTAATTTTGAACCATGGTCAAGCGACGAGGACGACACCTCATCTGGCACCCCCTCTCCTAACTACCACACCACACCAACGAGAGGATGTTTGAACTCACGACAGATTTAACTAACGTGCATCGCTCCCCTACATGGGGGGTATTCAGCGGTACTAGGCTCGAACTCATGACACGCCGGCCACGAGTTTATTACCTTGACCACTAGGCTACCACAGCCACCAAACGTAAACCAAAAAATAATATCGAAACTTAAGGGTGCACGTTATACCCCGGTAACAAAAAGGTTAGCTTTAAAAATAACCCAAAGAGATGAGCGTAAGAAAAATTACTTCTTTATATGTATCGAAATACTGTTTATTTAAAAAAGAAATGAAAAGGGGCATCTTATGAACAAAAAAAGTTGAACTTCTAGAAGTATGTTATTTTTTCAAATGTCCGAGATCATAGTGAAATAAATGACTCGAATAAATAACTTCAAAACATAAGAACAATGTATACTAATATTTCAGATTTCTTCGTAAAAAAAGGGGTGCGCGTTATACGGCGAAAATACCTAAAAATTAAAGAATTCAACTTGAAATTATAAATGCGTGTTATATACACCGGTGCGCGTTATACGCCGGATTTTACGGTAATAGTTCCAGAGATCTTGTGATGACGGAGTGAGTCACTTTTGTCCTACATACAGATAAATAAATAAAGCAATAAACTACCATTCCTATTTAAATCATTTTTCGAAATTATTTTGATATAAAAATATTTTGTTTCAATTTTACATTGCACATTACTCTCAATTAAAGTTTCTCACTTTTTTAAATTTTAAAATCCCATCCTTTAGTTCACGAGTTAAGCATTCCCATGAATAAAAAATACTTTTGTATTCTTTTATGTTAAGAATGGCTTTTTGTTACCTTCAACTTTTTAAAAAAATATTAAGCGCTATGCATTATAAAAAACGTCAAGAATTAAAGCAAATTAAACTCGATGAGTTAATGCATGAAATTAAGGAAACTCGTACAAAATAAATAGAACGTCATTCATTAGCTACAAGTCATAATGCTACGCATAAATACTGATCCCGCTTACATTCGTTGTTCTTGAAACTTTTCAGTATAATTATAATCTCAGTATATATATTAGTCATATTTTTGATTTTCTATTTTTACAGGTTATTCAAACTATAATAAAAGAAAATGAAATGTTATTTTATATAACAAAGTTACATTAAGAGTGAAAAATTGTTTATTGACATTCATAAGTGTTAAAAAAGGCCTTAAATGAACTATAAAAGTTGTAGAATAAATTAAGCAAAGAATGAAATTGACCGCTAGCGTGTTTGAAAATATAAATTGCTTTGCATTAAACGATGATAATACCCCCCTTCTTTTCACATTAAAAAAATTTAAAACTTTCAAAGGAAATTTCAAATAGTTCATTGTAAATGTGTTTTATATTCTAAAAGCAGAGGTCACCAAAGACCACTAGTAGTCCGCGAGAAAATTTTGCTAGTCCCCAAAAATGTGTGGAATATGCTTTACTCATCACGTAAATTATGTTTTAAGATGTATTGAAACATAATTCAATTCATAACAATACGTGAAAAGTTATAAAAACGCAACTTCATAGAATAACGCCACGATAAATAAGTCATGCTGCTGTATTTTGTTTATTTACTGTTTATTTTTGCTTATTTACGTACTGTGTGTATTTTGTTTATTTTATTATGGTTTATTAATAAAGCTTTTATAATTTGGTACAGTTAATAGTTTCATTTTATTAACTAGGTACATTTTTTATGTGTTCTTAGACCACAATTTTTTTAGTATATTTAACACTTAAAAAATCCAATTAGGGTCCGTAGGATTTAAATTATGAATTTAATGGTCCGTGAGGTCAAAAGGTTTGACGACCGCTGCTAAAAAATATTTCATTTATTTCAGAAAAATCCTTTCAATAACGTAATGAAACGTCTGATTAATAGTCAATAACATTTCGGGCTGAAGAAAACATTTTCTTTTCTAGTACATCAGCTCTTTAAATAAAATGGATAACGAAATCAAACTTTAAAATGAAATATATCGAAAATTGTTTTAATATAGGTGTCCAAAAAGTATGACGACACTTTCAAAAATGAGTTAAAAATAAAGACTTTCACACTTTCGGTTTTCATTGTGTTCCCTAAAACAGAGGTGGGGAACCTTTTTACCATTACAGGACGGAAGTAAATTAAGTAGTAATAAAAAAGGCCGCGTAGTTTGATGTACTTATAAATGCAAGTTTTATGAAATTATTATAATTTTTGTATAGATTTAACAATTTTGTGCATTATATATATATTACGAACAGAATTATATAGAAATATTATTATAGATTAGAAAAAATAAAAAGTTACAATATAAAATATTTTTGTATTCACACAAGGCTAAGAACTTGCTATAACATTGTGAAAGTGCCCCCTAGGGTGCCCTTCTCTCAGATATCTGCGTGAGCTAGAGGTGTAGAATTAACAAAAGGAACAGACATGTCTATATTCTTAATATGTCTTTATTAAGAATTTAAACTTAAACTTTAACAGATTAGATAATAATTATATATGTGAGAATCTACGATGAACAAACACACAATACAAGTAATACCGAAAGAAGTAATTCGGACCACTATCAATATCTAACCCGCCTAATCTCAATTCCAATAATAACGCAAGTCCTAATATTAAATAGTTAATCCTACCTTAATCCAATCTTAGCTCCTATACTAAGGAGTGGCGTCTTTACGCGAGTGCAGTGGTATGCACCTTGACCTAATGGCTTTATCTTCGGAATAACCTCTGTTGGCCGTCCTTTCACAATTGTATCCATCTCTCACATAACATTCCCCAAATTGCCATCACACTTACTGAAACTTCTGTTATTTAAAAGCTATCTAATTTGCATTTTAGCTTCACATTTCACTTCTTGGGTTTTGGTTGGAAAAGATTTGCCATTAATCTTGGCCCCAAAAGTACCATAAGGATATGTTAAAGAAAAGACGCGTGAGCCCGTCACAACATTCATCTTTAATTATTATTTTTCACGTAACTTTTTTTATGTAACTTTCTATATTTTACTGTTGGTATTTTGATTTATGTACGGATCAGGCTTTATAATGCGAAGCCTTAATTATTCTTCTACAAGCAGGGCCGATCCTAGCAGATGTGCAACGCGTGCACCGCACGCAGGCGACCAAAACAAGGAATGGCCGCATATAGATCTATCAATCAAGCAAAATTTTTTACGAATTTATCAAAATAAAACATAGTAAGTTGAATTTTAAATAGTTATTGAAAGATCAAAAAATAAGTCCCGGTTTCTCGATAGCACAGCCCAATTTAAGAAAAGTAGAATATAGTACGCAGTGTGTTAGTCCACACTGACCATTAATGTCGACTCTTTACACACATTCTTCATTTGACAGCAAAATTCGTGGAAGAGCCAGCAATACCGCACTAGAAAAAGTTTTCTTGCTTATCAGTGGCAATGACGGCGTACTGTGAATAGATGCCTAACAAAGGCGTCTCATAAAAGATTACTGTAAAAGTTGATTTGCGAAAATTTCCTATATGATTAATATAACATCAGACATAGGAGTTTAAAATTCAATATGCATTTGAGAAATTAAATGTTTTCAATTTAATAATAACTTTACAATTTAGAAAAGCAAAATAGTGGAAAGAAGTGATTTTTGTGTCTGCTTACACTTTTATTAATGTTTTTCTTTTTACTCTTATACAGGTCGATGAATTTCTAACGTCAATGTTAAGTGTTTATCAAAATATGAAAATTCTCTAGAGGGGCAGCACATTAGGTGTTTGCACGCGGGCGGTCGACATTCTAGAATCAGTCCTATCTACATGGGTATGTGTATTAGAGTTACCATGTTGCACTAAGTAGCATTCAATCATTAAAAATGTGCAATTGGTTATTCCCACGAGCAGTCATTGAAACACGCATACATTCATGCCGTTCTTTATTAAATTCCATTAATTTGCAAACTGTTGTATATATAATTAAATATTAATTAATAGAAGTGCTAGCTTTTATGAAGGCAGTGGGTTTCACACACTCTGCCCGAAAAAGAGATGAAAGTTTCTGCTGAATGAAATAGTAGAAAAGTAGAAGTACCCCGGGCAGTGGGTGGACAGAGGAAATCCAGTAGCTTTGCCTCCTCCCTCCCAGATCTCTAGATATAAAACCTTTGGACTTTTTATAGAGATACATAAAAAACTTTGTTTACCAATCTACAGTTAGTGACACTGGTGACGTGGAAAGTCGAATTACAGTGGCCATTCAGATTGTTAATCATTCAATGCTTCATCTCGTATAATCGAAATAATAGAAATTCGTATAGAGTCGATGTGTTGCTCACAACTAATGGTGCGCCCACTAAAATCGTGCAATAAAGCATTGTAAAAAAACTTTAATGTTTTTTATAGGAAAAGAAATCGTAAGTGAATATCTTTATTTATTTATTCATTCATTTTGTAATTAATATTTACAAGTGTAGTCATACTCTCTCTTTTCCGACACCCGGTATAATGACCCCAATAATTTCCCAAGAAACATTAGCATTCATTATAAAATCTTAAGAAACACGCAAAAATGAAAATACAGATGTCTAATACAAAAAGAGAAAATTAAATAAGTAAAGAATAAGCGAACTGAAACTAATGAGGCTCTGGGCAAGATGACAAGGTATTTTTCTCCGAGATCATTATCTAGACAAAAACCTATCGACAACAACAAGGAAAACGGGTTGTTAGCAGAATTATACAATGTGAACAGGTAAAGGAAAAATTTTTAATAACTGGTTATTTCCGCTTATAAGTAACCAAATTGAACATATAAAAGCTATTTCCTTAACTTTGTATTAATGTAAAAGCAATTGTTTTACATTAAGTACTTTAATTGAAAAAATTCAAGCCTTTTTTCTCGGGAGCGAAAAAATAATGCTTTTGTGAACTTCCTATAAATACCGTGTGTTATGCTTTTCGTGTTGCTGTTTTTTTGTGTGTGTGTGTGTGTGTTCCTTACACAGCTAAATAAATGTGGACTTTTAATTAACAAGATGGCTCCTCCTCACAGTCGGGCTATGACAACAATCAGAAATCATCTCTTAATAGTTAAGGCCTTAAATCAAGTCTGAGATACGAAATACTTCATACATATATATATAGAGAGAAAATTTGTAAATTGACAGTGGTAGTACATATAACTATCTATTTTCTCGAATGGGGAAGATCTTATAAAGAATTTTGAATGATACTGAACTGAACTCAATGGCGCAGCAGCCCATGAGAGCAAAGACCCACTGTGCCCATCTCAGTTTGATTTCGAATGATAACAACTGATAAAAAAACACTTTTTTTTTAAATCAGCTCTCATATTTATTATTTAAAAATTTTATTTGTTAGCTAAAATAATAATAATAATAATAATAAAAATTACAGTAATTAATCCATTTTCATGGACAACTGGTTCCACAAAAGCAGCGCTCAAATAGAATCAAGGTATCCGTTTACTAAGATAAAAAGGCGTCACCCAACCGGAATAGTGGATAGCGACGCTGACTGCGGTGCCGTAGGGACTGGGTTCGAATCCCGGAGGAGACATGGATGTTTGTAAATGTATAGTGCCTTTGCCGTATGGGGTACTCTTAACTAGCCGTCGAGTCGCAAGTCCTCTCGTGTGGTTGGTGGAAGGCCCCTGACCACCCAGAGTTTTCTCCCTCTAAATTGGGGTGGAACCGAGAAAAATCGTACTGTCTTCTGCCTGGTGCTCAAAGCTAAGGCTAACGACAGGCTTAAAATTCTGTTAGCCGCGATGTTTCGCGGGCCTGATCTGATTTCTCGGCAGGTGGCATTAGCCCAAAACAACAAGATAAAAAAATTATTTATAAAAACCCCAAAGTGAGAAACCCCAAGTTCGGTAGCCAAAATGTTTACCCCCCGACTACCAAAAAATCCGTATAACGTGCCCCCAAGATGTTTTTTTAAAAATTTTTTAGATATATTCACCTATAAGCGCCCCCCTTTTTTTCAAAGGCCCAAAATGTGCCTGTACAATCCGGGGAAATGTTTTAAGCTATTTATTCGAGGTATTATCCCAGGATTTTGAGAAAAAAAAGTATACTTTTAGAATCAGAATCCTTTAATTTCATTAGGTATGTCATTTCTTACAAATAAACAGTATTCCGTTCTATGTAGAAGTCTAATTTTTCTTATGCTCATCTCATTCTTTTTTATTTTCGAAACTATCATTTATAGCGCGCAACCGTATATTTCGATCCTATTTTTTGTGTTAAAAGTGCTTGTTATACGCCGGATTTTACAGTAAATACATTCGGGATTCAGATGGCGAAAGTACTTATCGCCTGCCTTTTTCAACAGAAGAATAGTTAGTGTAATGCTGTATTAGAAAATAAATCAAAGCAATAAAAATTTAAAATACATCGAAATTCGTTTAACGCGAAAACGCTAAGACAAAATGTCAGTTAACACGAAATAATACATTTGTCCCGACAAACTACTATGTATTTTTATGCATTGTTTTCCCTTATGACACGAAAGGAAAATTGCTCTTTTCACGAAAAGTTTTCCCTTCTGGGAATGAACAAAATAAGGAAAACACCAGCCTCGCTGGCTAAATTTAAAAGGGGTGTGAAAAGAAAGAAAAGTGGTTTCACATGTTTCGTAGAAAGGAGGCTAACTTGGTTTTGAAATACTCTCGGAATAGTCTATGACACGAGCCAATTTTGTTTATCTAAGCTACTTTCACCCTTCACCCCTACAAACACCACACGAAAACATTTGAAATGAGGAACATCTTGAAAAAAAGTATGCATAGTTATTTAGACAGGCATTCCATTGGTGAAATGTGGATAAAAAAATGGATGACATCGAATAATTTGATGCTGAAAAAAGACAATACACAAAAAAAAATATCTGATTATTTTCCAAAAAAACTCAATAAATGTTTTGTTTTTCAAAAACTTGAAAATTTTGTATTAAATTTTCTTAATTTCTTGTAAATGTTTTTGTTTCATTGATTTTTATTAAATAAATGCATATGTACCTATCTACGTAAATAAAATATGCTCTAATACACTTAATTTCGTTGAATATATATATATATATATATATTGTTATGTTCTGTAACACGGAAAAATATTTCAAACGCTCAATTTCATGTTAAACGATTTTCTCTGTATATAGATGTAATAGTTAGTCTATTTATTTTCTCCAACGAAAAACTCGTCCAACTACGTCAATGTGCTTGCAATATTACCCAAGAGAGTGTGCCAGGCTATTTAAAAATTTATAATAGCAAACAAGAACAGCAAAAAACACTTTTTAGTGCACTTATATTTCTCTGCATAGTTTAGTGCTTATATTTCTCTGCATAGTTCGAATTTATGTTTCATTGTAACGAATCAACCCGACATGAAACAGGACACGAGTTGAAACAGGAAATATCACTGATTAAGTGTGATTACGATATATATATAGTAACAATTAAGAAAATAAAATCCTCATCACTTTTATTACATCATTAAAATTAGAAAATACATTTATTTATATGGCCTGTTGTAAACGCTAAAAATAATTCGGGAGTAATTCCCTGTTTCTTTAATTAATTATCGAAGAATGAAAGGTTCGCCTGTCCCCTAATATCGCTGAAAATATTTATGTTAAATTTGTATATGCCAAAATTATAACACAACTTTTTTAATATATAAAAAACTGGAGTATTTAATCCCTCAAAATAACTTATTGTAAAATTTAGCTTACCTCAGAAATAGCGTCTCTGGATGATTTGAAAAACAGGGCTGGAACAAGATTTAAAAATCCAAATCTAAAATAAAAAAATGATTAAAAATCTCTGTAATTCTATTGAAGTGTGGGAGAACTAGTAACATAAGTTTGGCGTGGATATTCAGAAGTATTTTTGAGGCAGAGATTTATTTGGAAATAAATTATTTTAGGATTTTTCTTTTCTTTTTTTCATGTTTCTAGAAATTTGACTGATTTTTGTAAACGTCGCATTCTAAAACGGAGCAAAGGGTTCTTGGCGGCGGACTTTGTAATTTTGAGCCTTGCTCAAGAAACGAAGAGGACGCTTAAGGTATCCACGTTCGGAACTGTGATTTTGCAAAAGCATATAAATGGATAATATTTATGATATTTAGTGTCACTTAGATTAGAAAATGTATATAAAATTATTTTAAGAATAGTATTATAATAAAAAATCATTTAAGTACAAAATATTTTGACAAAAAATGAACATAGAATGACCCATTTTCAAAATATTCTCCTTTTGTGAAAAATGCTTCTATTATAATAATATTTTGCCTGTATATAGCTCAGATCTCTGAACAGAGGCTCAACTAGAATTTTTGAAATATGTAACTTAGAAGTGGGTTTATCCATGTTTTACGACAACAGAGGGGAGAAATTTTAAGAAAAAAACGCCGATAATTATTCAAATGGTTGTAAATCTGAAAATAATGTGAATTTTTCAAAACTCATAGTTGAGCCTCTGCACAAAGGTCTGAGCTATATACAGGCAAAATAGTATTATAATAGAAGCCTTTTTCACAAAAGGAGAACATTTTGAAAAAAGGTTACTCTAATTTTTTGCCGAAATATTGTATTTAAATAAATTTTTTTTTGTCAAAATGTCCTTAAAACAATTTTATATATGTATTCTAATTTAAGTGACACTAAATATCATGAAAATTATACATTTATGCGACTTTTTAAAATCACGGTTCCGAACGTAGTCGGATACCTTAAGCTAGCACTTTACTTTACAAACTTCCCCGCTATACTAACGCGAAATGCATATTCTGAAATGTAATTCTAGATACACAGAGTATTAGTTATGAAATTTTATTTAAAAATAAAAGTTGTATATCAATGGAAACAAACGAATATTTTACATATTTTTTTCCCTTTTCTATGCTTGTTAATGCTATTCATATAAAAATACACAACATGTAGTAGGTTTAAAATAATTAGAGATAAATTTACCTTTTGTATTTTAAGTCATTGTAACATTTCTTCTCCACGTCTATGAACAAATCTGAAATATTAAGTCAGATCATTTAAAAGCACACATACAATAACACATATAAAAGGCAGTAATTATCACAATTTTATGATTCAATATAGAAATATAAAAATTGTTCGTTAAATTGTAAATATTTTACAATAAAAATTTTTAAATAAAATATTTTAATAGAAGAATATTGACTCTCGCATCTTTTTAACAAAACAATGCTACACACTCAATGACTAAAAGTTATTTTTCTATCTCTATATAAAAAAAGGTTTTCGAGATGATGCAATAAATTCATTTATTTATCTCACCGAGAAAAGTAATAAAAAGGCAGTAAGTCCTGTTCAATATTATGGGAACAAATTGCAGAAGCAATGACAGAATAAAAATTCAGCGCAATTTATAGCAAAAGGTAATTAGAATCATTGATTTTGAAGACGCACTCAATTGAAATCCAAATTAAAACATGGAGATGAAGAATTCAAGTATTATTGAATTCAATAAATTGTTATTGTATCGAGGTGGGAGGGAGGAAAATTATTATTGAATATTGGGTGGCAAATATTGGAAAATTTGTGAAGCACTGCTCTATGTTCATCTTTATAGACTCCGAATAGTGGATGATCCTACTTATTCCCTCTGCCGCAAAAGTGCATAGAGTTTCAGAGCATCTCGTCGACTGTACAGCCCTTACGAAGACTTGTGTTTTCTCCCGATATTGGGAAGCAAGAGACATATTGTTCAACTTGAATCTTTAATTTTTGTTTTGTGTGTTCCTGTTATTTTATTCTGCTTTGTTTTGTTATTTTGTTTTGTATATTGTGTTTACATCTCCTGTTCTATGTCCTATGTATAGCGTTAGGATAATGTCTAGAACGCTGCTGTGTTTGAAATAAAAGTTTTTACTGGGCTCGATATTCATGAGTTCTTCATCATCATGGTAAAGAAATTTCTTTTATGTCAGTAAAATGATTACACAATGCTCAGAAAATCAGAAAAAAGGAATAAGTTCAGTTCTTACCTCCCTTGAAGAAGTTCCCGTCCAGGAACTCCTTGACTCCCAACTCCTCGACGCCCACGCCGACCAAGCGCACCCCATGCTCGTCCAGTTGGGGCTTGATATCGCTCAGCTGCTTGGCAGCCAAGCGACAGAATTGTCATCCGAAGCGACGGAAGAATGTGACCACACAGTCCTGGTTCTCCCACAAGGACTTCATGGTTACCATCTTACGCGGAAGGAAAAAACATAAAATCAATTAGAATTAAAATAGGTGATTGCGCGTGCAATCATGTTTTAGGGTGGGGAACAAATATTGAAACAAATCCAGTTAAGGCTAATAAGACAAGCTATGAATAAACGTGAAATAAACCCAACATTTTTTATTTGTGTAATGTTAAGGAACATAACTCCTATTCTCGTAGCATCTTCAGTATAGTGACTATTTTACTACATTACTAATTTCTGTTTTAATTTGTTCTTTCAGATATGAAATCTAAAGGAATTTAAATTGTACGAATGGGCACTTTTGCGCTGTCTATTTCCGCATTAAGAACATATTCTATATATATTTAACTTATATATACTACAATGATTAACACGCTTTAACTTTTCATGTTAAAGAGACATACTATCCCAGGAATGACTGAACTATTGAATTTTTTTACTGCAACCTTGTTTGTCTGGAACCTGGTCTTTTTCTACCTCAAACTAACTAGGGACGGGCAAGAGGCACGCGTCGTCAATTTTGACGAATGCAGTACCGTTAAAAAAGGTATTGGCATGAAGAACAAAACTAGCGATGGAATGGGAATAAGCTCCGTTTAAGATAATTGACGAATTTCTATGGTCGTAGACTCTCTCTCAAAGAACTCATTTTCTAATCAAGTTCACGCAATCGTTAATAACCGCAGGCGGATTTCTTTTCCCCATGAGTTATTTCTCAAGCAACAAGTGATTCCCAAAAATGTGACAAGTAAACGCACTGAAGTTTGGTAATGATTGTTTTGTTAACAGTTGTATTACAAGATGAGGGCTCACCACCGAATCTCCGAAACTGGCCCTACTACGCATATCACAAAGGTGTGTGCTCTGGTGGCCACAGTAATCTAGCGATTATGGTCATCAACTTGTGGCTAACGCGTCATGAGTTCGAACCCTAGTGTCACTGAAGACCCACCGAGTGGGGGGCAATGGGGTCAAGGCCTCGTTGATGTGGTTTGGGCGCGGAAGGCTTCCCACTTATGTGTCGTCCTCGTCATTTGACCATAGTTCAAAAGTATGAGGTCCGTCACCTGCCCCGGGGGCTTTATGTGTGATTAATAAACGCGAAGCCCGGGTTTTCCCCGAGGGAAAATTTTGCCAGTCAACTCGTTTCCTGTCACAATATTTCTTGCTTGAAAAGGAAGAATTTCTTTTACACTTGGACGCAAAGTTGACCGAAAAAGAAGTGAGGTAGGAAAGGGATCTTCAAAACTTTTTGAATTCACGGAACCCCCAGAATTAGAAGGTGTTTTCGTGGAACCCCCCACTAGAATGTATTTTTGGGAAAAATATTCTAAAAACACACTTAAAAGAATATATCTTAAAATAATATTTAAAATAAATCAATGTTAGGGCAACTAAAAAAATATTGTATTTATTATTAAAAGTTTTTAATCTACTTTTAATATAATTTACTCATTACTAATAGTAATATGTGATCCACACACAAGTGTCACCTACGCATATATTATGTTTTGCAACTGGGATATGTGGTTGCATTTTTTTACACAAATTGCCGAAGTCTCTTGAAATTCACTGAATCGCCCCAAATAAAGTTTTCTAAACTCATGAGATTGCCTCTAAACCCTTTTAAGGATTATTTAAAAAATTAAGGGCCAAAATTTTGGAAAAAATTTGATTTGTAAAAGTTTCCCTTTTTTTTTAAACTTATATTTTTAAATATTGTAAACTATAATAAATTTTTTTTTGGAAATAAGGGTTATTTTTCAAATGAGAAATTTTTTACCATATTCAAGTTTCTTTTTTTCTATACTTTTTTTTTTTGATCCATAGTTGAAAAATATTTTTCACTTACACACATTGTTCAGAATAACATTAAAATATCTGTAGTATGTGAGAAATACTGTATATTTTGCATGAATTTTCAACCAAAAATTAAGGAGCTGTTCTTGCTGTAGTTTAGATTTTTAACATCGAATCGGTTGATATGTCTAAAAGTTGCTTCCCTCTCCTTAATTGTAGGTGTTTTATCCACAAATGCAAAAAGGTGCATTTTCCATTAGAAAACTATTTAGTTTTGCAAGACATTGCACTAGCGAGTGTAAAATTATCTCTTAGAACCGGAGATAGTAAACTATAAAATACTCATAATCTAGTCGGTAATATATATATATGTAAAGATAAAATAATTTTTTAATATTCTTTCATTATTTTTATTATAAAAGTTGAAAAAGCATTACAAAATAAATTTATTATGTATAAATAAAATTTTCAGTTTCTTAATTACTAAGGTTAATCCTTTAAATTTCTTTGGTTTTTTTAACAAATTTTAATACCCAAAATTTGTTAAATTTTTATTTCGCACTTTCATTTAAAGGGGGCTTTTCGATTTTTTAAAATTAATGACGGGAATTACTGGCATATTCCCCCGCCCAAGAATTAGGAGTTTTAGCTGCAGGAATTTCAGTGATCCCATTGAATAATTAAAGGAAAATCTTACCCAGTAAACGCTGCTCGAATAATTTTAATGCATACAATTAACAAAAAGTCACTGTAACAAAATTCAAAGCAATTTGATAGTGTAATAGGGCTGGGGGAGGGATATACATTTCTTCTTATTATTGCGCACCTTTTTCAATTCATGATACTTAACAAAACCGGATGGAGATTTTGTTTTCAAAAGACTCAATATAAGTTACATATATAATAAAATATTTAATAAAATGAAACAAAATTTTACTTCTTATTCATTCATTTTATTAAAATTTTTAAAAAAATTAAATTTTTTTTTAGTTCTTGGCTTTTATGTGAAGATTAACCATTTTATAATGACTTTAAAGTTCTGATTTTTTTTTTATGAATATTTGTTATAATGCGTTTTTATATATTCGTACACAAGAATAGAAATTAAATTTATAGTATTTTTTTGTAAAAAAACAATCACAAAATAAGTTAAAAGTCTTCTTTTGGTGAACTTTAATCAGATGTTAGGTCGACGTTTAAATTTATTCTTAGTTCCCTTAAGGATCCACTTCCATACAAAATGTACAGAAGCCATGAAACTAGTGGTGACCTTGCACGGATTTTCTGAATTTCGCTTCCAATAGAGTTTCTACAACGATTGTTTTCGATCACATGTAAATGAACAATGACTTTTAATCTAAAGCAATGATTCTAAATTTTGAAATATCAGGTTTTTAAATTTTTTTCATTTCAAAATTTATTTGAGGTGGACTTTTATATATATTTGAATGTACAATATATTTGCCTGTTACCTGTTCTTGTTTTAAAAGAAATCCTTTTTGATAGTTTTAAGATTAAAAATATTTTTTATATTTTATTAAACGTTTTCATTTGATTTTACAATAATAAATTACTTTTTTATTAAATTCTAAAATATTTTGACATTCTTTATGGATTTCACGATTCTTCGTGTGTGCGATTTTTATATTTCTCTTCCTTCTTTTATTTTGGAGTATCCAATCAGCAAGAGGTAATCAGATGTTTTTTAAAGTTTAAAAAATATGCAGGACGGTTAAGGTAAAAAGGGAGTATATTTTAAAAGTTTGCGGGGAAAACACAATAAATTTCTACAATGGAAAAAAGATCAATTCAAAAGGAACGCCATAACCCAAAAAAAAGGGAACTGTAATATTTTTTTTGTTCGTAGCAAATGTGCTAGATATCTAAAAACTATTTCAGTTGCTGTGGAATATATTCTTAAAAGGCACCATGATCCAAATCATGAAGCAAACTTGACTAATACTTAAAAAGAATTTGTGAAGACAAATTGTCCGAATTGTATGTGTGTGATATCTATTCTTCAAAAACAATAAAGCACACTCATTAAATTAGTTGAAGACTATACAGCTGCTGTAAAAGTACAATTATTATATTTAATCTCGCAAGCAGATCTAAATCATTTACCGAAAGGGAATTTATTAGTACATGTTTATTTAAAACAGCGGAAGTATTATGTCTAGCACAAAAAAAGCAAATTAAAAATGCAAGTTTAAATATCGTAAATATTGTTGTTAGCAGAGTTGATGAAATAGCAGAGAATTTAAGAAATCAGTATAATTGAATATCAAAATTTCAAGCTACTTTATTTTAATATTGATGAAATAGCAGATATTCGAAATTTTGCTCAGCCAGTCGCTTTTTTTCACGGATGCGATGTTCATTTAAAAATAAGCGAAGAACTTTGCAAATCATTCATATTCAAAATACAACATCTGGAGCTGATATTTTTAATATACTTATAGATGTTTTGAAGAAATATAAATTACCACACAATAAAGAAGTTGGTTTGCCTTGAAATGGTATGCCTACCATGATCGTGATATTACTAAAGGAGTTGTTGCAAGATTAAAAGAAACACGCAAACAGCATGGCAATAAAATTTTGAGCATTTTCATTGTACACTCTATAACAAAATAATAATAATAATAACAACAAAAAAAACAACGACGCACCAAGAACGAGTAGTCCGATAGAGACAAAAATTGGTGGGTGGAAAGATTATGTATAGAATAATAAATGATTAAAATTTCGGAAAAATTGAATGATCTTTTTCAGAGTTACATACTTACAAAGTAACGAGCTCAATAAGGAGTTTACCCTCCTCTAACTTGGATGCAAGCTACCAAGACATAGAGTGATAAAGCACCCTGATGGTCTCCTGCGGTATTTATTGTCAAATTTGCTCCAATTGTCAGGCAAGGTCATCAACATTCCCTGGTAGATGCAGTCACCTTCCCATCATATCCCAGACATGCTCGATTGGAGAGGGATCTGGCGATATGGATGGAAAAGGAAGTGTTTGATAAGCTGTAAGACAGTTCATAGCATCACGTGTGGTATGTGGATTGGCATTATCTTGATGAAAAATAAGGCCAGGATACTACAAAAGGAACGCTAGCAAAACAGTTCTCAGAATGCCGTCGATGTACTGATGTGCTGTGCCTCTAATGACGACCAAAGGGGTCCGGCTTCAAAAGAAATGGCACCCAGATTATAACTCCTTGTTGAGGGCCTGTATGGCCTGCAATAGTGAAAGCAGAATCGGTACGCGGCCCTGGCAGTCTCCAGACTCGTCTTCGATGTTTGCCAGGACACAGTTGGAAGCTGAATTCGTCGCTAAACACTATACATCTCCAGTCAGCATGATTCCAACCTGTTCGAGATAAGTAATCTGTCGAGAATAATAAATGTAACTACTGAGTAATAAATGTAACCGAGACCACTGTAATCTGGCTTGACAGTGTACAGGCGTGATTGGCACTTAACGTAGCGGTCGGTACGAGCGTAAATTTCGCTCTGTCAGCCGTCTGTGAATTGGTCATAGTGGACATTCGTGTGCGGGTCGCACGTCTGATAGTTGACAACAATGAATCAGGTGCTGTGGTAGCTGATCTGACAATAAATCTGTCCTCCCGATCTGCTGTGGTCCTAGGTCGACCGCTACCATCGTGACGCTGAAATCTGCCATTGTCCACTCATTCTTGCCAGCATCTTCTAATGGCGGGTTCACTTCGACCCATATGATGAGTGATTCTCCGATTTCCCCAACCTCCCCCTTTTAGTTTAATGATACGACCTGTTTCAAACTCTGACAGTTGCTCGTGATGAGCTCGAATCCTACAACGATGCATCTTTTCAGTTGTTCATAAATACTAAATCTCAGTGCAAAAGAAATTTTCACCATCAGATTGAGAATCGCTTTTTGTAGACACCTGCTGAGTGCGCAGTTCCAATGCGCTATAGCTCCCACTATTCATTCGTTAGACACCAAATTTTAATCATGTGCATGATCGGTTGAAATGTCTTTGCATACGAAATTTTATTACAATCGGGATGTTTTTTTGTTAAAAGAGTGTATTATACACCAGCGAGTACTGCGCTCCCAAGTTTTAAACATATGACATGTTTTAAAAATAGTTACTAAATTTGTAAATTATATTCGAGAGCATAGACTTAATCATCGTAAATTTGCTTCATTTCTCGAAGGCATAGAGAATGAATTCAATGATATACCATATTATATGGAAATTCAATGGTTTTCGAATCATAAAGTGTTAAAATGATTCTTTAAATTGCTGGACGAAATTGTAATTTTCTTGGAAATAAAAATATTATGAATGTGCTGAATTAAAAGATGGATAGAGGACCTGGCTTTCTCAGTTGATAATACAAGTCATCTTAACTTAATTTTAAGCTTTAAGGCAAAAATCTTGTTTTGTTATTTGATAATATTAAATATTATTACTTTAGCGAAAATAAATAGAAAATGTAAATTTGTCTCACTTTGAAAGCTGTCAATATTTTTTGATTAAATTCTATAAATTAAAATTTACTGAATACGCTCACAAAATTAAATAGTTTGAAACGGAATTAACAGCTCTTAAAATTAGAACATTATTTCTAATTTTAAGAGCTGTGAGGAGTTAAAATTTTGCATTTTTATTTTATCTCTATCTATCGATATTGTAATTGTTGATGAAAGCTTACAAATAAATTAATTGAAATCCAATGTGATTCTTTGTTGAAGCAAAAATCTATGGAAGTTGGAATTCTCTCTAGAATTTTATACATACTCGTATTTATATCAGTAGATATTTTTCCTAAAATCTATCGTTTGTTATACGAATAATGACTATGTTCTAAAGTACTTATTTATGCGGGCAATAATTTTCTTTAATGAAAAATAGCGAGAATTTAGAAAGATAAGATTAATGATGATCAACATTTATCGTCCATTTTAAAAATTACATCAGCTCAGTATTTCTAATCAAATCTTGATGACTTGTTTTGTGAAAAAATTGATGTCATATCTTCTAAAAAGTAATGTTAAATTGAAGTTCTTAAAAAAATTTTTTTTCATTAAAAATATAAAATGTGTATAGATTAAGTTTGAAAAATAACATGAAAATAAAACAACAACATGTGTATAATACACAATACATTGAGCTTTACATTAATAAATGCATAATGCATTGTAAAAAACGTATTTTATTGACTTTTTGAAGATCGTAAACATGCGATCCTCAACTTATAATAAAATAGACCATGCGGCCCGTAATATCATACGAGTTTGACACCCCTGCTGTAACACAATGTATAGTGTGTTAGATTTCTAATCTAAAGGTCGTGGGTTCGGATCCCACCTGGGATACCCTAATTTCTGAGGATGTGATTTCTTTTTTACTATACCCTATTTTATTAGAATAATTAAATTTAATTAATGAAAAAATAATAACAAAAGAACACAAATAATAGTTCAATACCATATATGGAAAAGAAATTCGCTTTCTATTTTGTCACTTAATATTGTGATTCTGTCATATGTATATACATATTTATATTAATTGTAACTATTTAATAAAAAGCAACTAAAATAAAATTTTTCTTTGTTGACCTAAGTAGGAATTGACTTAATTTTTTTTTTATATTACTTGTTACTTCTACAAACACACACTGGTGATGCTTTCTCAACGTTAGCCCAAAATAAAAAATAATGCGGCACCTGCAAGCATATACTGAGCAAGCTGTACAGTGAAGTTTGATTTTTCATCGCTTAAACGTTGTTTAATCTTTGTGGTAAATTTTAATTTTTACATTTACAACAGTGTGACATTTTTAACAGTAAAGCTGATACTTAAAAATTTCTTATTCATAATATTTATGGAAAATAGATAACTCTCAAGAGAAATCAAACATTTCACTTTTAAACATTTAAAATGATAAAATACTAGTACTTAAATACAGTGGCCTAACGGAGAATGTTAGGGGCCCCCTGCAGGATCTCACAAAGGATTCCTAAGGCCATAACATAAATAGACTTTGGGCCCCTATAGTCCAGCCCCCCCACGATGCGGGGTTGTATGTTACGCCACTGTTAGAAGACCTGCAATGTCCACATGAAATATTTAACAAATAAACGTTAATTTTCCTTAGATAATAATTTGCATTTGCGTGTTATTTTCTTAATAAAAGCGTGTAAATAAAACAATAGGTAAATTTTGTGTAAAAACCACAATAGACAAGTTACAATAGGTATACGTGTGTAAATAAAAATTTGACAAGTTTTACGAAACTAAAGCAAAGAAAATAAAAACTCTATTATGTTTGTTTTCCTTTAACCTCTTCCGGCTTTTCCCAAGCTGAGATCGGGTAGGCGAAAGGTACCATCCTGGCTCATCCCGAGTGTAGCTCGGGCGCTGTGAAAATTTACACTGAGCAATCGACCTTTCCCGAGTTATTTCACATGTGCTTTTTATGGTTTCGAATATCTGAAAAATACTACTCGGTGGAGTTTTTTGCAAAGAGGACCGCCTTCTACAGAGCCCCCTCTTCACGCTTGTCTGAAAGACACTTTGTTGTGACTATATTTCCCCAACTGAGAAGAAAACTAATCCAACACGACAGTGTATTACTTGTTGCTCAAAGAGAGACGATGATGATGATGAGTTTGGTGTTTTATGGCGCAAGAGCCAGTTTTGGCTATACTGCGCCAAACATTCATAGGTTTGTGGTCGGGAGGGGAAAAGAAGAAAAGGAGAATTTGGGATGACAAGATGGAGGGTCGAAAATAGAGAAGGATCACTGGGGTACCCGGGTCAGACACCCGTGTTTACCAAAGATAGTAAACCCCTTGGTGAAAAGGAAAGATCACTAGGGTACCTCGGGATTGTGACACCCGTACCCATCTAAAGAAGGTGAGCCCCCTGAGGGGCTCAAAGAGAGACAGTAAAGGTAAAAAGGTAAGAAGAGAAATAAGATTCTACTGTTCAGATTGTGATGTTGGGTTATGTGCAGTACCGTGTTTTCGAATTTATCATACACGATACAATTTTGATTAATAATTTCCTAATTATTTATGTAAATGCAAAAGATGTAAATAAAATTTGTAATTCAAGATAAAAACTATTACTCTAAGTTTTATATTTATAGTGAGTCAGAATTGACTTCAAATGATTTCTGTTATACAGAAAGCCAACTTTACAGGTAAATTACTCATTTTTTTAAATAGAATTTTAACATTAATTTTAGGAAATTTTGTATGTAAATGGTGCTATTATGTTTAAAAAGACTCATAGGTTTGAAAATAAGCATTAAAAAATTTGATATTTTTTTATCCAGAATCTAGAAATAAAATGAGCCTGGAAGGGGTTAAAGTATGGTTGGTAAATGTTATATAGATTTTTTTTAAAAAAGGGGTTCCTAGTTGTTTACAATTTTTCTTGTGACTTTTTATTGATTCAATTTTTTTACGTACTTTGCAACTTATCTCTATTTCTAACCAGGACCTTCGAGCTTCAAACATGGCCCTAAACTAGATCTCCACGCTTGAAAATTCGAACTGTATATTATCGATATAAACAATCAATCGAAAAAATATTTCTAACCTAGAATGTTCCAACAAAATTAAGGCGATTTATCTTTTCAATATTATTGCAACCTCGATATAATATTTGTAGAGATAAGATCTTAAGAAGATATCACCAAAAACACAATACTTTAGAGTAGAATTTTTATTATCTCCTTTTTCCTTTCTGATATCAGTTATTTACTTCTGATATTTGCCTTTTTTCTTCGGCGGTTGCCATTCTTGCATTCTTATTTTTATTCATAGTTGTTTTGGATAACTGTGAATTAAATGTACTCAGTTGCAAAAATTTGGTTAAAATATTTTTAACACACACAAGTAAAAGCGTTTTTGGAGATGTTATTGTCACTTTGGAAACAATATGAGTTGATCCGTTGCAATATCGAGGAAAACTTGAAACAGTTTTATAAAACCTAAATTGGAGGTTTCAATTTAGTAATAGCTTTGATTATGTATCCAGTGATTTTTGCATGCTGTAATTGCAAATTTTTTAGGAAGGGAAGGGAATTCAAAATTTTAAAAATGTAATTTTACATTTCCCTGGATGCTTTTCTATAATTATTTTTTCTGTTTAAGGTGATCTCAAAATCTACTCTGCCTGATAAATACAATAATGAATTCTGAATATTGTTGTTTAGCGTGGCTGATTCACGTTAAATATTTCTAGGCTAAATGTCCTTCCGTTTGCGTGGTGTGGAAGCATGGAGAAAAAATACTAGCTCATGTTTAAAACCCCACCAATTCCTCAAAGTACGTCTCCAGCAGCTTTTGTATTGCTTCTTGTTATTTATTTCATTTATTTTAGTCAGTGAGTTTTTAATAAATAATTTATTTTTATTACCTTTATGTGAATGGTACTATTATTCTGTAAAAAGACACATGAGAACTTCTGTACAAGAGAAATAAGACAACGAAAAGGGTGTTGAAGAATTTATTTCTGTAAATGATTCTTCAATCAAAGAATTTTCAGCCTTATTTTCTTAGTTTAAGGAATTATCGGAAACTCTCAAGTTTATTATGCACCCTGATGTGACTTCATTTGATAAACTAAAGTTGTCCCAATTCGACTGGTTGGAAGTTGAAGAATTTGACATGAAATTCTCATTGATTTCCAGTCTAGTTCAATATGGATTCAAAAGGGTATTGAAACAAGGAAAAAGTGATAATCGATAGAAACAAAAAGATTTAACAAGCATATATAAGTAAAAATGCTAGTCACGAAATTTTGGAAACATGGAATTCGATTCCAGATACATTTAACTGTTTGAAGGAGCTGACTCATGCCATTATAACCACATTTTCATCTACCTATCCCTGCGCTTTATGATTTTCAGAGATGAATAACATTAAAGACTCGCTTAGAAACCGTTTTACAGATGACTCCAATTCAGCGTGCATTCTACTAAAAGTGTAACATTTGATAATCCTAATATAAATTATTCGTCATCTATATAATCTGCAACAACAGAAGTCACACTAATGTTAGTTTAATTTGAATTACTCGTATAACTAAATCATTTACTACTATAGCAGTGCAAAATATATTTTTTCGTAGTAAATAAAGAGTTTTAATTTGTGTTAGTATTTGGTTTCTTATTTTCCCAATAATCACAAGTCAAAATTGTTTGACGACACGTATGTATCTCATTAAACATTTCCTAAGAAACAATGGCACTTTGATTCATAAAGGTTCGCTACCCTTATTCTAAACTAAAGGAATAATTCTGCATACACCACACACTACAAAGTTACTTCGTAATATTCAATTAATGCACCAACAGAAGCGATATGTTTTTAACCCTTGCCTGTGATGCACGAACTGAATTCTGGAAACACAAATGCGTCAATTCTGAAATGCCCGACCAGAGTTTGGGAAAGAGAAAAATTGGTGTTTCAATTCTATGAAGTCCGAACTCAGTTCGTCCAATGCATAATATTATGTAATTTATCATTTTCCTAATAGTTGGTGATACTTTCCCGTGAAATATTTTGGCAGTTTAGCGCCATTTGTTGGATTGTTGTAGTTATGCAGTTCGTATGTACAATACCGTAAAGCAATGTTTTTCAAAGTGTGGGTTGCGCCTTCTTTGAGGGCGTGACAACTCTAAGAGGGGGGCACGAGCATATTGGAAAGTCCAAAGCAAAAGACTATTTAAAAAATTATTAATTTACTGAAAGTAAACAAACAAAATACATTCTAACATAATAAAAAATAAAATACACATTTACACTTATAATTTTATCAGTGCTACACAATTTATTTTATAATTAATTTAACAATACTAAATTAAGAACAAGTTCAATAATGACCTGTGACCCCATTTGTGTTGATTGTCATATATAAAATTATATACAAAAATTAACACTTATCTGGCTAATTTGTACGGTTAATAATTAATCCATTAACTGTCGACAGAAAGTTAGGCAACTCGCTTCACAATGCCAACAGCTTTCCACGTCGGCGCACGTATTTGATGCATTGAGGTGGGGGAAAAAAAAGAAGCAAATAATCTGAAATAGGTAAATCTTTCGCAAACATTGCCAAAAACCTTTTATTGCATTCCAAAGCCTTCGGAAAAATTTTATGGTTAACAGTGTGCAGAAAGATCGATCTTCGGAAAGACGTATGTATACGTCCGGGAAAGTAAACACATTGGCTTAGCGAGACGTTTATATACGCGGTGGCACTTGAGAGATAAAAGTCGTATAGTAGTTTTAGCGTCAAAGTATGTTATTATTGAATTCAATACATTGCTATTGTATGAGGGGGGCGCGATGAGAATTATGATTGAATTATTGGGAAAAGAATCTGAGGGACATGGAATTCATGGTGGCTCATAAATAATAGTATTGTTGTGTATTAGATTGTTACATTTATCTTGAAAATTATGTCATTTAATTCATTTTGCTGTAACTTGAGCAAAAATTACTGTAATCCATTAACATTCCCCATGTGTATGAAAATATTAAATATTGTAGTTGTCTCATTTAATTTTTTTTAATGAAATATTCTATTTTTAACATTTTGAGGATAAAATGAACAAAATTAAAAGAGGATTTTTTCCCCATTTTTGGCATGTTTTTCTTAAATATGTTTCAAAAGCAAGGGGGTTTAAGAGTGTTCTTGAGAGCTGCACTTATTTCAAATAAAAATTAAACATAACTTACTAATTGAAATTGAAAGACTTTGTAAGTATTAGGCTATTTATTTCATCTTGATTTCTCTGTCCCCAGGTTACGGCCTAGATTAGCCATAACGCACATACCTTTTATGTTGTGCGCTGCATATAACACGTGAAACAACACCAAACAAACGGTATGGTGGGTTGTTTTTTTCACATTATTCTTCTTTTACAAAACATTTTTTTTAATATATGAATCTAAATCATTAGTTTATATTTAAAAAAATAGAATTTTGTATCATCTAATAACTTTAAAAACGTTTAGTTCAGGACAATTTTTTAAAAAATCGATTTCAACTTTCTTCTAGAATGTATTGCGTTTGATTATTGAAATATCGCCATTTGAATTTGAATGACAACTCTTCAAAAATATTATCTGTAAAAGTTTGTTTTCAAGTCAAAAAAGTTTGATTTATATTCGAATCACACATGTATCTCTTTCACCCTATTTACACTTCTGACAATTCAAGGTCATTTGAATTGAATCAGTGCAACAATATAAACAAGAACGAGAACTTTAACGAAACATTTTGTTCCAACTTACTTAGAACGTTGAACAATTCTGCTCTTAAAATTAGAATTGAAAAATAAAGTAAAAATACGATAGTTGAATACGAGTTTATGTTACACTTAGTCTTGTATTTTTGAAAGTTATTTTTTTCTTTTGAACGAAGTTTATTGGAATAAAAATTCATTGATATACTAATGTAAATTTTTATCTCTTTTTCACACTAGTGTTGTCATAATATTTATATTTTCTTAACGTAAATTCATAAAAGGTATAAGGAAGTATGCATATATACATACAAAAAATCCAGTTATGCCTTTATTTTCTATAAAATAATCACTATTTTCACACGAAATTTTCCTCAGAGATAGTCGTAGAGATTATCATCCGTATTTTCAAATTATTTCTATCAACCTGTATGAATTTTGTTTTCTATCACAGAAATTTGCAGCAAATAGAAGGCGGAAATAACACAACAAAAAAAGAATATTTAACTTGGTTAGATGTCGCTGACCTTCCAATCAAAATACACTAAACGTCAATATCATTGATTTCAAAATCTGCATAAGTTCTTACAAAATTAGCATTCATTGGACCATGCTCAATTCATTTCGAAAACATCAAACAAGACCAAAAATGAAATTTAAGTAGAAGTAAAGAAAAAAATATACAAACTTACTTCACCATTTACAGCATTTTTTACTTTATTATCTCCAATTATTTCCGCCTCGTTCATTTTTCGTGTGTTTCTCACTCTCTTACGGTTTGTTTTGATTTGAGCGACGACGCAACCGAGCTTATGTAAGGTAAAGGGAAAATAAGAATGAACAGGTTCTACCACACTTGGCGACCTTTGCCGCGAAATTGGCGTCCATCCAAGTTTGATAATAAAGGAAACGCTTTGAATGGGAAAAAGACAAAATAAATAAATAAAATAAAATAGAGATCATCTAACTTTGAGTCAACAAGGTGCTAATAAAAAAAATAATAACATAGCTCATTTATGACCAAAAAGAGTCTTCTTTGGTTTCCATGGCGATTTCAGCGGCACACTTACAATCTTTTCGAACTCGAAACTTTCACGGACACTTTCCGCTTTAATAAAAAAAATCGAAATGTAAATTTGGTTGCATTTTGTAAAATTAAAAGGTTGCAGTATAAATTGCGTACGATGAAAAAAGAAACTAAAAAGGTTTTTTTTATATGAGAACCGTTTAATTTATGGCATCAGGGAAGGAAAAAAAACTGTCAAGGTTATGTTTTGAGAGTGCTCGTGCCCTCAGACAATTTCGAAAACAGACTACTTAATATCTATTTTGTAGGCTTAATTCCTGTGAATATTTCTGAAAAAAGCCCATACGTTTTAAAATTCCTTGTATAGGATTAAAAAAACATTTCATGTATTTTAATGTAGAATATTTCTTTGTCAAAAGTATTTCTTTGAAACTTGTTTTGTTATGGCATATTTGAAACTTTTTTTTTAAGATACTGTATTTATTAGAAACATACTGTTACGTAATAATTATTCAGAGAAATTTTTTGAACAATGAATTTGGTGTATTTGAGAATAGCGATCATTTCAACAATATTAAAAAGTTTCAGTATTTTTCCGTTTCACCAGCAAATCAAACCAAGTTGGCATTGTTGACGACAACACACAATATACACATAAAAATATTAATAAATTTTAATTCTCATTGGTTTTTCATCCATTTTTGATTTATGAAAAATATGTTCTGATCAGAAAAGACACAACGACTTGTTTTGAAATCTGGTGGTAAAATTGTACCAGCAGGAATGTTCCGTTTGGCTTTGGTTGTATAATTTTTGGCGACTTTATCACCGGTGAAACGGAAAGTACTAAAGTTTCTTCCAAATTTGGGAGGAAAAACAAATTTTTTTCAGTGTCTCTGCTTGCGTCGCAAAATAAACAAACCAAATTTTAAAGTGCGTTAAATATTTGAGAGCCAAACCATTCAAATGCTTACGCCCCTTAAGCCCTAGTGAGGGAGAGAGAGTTTATAAAGCACTATGAAGCAATTCAAGGACTATTGGCGACAGGACTTCGAAATTTCGAACAACTGTCAGGTAACGATGACGACACCTGAAATGACATCCTCTTCTCCAAATTTTAAATCTTGAAAGCTATAGACTTTGAACCTGAACAGTTTTAAAGTGAATGAGATCTTCTACACGATTGGTCTACAGTGTCACTATAGGGCTCAAACCGCGACTCGATAATTCACCAAGAGTTCGCTACTACAGTGGTTGCGGGGAGATATATGAAGCAGGTCATACAATGATTTAGCGTCAATTCAAATGAGCCCCTTAAATAGTGAGTAATGCAGGATTTGGGATTTAAAAAAAGTTTTAATGTCTTAAACCAAGATTTGATAAAGGAATTAAAATACTAAAAAGATTTAAAAAGGTTGCTAGGATTAAAAATATATATATATGTATGTGTATTATATATATTAAAGAGGAATTGCGCGAGCGTGTTTTAAACCCAAACATTATCACCTTTATTTTTTTCTGCTTCGATTTTAAATAATTCAGAAGCCCATATTTTTAAAACTAAATACTATAACCTACACTTGATACAATTAATGAATAGAAGCTCTATACATTGCAAATTATTTGTATTTATTTTGAGATAAGTATTCCTAATATTTTAATTTTATACTGAAATATGTTACTTAAATATTGGTAGTCTGTTTTTTTAAAATTAAATAACAGAATCATATTATTTAAAGTTTTATTTTAGAAAAATAATTCATTCATCGTCAATAATCTCGCTCTAAAATTTTCCAATATATCTAATTTACAAGAACACAATAAAAGCTTTTCAGTCTGTATTTATGTCTTGGTTAAGTTTGTCCCGTTTTAATTTTGGATTTGTCGAACGTCCAAAGTAAATCGAAAAACTTACGCTTATCCTTGCTTAAACCAATAATCAAACAGATATGTCTGCTTTTGATCGAACATAAGAATGTTAAAATTGTGTGTGTGTGTGTGAACTGAAATGTTGAAGTAGGCTTATGGTTTTTCGAACTGAGCTGTGAGCACTTAAACAGCTGTTCAAGGCTGATATCTGAACGTTGACCAATGTCGTCAATGTTTCTCTCCTCATTATTTGTGATATATCAGATATTTACAAAAGTATTTCATATATAGTCTTGCTTTGAAACAGACTTCTCAAGCTTAGAAAAGAATTTTACTAGGATAACTAATTATTGAATAAAAATAATATTATTAATAATTAAATATAATAAAATATAATAATAAATACAATTAATATAAATAAAGAATTAAAATCATATTGAATAAAATAATATGTAATTATTGAATTATAAATGGGGACTATCTGGTACGATAAACAAACAGTTTATAAGTTGAAATTCTGTGATTTTGAATTACTGAGTTTCGATGTTTAACTTTTCCTCCATCACGTAGTCCGGTTTAAAAGAGATTTGAACGGTAATTATGTGATTTTTTCCCCCTATCCGTGGAAATGTTTTTCCCTCTAATTATGAACAGGTAAAATTTTATTTAAGCAAAATTAAACGGAAATGTTGTTCATTTCTCATTCGTGCATCAAAATTCATAAAACTTCCTTTTGCAGAAAAGAGGGGGGACTTTTGCTTTCTTACTATAGACCATTTCTTGAATGATCACTCCAGCACAAAACTAAGTTAAAAAGGGAACTGAAAACTCTTTTTCGGTAAAAATTAGATGTACAGTGTTAGTGTTCTAATTATTATCGGGATTGATTTTTTCGACCAATGAGAAAGAGTGACCGGTGATCTCTATGATTAGGATGGGTGACGAGGGATGTGGTGTAAGAGAAGAAAACTGTCAATTGCCTCTGAATCCTTTAACCCCTTAACTCAGTGCTTCTCAAAGTTTCAAAATTCGCGACCCAATATTCAATCAAAATTTTCCTCTCGCCCCCCTCATACAATAACAATGTATTGAATTCAATAATACTATACTTTGATGCTAAAACTACGATACGACTTTAACCTCTAAAATGCCACTGGCCAATACAAACGTCTCGCTCAGCCAAAGCATTAATTTCACCTGACGTAAATATACGTCTTTCCGAAGTACGATCTTTTCTGTGCACTGTTATTCATAAAATTTTTCCGAAGGTTTTGGAATGCAATAAAAGGACCTTGACAGTGTTTGCGAAGGACTTACTTATTTCAGATTATTTCCTTCCTTCTTTATCCCCCCGAATATATCTTATACGTGCGCCTTCGTGGAAAGCGATTGGCTTTGGGAAGCTAATAGTGTAACTTTTATTTGGCAGTTAAGGGATTTTTATTACAAACCGTACAAATTATCAAGATAAGTGTTACTTTTTGTAGATAATTTTATGTATGACAATCCTATGGGGGATCACTGGTAATTATTAAACTTGTTCTTAAATACTTAAATACTTGTTCTTGTTACTTATGACGTTCTTAGTATTGTTAAAGTAATTATAAAATACATTGTGTAGTACTGATACACTTATATGTGTAGTATATCAGTGTAAATCAGTTGAACCTGTTTTTGTACGGTTGATAAAAACCGCATAAAAGTAAACGCACAAAAAAAAATATTCGAAATTTTCATGAATTCTTACGTATAACAAGCCAATTTGTCGAAATACTGCGGAAAATTTTTTTTATGCGGTCGCACAAAAATAAAATCGCATAAAAAAAGGACCGCACAAAAACAGTTTCTACTGTATTTTATTTTTTATTATGTCACAATGTATTTTGTTTGTTTACTTTCAGTAAATTAATTTTTTAAAATAATAATCTGTTTTCGACTTTTAAATATGCTCGCACCCTCCTCGTAGAGTTGTCACGCCCCCACAGTTTGAGAAACGCTGCCGTAACTGGTTTACCCGTTCTCCGTACGGGCTACTGAAAGCTGACTACAACCGGCTTGCCTGTACACTGTACGGGCACTGATACTTCTTCGGTACTTATGCGTTATCGCAACAATCACCAACTCTATTAATAACTCGCGAAGTTGGCAACCCCGATTTCCTATGTGTTGTACACGCTGAAATGGCAATCATAGTGCTTAATTTCATATAATGTCGCCAATAAGTTGCGGTAATACGTAAGAACTTTTTCTTCTTCCTATCTTTGATTTGTGCGTATTTTTAATTCTTACAGAGAAATTATTAGTGCTAGTGTTCAAAGAGATGCAATTTGTCCATGGTTCTGAAATACTTCTTATTCCGCATCTTCTTTGCGGTGAAGGTGGGGATTTTTCATTGAAGGCAGGAATTTAGATTCTTGAAAATATTCGACAAAGAAAAAGAATCGGCAAAGCAATGTTCAGTTTTTTTGCTTGAGAAGAAATGATAATACAGGTAATATAAAAAGCCGATATTATTTCTGTGTCCATTGCAATGTAAAATTGAATATTACACCTTGCTTCAAATTGTGTGAACATATGTATATGCACACACATACACCAAAACCTAAACCGTTTGAAAAAAGGGTATAAATAGGGAATTTTTTTGTAAATATGAAGAAATTCTTTTAAGGTATATGAGAAACATTCTTCATAGCAAGCAGAAAGTACAAAATAATCCAAATATTTTGGGAGTTTTGGGTTCCACAGTTATAAAATTAAAAAAAAATAGTGTGAAAACTTTAATTTTTGTGGTGTAAAAAGCTTTAGCATGCCTCGTCAAAAGAAAAGAGACTCAGTCAAGGACTACATGCCACAGTCTATTAGTAGATAGTGAAAAAAAATCATATAAAGAATCTTCTGTATTTCATTTGCGTGTGGAAAAGGTAAGGGAATTCTTATTTTTTAACCTCTTAAATAGAACAAAGTTTATAAGAACCGAAAGTGTGGGAGAAGATTAATTTATGGTCACTCACAACGACAGTTCTTCGCGGAGCAATGAAGGCCATGGTAGCCGAGTGGTCAAGATATCGGATCGTGTTTGGCCTTGTCATGAGTTCGAGCCCAATACCACTAAAGAACCGCCGTGTAGGGGAAGCGATGCACGTTAAATCTGTCGAGAGCTGAAACGTCCTCCCGTTGGTGTGGTGTGGTAGTTAGGAGAGAGGGGTGCCAGCTAAAGGTGTCGTCCACGTCATTTGACCATGGTTCAAAATTACGTGGTCCGTCGTGAAAAGCCCTCGTCTAGCTGAACAGTGCGACGTTAATATTCACTCACTTGCGGAGCGATGAAAGAAAACTTAAAAGTTGTGGAAGAAGAAGTTGTGGTGAAATCCTACCATAAGATTAAGAGATGCGTAAAATTTTGTTGGGGAGTGGTCCCTATGTGTTTCTCTCAGGGACCCAGTGAGTGAGTGAATATTAACGTCGCACTGTTCAGCTACACGAGGCCTTTTGGCGACGGAGCACTTAATTTTGAACCATGGTCAAGTGACGTGGACGACACCTGAGATGGCATCCCCCTCTCCTAACTCAGGAAACCAGACGAGGTTGTTGACAAAACACCTTTTATTTCTCTCTCGGTTGCTCGGGGCATATGTTGAAACACTGCAACGGGCACTGCAATTCCACGCTCTGGCTCGTCTGATCTCCCACGTACACACTGAAAAACTCAACTCTCGTTTTTCTTAATACACTTAATCACCGCCAGGCGCACATGCTCGAACTAATTTAATTGTTAATTAATTTTAGTGTTGGTAAAGATCTTGTGGAGGAATTTGCTGAGATTCAGTAATTGTGCTGATAAGAAAACTTTGTATGTAACAATAGTCCAGAAAATTGAATTTGAAGACATAAATGAGTAAAAAGCAAAACTCTCTATCTCTGAATGCGGAACTTGAACATGACAGTATAAATCTGAAAAAAATTAAGACTCGAAAATTTGGGATTAGATGTTTAATGTTATAATCATTATGAAATAATTAACAAAATTCAATAGAAATTACATTACTACTAAACCTACCAAAGTGGTCAAATGCCTAAATTTGGATTTTAGCTAAAATTGTTAAATTCAAGGCTTTCGCTTTTCAAGAATTTACTGCGCAACATTTTCTAGAATATTATAAAGCTATTTAATTTGTCGACATCCATCTTTATTCCTTTTTCGCGTTTCTACTGATACTATTGCTCATTCTTCCGTTATCTATCAGCAACAAACTTAATGATCGTTGGAAAAATGTATGTATTTGAGTAAACTATCTGCACTAGAAATCTCAGTTTTACAATTAGTTTTAATTTTTCTAAGAACATTTATTCCGTTTGTGTTTCAGGACTTTTGCGTTTAGGATTACCTTTTAAAACAATCACAGATCTAGTTCTAGCACTCATTTTTAATGGCTTTTCGCTACCGTCTTAATGTCTAATGATAAACAAAAGCATTGATGTCATATCTGGCTCTATAAATTCAACAAATACATGCGCATGAGTAACAAAAAAATTATGTACAAAAATTCCTTTTGGTAGAAAACTAATTGAGGTTTGTTCATTTGTTTGCTGAGTTGAGTGCATCTATATGTTTGACCATTTTTTGCTTGTTTCTGGGGGTAAGACAGTGAATGCTGATTAAGTATAATGCATAAAAAATATTTAAAATTAAAAGTATGCACACAAAAAACCTATGTCATGCAAGAAATGAGCTCTGTGGTTGGGAATCTTTCCTGTGTGGAAAAGCAATTGGAAACAGCGATAACTCGCACTGTTTGACAGCCTACTACGGCTCTTTACCTACCACCTGAACTCGAGGAGGTTGCTACTTATAAAAAAAAGAAGCTAAACAGAGTTGTTTTAGATTTGAATATAAAGCAAAATATGTAATATGTAAACATAAAATATGTTCTTTGAAATTATTTTAAATATATCTATCAACGTTGGAAACTATTATCTTTTTCGTACTATTATCGTCGACTTTGATTCAATAATTTAGACAAACTCAAATCATCCTTACTGTATATTTTATCTACTGATATTTAACCGTTCGGTACTATAAGTTTATTGCAAAAATTGGTATCTTTGTCATGAATCTCGATGTAAGAATTCGGCAGTTGACTGTTAGAATTCGAATTGTTATGCACGTAATAGAAAAATAGGGGGTGTAGCTACCGCCATATCAGCCGTATCGGTGATACGGGGCACCCAAGCTACAGCTCACCCCAGAATGCCTAAGAAAAAATTGTAAAGGGACCCCAAAAAGCAGCCCCCAAAGAATTTTGATGCATGATCTGCTCAGGATTAGCTACGCCAGTGTAGAAAACCATGTTACTTTTATTGATTGATTTCAAATTAGATTACACAAATATTTATTGAATATTCTTCCGTGAAGATACGTATTCTTGTTTAATTTTAGATTTAATTAAAAAGTTTGATCTATTTCGAATTGGTTATTTTTCATCATATTTAGAACATTGAAACGCCGTAAGATAACGACAAATCGGTCACCTAGTCAAGTCAACTACTGTAAAAGTACATGATTTGAAGTGTTTAGACAGTTTAATTCGAAACAAACACACATCAAAATATCTCAAAGTGGGCCACACACTGATTACACATAGGGGATCTTCTCTCAGAAGATAATTTCTTATGTGTATGCCTCGGGTGTTACGAGTATGTAATGTCTTCTCTTCTAGATGGCTGTGTTTTAATAAGGAACGATGAGTTTTATATGTTATGTGGTTTTTTTTAAGATTCATTGACTTTATAATGTTCTTTAAAGATTCTTTAATGCCATAATCATGATGAAAGATAGGAGATTGCAATTGATACAATTTTAGCTGGAGTGTTGACTGTTGTTTTTGAAAAAAAAGTATAGAACGAATAAAAATTTTTAAAGTTTACGATTTTTGCTTATAAATTAATTTCAAAGTTTTGAGGATCAAAATGGAAGAATTTAGATAAAATAGACTCTAAGACACTTAAAGAATTTGCGAAGACTAGAATATTTACATTGCTTCGACTTCAGACTCATTAAAGAGATTTATTAGAAGCAGGGAGACAAAATAAAAGAAGGAATTGCACATAATCACCTTCTGTTCCGGCATTAAAAAGCATATTTTGAAAAGCGTATGTTTTAAACACTTCTTATAAGATAAAAAAATAATAAAACCCCAAATTCTTTGATGACGCACCATAGAAGGAAGAATATTAGAATGATAAACTTGTTTTTGTCAAAGCAGGAAAGAGTTGAGCATTTAATATTCAGGTAATGATGCATAATCTTTAACAGGAATCATTATTTGAGTATATTATTTGTATTTATACGAGTGCATACGACGTTTTTGTACAAAGATATGAGACTAATCACAAGAAGATTTATTTATAAACTTGCATTTAAGAATTCTTAGTTCCGTTCAAAATTTTTATTATTTTTTAAAAATTTCAGAGAAAGAAAATTTTCCTTCACATTTTCTTTGCTCTCTACAAAGGCACAGAAATATGCTATTGTAAAATTAAAATTTAAAATACTTTGCTTTTGAGATTTTCAGTTGATCGTTATATTCTTCCTTCTACTCTTTCCCACGGAGCATCTAGGACGATTTTTTGCGTTATTCTGAAAAATATTCATCAGTCGAATCCTTCTCAATCAAAGTCTACGAAATTTACGCAAACTGAGCATTCGAATATTTTTGAAGTCAACTCTTGGGCAATGTATCATTCTATCGCAGGTATTTTTCCTTTGCGACCAAAAAAAATTTAAATATATATATAGTACTTTTCAAAATAATACTGTTCAACAGTGGTGTAATGGAGAATATTAGCCCCCCCCTAAGTTAGATTTTGGATTACAAGCCAAGATGTGGACTGGAGTGGCTTGGGTCACATTCAATTTGGACAAGGAGAGTCAACTTCAGGACCCGCCACGTGCCGTTGAGCTCGAGTATGTCCACTGCGAAGCCTCAAAAGGTTTCATCTCGCCTACTGCTTGTCCCAAAACAAAGCGCTCAGGCGGTTTCGGTTCAGTCCTGGAAGCCCCACCCTTGGCGCAATTTTTTGGGTTGGCGATTTGTCCATCTTGGTCCCCTACGATACACTAGATATGGTAACCTATTTCAAATTTCGTTTTTTTTTGTGGGGGCATTTCAATTTCATTTTGGGGAATCGGGCTGGAATGGTTGTGTGTGTGAGGAATATATCTTAAATTTTTTTTCTTTGTTGAATCGAGGGGTTTGAAAAAAATTGATTGAATAGTATGGGAAAGGGAAAGGGTTTTTGCTTAGGTTATGAATGTCCCAAATGTAACGATCGGCATGATGTAACATGGTCAAAAAAAAACGCTTTCTTGAAAATTTCACCAGCCACGCTGGGGATGTTCGACCATTACCTCCGAATAAAAATGGCGGGGCTCCCGATCATTCACTTGCATGAGACCTTAGACTTTTAAAAACAAATGTTCCTTTTACCCTCCACTCGGAAAGATCGCAGTAAAAAAATAAGTCTGTTTTTATATATTTTTTTTTTTTTTAAAAGCTTAATTTCTGTATTGTTTACATATTTTTTTATTACGCATCCACCTTATCTCTCTGTATTCATTTTCCGCCATTGTCGGTTTCGCGGGGCCCCTCTCGTTCTGGCGGAGCCTTTTGTCGCCAAGGGTGTGGGCTCTCCTAGGATTTTTACCCAATTTTCTGATAAAATAAAAAACAGCCACCCTTTTAGAATCCACGGCTGCCCCTCGGGGCCATCCATTTAACATCATTCCCTTAGACATCCAAGTGCGACAATACCCCCTGAAAAAGATTCGGCATTCGAGCAATTTAAAAACTGGACAATACTCGTTGTCGTGCTGTCAGCATGCCTCCATTACTCAGTCAGATGTTGAATAGAGCTTCGGCCATCACTCAATATCCAAACATCTGTATTGACACTCTCGTTAATGTCAAATTTCAACGACTTTTCAACAGCTAAAGTTCTGTCCAAAAAACTGAGCAGTAGTCAGGGTTTCTCTTTACGATCTTAATATCATTCCCTTTTTTATGAAAATTCCACTTCTCTTTACCCATGCTGCGTCGGGATAGATCGAAATCAAAAAAGGAAATTTTTTGAATAGTGAAAAACAAGCTGCCTAAAACGGGTTTTTTATTGTGCCCCTTGTTGGGAACAAGAAAAAATTTGGTCAAAAACTCGTTCACAGAACGACCAGGGCTCCCGGGGGAGTGAACATATTCTATTGTAATTCATTATGCAACCATCCCTTGTTTTTAGCACAGCTATAAGCAGACTTTCTTTTTAACCTCTTTCTTATTCGATAGTACACACACTGTACCACCAATTTTTATTCTTTTATTGTGTGGGGTAGTAAAAATTCCCCTTGTTTGAATGCCTAGAAATTTTAACTATTTGGTGCATTTGAACCACCCAAAAGGTCAACTCTAGCAGTTACTCAAGTTTCCAACAGATTGAAGTAATTGTGGGTTTTAGATGGGTTTGACCTGAGGGGTTTTTAAGGCTTTTTTGTTATTTTTAAGTGTAATTAAGTGATTCTTGTGAATTTTGATACAAATCAGGTAATACATATATATTATTTTAACTAAATAGGGCAATTTACAATAATTATATCTCATATTGCATTTTGCAAATAAAATATGAGGTCAAAAAAAAATACCACCTCGCTGTTGAAGGCCTCTTCTTTACAAATACAAAATGCATTCAATTATTTTTCAAAATGGACATGTTTTTTCCCGGAATAGATTTTTGTAAGTTACATTTTTTTAAAAAAATAAAATTTTTTAATAAATAATATTTAAAAATACTCCAAAAAAATTTAAAAATATGTCCCAAATGAGTATAAACTCGTTTTCAGGATAAAAATTAATACAACTAATACACTTAATATATATGTCGACTAAATAAAAAGTAGGTAAAATAAAATAGTGCATAGAATAGACTATTTAAAATTAAAACTAACATTAGGTAAATTAGGACTAAACTAAAACTAAGCTTACAACATTAGATTAGAAAAACTGAAAATATTTTTAAAAAAATAGGATGAATAACAGTATAACATGGAGAAGTGTATTCATTTATTTTCTAACTATAAAATAACTAGCTAAAGCTAGCATTGTGCCTAGAGAGGAAAAAAACATTTTTCGAGAACTATCATGCTACTACTTGAAGCGTGATGGTATAAAATATGTACCACCTATTTTTTAAAACTTTGGACACCCTTTATTTGAAAAAGTGTTTAATTTTATTAATATGTATCACAGCTTTTGTTCAATAATTCTAGTTTTGTAAGGTCTATCTTAAATAATTGTAATTATTTCCTCTAGTGCATTATGTTGGTCAAAAATTCAGCGCACGAAAGAGTTAAGGCGCCGATTGTTGTACTTCAAAATATTATACATAGTAGCGATTTCATTTAAAAAATTGCGTAAAGTATCATCTTCCGGACCGTTTATATTGTTAAAGAAAAAAAATTCTTCATTTTTGGTGCATTTTTAAAAATGCATTTCACGATTAAGTAATTCAATTTTAGGGTTCTCAGTGGAGTTTAATTCTCAATTTTTTAGAGAAATATCAGTAAGAAATGCAATAACAATGAAAAAAAAGGCCTCTTTAAAACCATTAAAAGGAATAAATAAATCAAGAGATTCCATTGTGAACATTCAAAAACAATTGTTAACAACTTCCATTGTTAGGCAATTGTTAGTTGTCTTGCGTTCAGCAATAAATTTAAAAGAAATTGATGTATTTACATCTGAAAATATAAATATGGGGAAGTATCATTTCACATGATCAGTGCATTAAAAAAATTTATGTTAAAAACATCTTAAAATGGATAATGTCCTACAGATTGTCACAAAGGCTGTAAATTTCATAACACAGCTCTAAGGAAATAACTCATCGCTATTTACAGAAATTCCTTTAAGGTGTGTTGGAAAGCTAAAATCATATATATATATTTGACAATTTATGATTTTTACATTTTTAAATTATATAGAATTTAACCTTTCTAAAAATACGTTACTTTAACCTCTAGGGTAATTAGAAGCCCTTAAAACCTATTTTTAAATAATCGTTGAAACTGGGCCACGCCGCCCATTTGAATGGCGAAAAATGTAAACAAAGTACTTCGTTTTTGCTTAAAAGTTGAACGTCTGATTTTAACCAAACATGTATCTTTTATTGTAAATTGAGCCTTTTACTTTTTTATTTCCCAGTTGATTAGAAATTTCACTGTATACATTAAAATCAATTTATCTCAAAATGTAAATTTTGATGTTCGATGTACCTTTTCTGAGAAACTACTGTTCACAGATATGTAAATTTTCTTATGATATATTTATTATGATCACTAATACATACTGAAATGATCTTTTTGTAAAAAAACTCAAAAATTTATTTTTAACAAAATTTTTTATGAGGAAAATGGTTAAATTTCGCAATGTTCGATAAAATATTACATAAATTATTAAAAATTCGAAATGAGCTAAAAGCTCATTTCAGTATAATGAGAAAGGTGTACTTTAATTGTATGAAAAATGTCAAGCATGTACATATAACAGATTTTGAGAAAAGGTACATTAAAAACAGCCAATTTAACATAGTTGGTATATGTATAGAGAGAGGAGTCCAACTCCCCTTAATTTACAGAAGATGACTATGGGGACACCACTTACTTTTCGGTAGTAAGATTATTAAAATAAGGCGAAATACTGAAGAACTTTTATCATATGTATAATATGAAACCACAAGCATTTTTTTTAAGTAGAAACAAAATTTGCCAGAATTTTTATTGAGAACTGGCTTACAAATATCACTTTAGAAAATTTAATAAATTGTTTAAATGAGAGAGCTAATCGTCGGCTCGGTGGCTTAGAGGCAGGGTGCCCATTTCGTACGCCTAAGGTTGCGGGTTCGATCAGGGTTGGAGTCGATACGTTTTCTGGATACGCATGTCATACGATTATGTGGCATGTAAAAGATCCCTTCAGTGTCAACTTGGCTCTGGTACTCTTAGTAAAATAAAATAATGGCAATGTTTAGCATCCAGCAAGAGTTTGAATTAAATTAATTCAAGCTTCAAAATTTGATAGTGAGAGCTACCACTAGATGGTGCTGCAAATGAACTGGCTCTCATACTTGAGGGACTTCCCATGTCTGCAAAAGCTTGCGTGCCAAAATGCAGTGTATTTTTAAAATAAATTAAATGAGATAATCGTGCACTGTCAAAGTAATAATCCTAACTATCAACCGTGCATGCAATGCTACAAAGTATGACATATAATTCTAAATACAACTGAAGTTTGGGCAATAGGGAATTAATGTAAGCAATTGTATATATGTCCCGGGTCAAACAATCTATCATTTCCTCTTGGAGGCAGGCCCCCGTACATGAGTGGTATAAAGGAAACCGTCCTGTGTGATGCTGCTTTGCTTCGAACAACCACAGTAGACGAGAAGAAACTACTCTAGTGAGCTTAACGGCATGTGGTGGGTCCTAAAGTTTACTCTCCTTGTCCGAAATGCACTGTGACGCAATCCGCTCCTGCCCATATCTGGCCATAAGAGCCAGCTGCTCTCAAGTCCTGCTATAGTTCTTCATTGTTTAAAAACGCACGGGTTTATGGATTTGATCCAGATGTTTCTATTGATCAAGTGGGATAAGAAACAACAACATATACGTCCAAAAGCTGTCTATATGTAATCCTTTGAACAAATAGAAATGCCCAATCTTATAATCCATACTTAATTAAAATTAATTTTAGAGGCCTTAAAATTTCTAAATAAGATGCAGCTCACTTCACAACCATAGCTTATTTACAAAATTACCTCCGTTTGTGAGCAGTTACTTTAAAGCAGTGCTTCTCAATCTTTTTTCTGCCGCGGACCGGTAACTTTTCATAATTTTACCGTAGCCAGCTCAGGATGGTGAAAGTTGATTGTTTATATTTTAGATTGTTTTGTTCTGTTTTTTAGATTTAATTGTACTTAATAATGCCTTCAGAATAAAATAACAGATACACCTAAAAATGAATATAAAGTGATTTAACATGGAATATAAAGTGTTTCCTTGGAAAGTCGCACAAAACCAAGAGAAATACAACATACCAAATAGAATGGAAATAATTTAATGTTCTTTGGGCTTCCCGGTATCATGTGATCCATAGACCGGTCTACGGCCCAGGTGTTGGTTACCTCTGCTTTAAAGGAATGAAGTAAACGAAAAAAAAAAGCTTAAACTAAAATATTTGATGAAAATACCAAGAACTCTTTAAGTACAGTAATTATATCCGTCAAATCAAACAAAGAAGCAATTTTTTTTAAAAAAAATCATCTGTTATATTTATGTACTCTTTTTGTAGTTTACTTTTATTAAATAATCATGTTCTGTGAGAAAGTTTAAAATTAATTTAATATGTTAATAAAAGTCAGGAATCCATCTTAATTTCGTGTGGTTCTCCCATTTGTCCGGTGAAATGCAATCATTCGATGCGGCATTGACTCAACAAGTCGTCGGTAATCTTCTGAAGACAAATTTATTTACGTTGCTACTACAGGCGTCCATGACTTCGAAAATATTGCCGGGGCAGAATTTTGTGCACGAATTAACATCTCGAGGCCCAGTGGTCGAGTGGTAGCGTATCGCACTTCCACACCACAGGGCCAGGTTTCATCTCCGGGCCGGGCAAGGTCGACTCAGCTTTTCATCCCTTCAGTGGGTGGATAAATGAGTACCAAGCTTGCTTGGGAACTAAAACACTGGGCGGTTCACTTCAGACTTAACACCTGATCGTGACATCTGCTCATGCACCTCAGAGCCCTATGGTCCCGTATACTGGGACGGACACAGTAAGCCTTGGCTCTCATGGGCTGTTGCACCGCTTTGAGTTTAACATCTCGATCCTGTTCTAAAAATGTTCGATGGAACTCACATGTCTCTAGATCTCACCCTCCTAACTTCCACTCCACGTCAAAGAAAGAACTTTGCGACCGGCTTGAGTTGCCGTTACACGACGGGTTTTAAGAAGCCCCTGGACACGAATTCATGACTTATATGCAATAACTAATGCAATGTCAAGAATTTTAAAGACTAGCACTGATTTGTGCATATAAACTATGTCGCAACCTAGAGGTTGCAGGTGTAAGAGGATGTAAAAAAGGTTACTTTTATTTCAGATTTAACACTTCCTTGAATGATTTACAACTTATTCCTTAACCTTGGGAGCACTTTTAAATCCTAATTCTTAATCTAATTTATAAGATTATTCAAAATGACAAGTCGTTCCTCATACCAGTCCTTCTTAAACGAAGTCCTTCCACTACTCCATGGTGGATGCAATGATGGATATTAACTTCAGACCACACGACTTCGTAGTCACAAATCCCTTTCTACTATTCTGATAGTTCGCGATTAACCTCATACACTTCAATGCCAGGGTTTAAATAGAAATTACATTAGCATAAAATCAAGTCATCTCTACGAAAAGTGGTTTTTAAACTGAAATCACGGTTAAAGATTAGTTCCCTCAAGAGAATTAGTTGCAGTTTTTCGGGTAAAACCCGTCACAACTAGCTACCCAATATTTTTGAAATAGCAATGACTTTTTTTTAAATCGATTCATTCATAAATATATTCATTCAAATGACAAGATTTTCATGTGTAATAAACATGTGACTTTCTTTTTTTTTTAAAAAAGGAGGGAGGACCTCATAATTTTGAACCTCGGTCAAGTGATGAGGAAAATACCTAAGCTCGCACACCCTCTCCTAACTTCCACACGACACCACGGGAGAATGTTTGAGCCTCGATAGATTTAATGAGCATCAGCTCCTCTACATGGTGAGTCTTCATTGGCCCTAGAGCTTGATCACTGACACGCCGGCCGCGAGTTCGTGACCACAATAACTAGGCTACCTCAGCCAAAATAAAATGCATGAGAGAGAAATATCAATTACAATGATATAGATGCAAATTTTAAAAAACAAAGTTAGTTGAGCAAGCTTTCGAAAGAATTTTTTCTCTCCTTTGCTAAGATTACCGCCATAGTTCTGCGAATATTATTTCGCAGGACATCACAATCTATCTCTGCTGTTTGATTTTATTTAAGTACACTTTTGGCCATTAAAATTGCTACACCATGAATCAAAGCAAATACAAAAAGATATTTGTTGTACATAAACAGTATGACATGAAGACAGAATGATTAAATTTGCAAGGAGTTTGCGGGCTTACAGGGGGTGCAAAATTAGTAGAAACAGCTGTTACCCCTGGCAGCTAAAAAGCCCTTACCCGGTTAAGCATGTAGTTAATTTGGCCTTGGATGGCAGAAACGGATAATTCATTCTATGTTGCTTCAAGTCTATGCCCCACTTCATTAACCGTAGTAGCTGGATAGGAGTGGTAAGCCAGTCTCTCAGCAACCTATAACTAGATGTTTTCAATGTTACATATTTGGAGACCATTCAAGCCAGGGCAACAATAGCATACCCTGTGTATGGAAGAAGATCAGAACACGACGTGCAACATAATGTCTTACACTGTGACGTCTCTCGCGTTCTTCTTCTAACATAACTCCTAAGTTCTTTGACGGCCACGATTAATGGCAAAACTTTTCCAACCCATACCAAGAAGAGAAACAGGGCGAAAATGCATAAGATATACTTAAAGGATAGAGGGTTTAGTGAGATAGGACGGCAAATCTTAGGATAACTTAGTGCTAACAGATCGGAATAAGTGTTAGACACCTAATCACAAGTGAAGAAGCATACGCCATTTCGTTAATATTGTAAATTTATAAGAAGGATTAATAGTGCCTGAGTATACTTATTTCAAGTAGCAGTAGAGATGTTTCAACCAAGGAAGGAGGGTTACTCTATAAAAGGTAATATTTTGTATAGGAATTTAGATTGGAAAGTATAATTAAATATATAACATAAGTGATCTATTTTGTGGATCTGACTTGAATATTCAGTTTAATTTGTGGCTTATTCTCACTTAAAGAAAGTAGTTATTTAGAATTAAGTAATTGCTATTCTATAAAAGTTGTGTTAAGAATTACAAAATGTCTATCTTTTAGATAATCCACACCTCTAGCTTACGCGGATCCCACAAGACATAGCTATCGCAGGATGGCTATGTCACAACACTATCTTGTGAGAAGAGGGTGGTTCACATGCCTCGAATATAGGGCACAACCACTCGATGTAATATGTCAGGAATGTACCGATCTGCGTTCAAATTACCATCGATCCGAACTAGAGATGTGCATTACGTGTACCCAACAGTTGCCCAAACCATAACACTAAGTGTAGGGCCCCTATGCCAATATCGAATACTGGCAGGTGACGAGCGGTCTCCTCAGAGCCTCCAGACATGTAGCTGACTATCAGAATAATGAACTCAGAACCGGAACTCGCCTGAAAGGACGACATAGGGCAACTCCTGTATCCAGCTTTGTCGTTTGGTGCACCAGAATCGTCGCCTCCCTCTGTGCTCCAAAGTACTTACCTTGTGAGAGTTTTCTTTTTTCTGTTTCAATAATTTTGATAGAAGCCTAAATAAAAATGAAATTTTTAGTTATGTAATTAATACCCCCAAACTTTCTTGGGGGTCCCCATGGAAGAGAGTTTCTTTCTTTTTCTCTCGCTCTTTTTGCAATTACTTTTCTTCGTACATTTGTTGAGTGGTATGGCATTTTTATCCTCTCCACAAATATCTGCATCCATATCGCTTCTCCCCTCCTAAAAAAATTTGGATTTTCCGGTGCAGTTGATAAAGTATTTCTTTTTAAATTTTTTATTTTTTTAAACAATAAAATTTTCTGATACATTTTATTATTTTTCATAAAATAGTGTGCTAATTTTGATCACGAAGTTTTTCAGGTGTCTAAAAGGAAACGAATTCTCACACATAAGAAATTTTGCAATTGATGAATAGATCAGATTCTGAACTTAGTGATTATGCTGCGAGCAAAGCATATGAACGATGCATACTGGAAGGCGAATTAAGTTTAGATCAGAGCGATGAAATAAAAACATGAAAATATTTGTTGTATAAAGACAATTTCGGATCATCCTTTACCATCAATGTCTCTTGATCCCATTAATTTCACTGTTATAGCTGAAGCAAATTCTTGGTTTCAGTACAAAAAGATGTAATATCAAAAGAAATTCCTCCAAAAACTCAAAATGGATCCCTTAAAATTCAAGTTAGAGATAGCTGTAGCGGTAGCAGCATCTACACCTACTAACAAAAGTATTTTAACTGATGAGGAGGATGATAGTGTTGTAATTCCTCCCACAATAATATCGAAGTACTATAATCCACCGGCTAAAAGGCCATGCCAGGATAAGAGGCATGGCATGTACAGACATTTTCGATGTGTTAATGACATTTCAAGGCCTCGCAAGTGCATATTTGAAGACTACGAAAGCAGTTCGGAAATATGTTGTGAAAAATGCAGTGTTTATTTATACTTATCAATACCGACAACCTACAAAATACCTACAAAAATGAAGTAGAAAAAGTCTGCGCTCACTGTTTTAGTAGAAGTTATAAAAAATACTTAAAAGGATAATGAGAGCTATTTAATAGCTGGTTGGATAACTCCGTCTTTCGAGAACCTCCTGAAGTTGTTTCGGCATTGAATTAACAAGTTTAGTTGTTTCTTCAGCACTTTTCTTCTCCCATTCGTCCTTAAGAACACTCTTCACCATATCCTTGCTAGATATATTGTGTTGACGAATCTTACGCTCCGATAAATCCCATAGGTGTTCTACAGGATTCAGATCAGGTGACTGTGTGAGCGTGTGCAGTTGATTTGGGACAGTATACAATAGCTAAAGCTTCACAATCTCAGCGGTATGCTTAGGATCGTGTCGTGTTGGAAGCGAAATGACGATCCAAGGCCTAGTTTGGTGGCACTTTCCTTTAAATTTTTTTAGGACATCAAGGTAATCATGTTTGATTTGATTCGATATACTCCAACTTGCCAACACCATTGCTCGCCATGTACCCCCACACCATAACTCCACCGCCGCCGTACTAAGTGCTCTTTTTGAAGAGCTGTACAAGGTTATCTGCATACCAATTTATAGCCTTTTATGCCAAAGATGTAAAATTTGCTTCATTGGAGAATATCACAGTCCTCCAGAACTCCGAAAGCATATGCATATGCTCTTTTTCAAAAGTTATTCGTTGGTCTTTGAAATATAAGGCTTTCTATGAGCCACTCTACAGTATCCGGCATTTTTCAAGATTTTTCTTGCAGTATCCGCACAAATGCTTTTTGTTAAACTTCTCATGAATGTCTGTTGCTATTTGAGTTCCAGTGAAACGCGGATTTTTTTTCACCACACATAGCTTACTTCGTTTTTCTCTGATTGATTGTGAGTTTAGATGGACGACCTGAACGAGAGAGGTTTCGATGTGTAAATTCCTGCAGTTTTAAAGTTATTTATAACACGTTAGATTGAGGAATACTACCATCCAACGGATATGGTTATATCCCGACCACTTTTTCCATCTTTCCACATTTTTCATAACGATTTTAAGCTCACTGATACTAATTTCCTTCTTTTTATTTTCCATGTCATTGAATTGCTTCGTACCTCACAAAAATATAAAAGTTATTGCGTAACAAGTTTCTTAAACTATTTTACTTGATAACTGAATACAAAAACTCTGTTAACCTATAACGCCTGTTGATAAAAATTCCAGGAATCATGAATATTCAAATGGTGAACGCAGAGTTTTTCTGCTTACTATTTGCGTGTTTTGCTACAAAAAATCCGCTGTCTTACGTAGTTTTCATTAAAAACTAATTAATTCTTGCATGCTCAACATTTAAATAATAGTAAGCAAATTCATAAAATTCTGTTACAAAAAAATTATATTTCTATTAAATTTTACCTTTGCTGTATGAATTGTTATGGGTGAACGCAGACTTTTTTAGCTAGTGTAGTACTAATAACCAGTAGAATTTAGTATTTAAAGATAAAAATATTTCGGGTTTAAGTGTTATATTATCGGCAATATGGTTTATCGGTTATTATTAATAGCCAACGAAGCGATTAAAATGAAAAATTTAACAGAATTTATGACATTTACCGGCAAATAATACCAATGAAGTTTGGTCAATGCAATAATTTTCACCACATTTGGCTAGAGATTTCCAATAGGCACGCGTAATGGTAATTTACCGCTCAAAAACAGCCAGAGGATGTCAGTTACTAGCTTGTTTTGGAGGTAGACGCCGCATTATGTGTGCGTCGTTCATTTGTTGTGCGAAAGCCTTGTGCTTCATGGTTTTGACTTTGATGATTAATTTTGATCTAGAGAATGAAAAATAAAATTTTAAAAAAACACCTGGTATTTTTATAAAGCTTTTAAGATGGTCACCAAAGCATTTTTTGTCATGTTTGATTAAATCCACAATTTTAAGGCAGATTTATTATCACAGCATATATACAAAAAATATTTCGTCAGAGTTGGAGTTTCAATAAAGTAAGCCTAATTAATCAGATTGACCAAACTTCATTGGCAGTTATGAATATTAACCGGTTAATGTGAATAGTGTGAATTATTAATCACATTTACCAAAAAAACGTGGTTATTATTCATAAAAACTGGAGATTATTAATAATAGCCAGATGTGTATTACTTATCCTTTTTGCAAAGAAATAGTTATATTACACTAGCAGCGTATTTGGTTCTGCAATTGAACAAGAGGCAAAATAACTTTTTAAAAAATCCAACATTAAGAATAATTCTGGATTCTCTGAAAACGATAAAATATCCTGCCATTTTAAAAATTACAAAAACGTTTATTCCTCCAAACCAAAACCAAAACAAAAACCAACAATTGCCAAAATACAGAAACAAAACTTTTACTTAATACTTACATTAGGTTACAGTGAATACGCACAAGTATAGAATGCCATGAATTAATCCAAAAAATAAACTCTGAAGACATGACAACCGTAACATCGCGTTTGAGACCAGGAGTAATCAACAGTTTTTTCTAAATGTATGTATCAGGAAATGAATTCATTACAAAAAATAAACATATAATTTTTATTGTTTCTTTCATACATCATTCAATATTTAAATTAAATAGTTAATAAATTTCAAGTATATATATTGACAGATATAACATTTATTAATAAAAGCTTCAATAGCTGCCTTTCTTGGTTCTTATTAAATAAAGTTCATTTGAGCACGATGATCAATATTTTTGAAGTTGCTTCCTCTACTGGCAGGTCATAGTTAATTCGAAGTTGAAAGTTTTGTTTTGGAATTTGAATGAATATTGATTACAAATAATTTCCTTTGAGGAATCTACATTAAAATGGACAAAGGTAATTGTACACGTTTGAAAAATGTTAATTGTAAGTAATATCAAGGCATAAAAGTATATGCTTGATGAAAACAAATAGATTTAAAAAGTATTAAAATATTTATATTTTAAATAGAGTTTTCAACAATTTTTATGCAAATTCCACAATAAAAAATAAATAGGTCCATGAATTAGATCTTATATTATGCATAAAAACTATACATTTTTATTTTGTTCGCAAAATTCATCTGTTACTCAAAATGAATTAAAATGATTTTTCAGAAGGAAATTAAATTTTTTTTTATTTCATTATTTTTATTTAATATTGTATTGTATTAAAATGTGTAAATTTCTCAAAATGTTTCTTGCTTTTTTGTATTACCTCTTTATACATTGCAATAAATATCACTTCATTCTTATTACATGTCTCTAAGGCATTTTGTGAGAAATTAAAATTTGAAATAATATAGAAATAAAAAATATTTAAGAAATACAATTTTTCATAGGAATGTTAAACAAACATAAAGATTTCATTACATAATTTCAAACACTTCTAATATATATATATATATATATACAAAAATAGTACAGGCAAATGTATATTAAAAGCAATTTTTTTTTATGAACCAAACAGAATATGTATCATTTAAAATATTTTATAAGCTGATTTACATTTAATGCATTGACTGTAGAAAAAGTTGTTTTACGAATTTTTTTTGTTTAATTTCTTTTTTTATTTTCATCATTTTAAACTGTCATACATCCCCCCCCCCCTTTTATCTGTCAACCATTCTTTTTGTTTCCAAATAATTGATCAGGTAAATGATAATCAGTTAAATTTAAATATTGATTTGTGGAATAAATTACTTTACCTGAAAGAATCTGTCACTACAGTAATTATTCTAACAATTTTCTAAGATTTACATACAAATACACACAGAGATACAAAGAACAGCAATTCACAAATGATTTCAAATTAATTTTTAAAATGCCGCTACTACTTGCAAAATTAAAGTATAATGTAAACACAGTCTTGATTTGCTGGTAGATATAAGTAACAAATCATGTGCGATGACTTCTTTCCTTTTTAAGCTATAAACACTTTGTGATAATTTAAATCAACTTCTTTGTGAACATTTACACAGCTGCCGCAAAACTCAAAAATTTAAGCATGCATCTGCATTAGAGATAAAGATATGGATATTTACTATGTCGGTGATTATGCGTATAATTTCTAAACAGATTTAGAAGAGAAATATTATTAAAAAAATCAACCATGATCTGGGAAAAAAGTGTAATCCAGCGAATGGTAACACAGGTGTGAAATATTATGAGTTTCAAGATACAACATAAGAGCATTTTATGTGATTTCTTCAGACGAAAATAATTCACACAATACTCAACTTTTCCATTTAAAGTTGAGTTGGTGGTGCCATCTGCTGACATAGTTAGCAATGAAATCCTCAAAGTAAGTGGCGTGTGATTGTTAGGAATAAACACCATTTACTGTTATGACAGAATCCGAATATAGAGAATAAAAAATTAATATAGAATTGTAAAATATTTCTCAAATTTGTAAAAGAGAAATTCTAAAATAAAATGAAGATACTCGGGGCATAACGAATTCTAAAAAGGAAATTTAAATTTTCAAAAAATTGTTGGAAGTAAAGCAGGTTGCTTTGAATGAGTTCTTAGGTTGATTATTTTACATTATTTTTTAATAAAAACTTATGTGTTCTTTTAGATATGTATATATATAGCTTTCAAAATTATTTTTGGTAGGATCTGATTATCTGATTCAAAATGGGGAGGAAACTGGCACATTTCAAAGAACTACGGAAGTGGTATTAAGTATCCATAAAAATTAAAAAGAATTTTAAAGCTGGTTAATTGTTCATTAACAGACCATCTCAAAGCAAAACGAAGGTTATTAATGACAAAACTCGTAGTTTTGACATCACTCTTCGAACTTCAATACCAGAGGTGAGGAGCCTTTTTACCATTAGATGCCACATGTAAATTAGGTAGTAATAAAGGAGGCCGAATAGGTTATGCACCTACAAATACGATTTTTATGAAATTATTATATTTTTTGTTATTTGATGCATTATATAAAAATACTACAATTTTTCTTAAAACAATTAGATTCTTATTTATTATTTGGCATAAAAAACTACTACATAAATTATTTTTGTATTCACATAAGGAAAAAAACTCGTTATAACATTAATCATTAATTACTATTTTTTTATAAAATTATTTAGTGCATTGATACTGCTGTAATTTTTCTATTCCTACACACACACTCTGTATACTTATTTTATCTTCGTGGAGTTTTCAATCGGTAATAAAATACATTTTAAAGCGCTCAATCGAGCTGAAATTTTATACACATGATTATTTTGGATGACAATACAATAATTTAATTATAATTAATAAAAATTATTTGATTAAAACTAATTATTCAAAGAATTACAAATACAGCCACGTTGACATTATTTTTGGCGACTTAGCGATTCTTTTGGCGACGTGTCAAAACATGAAAAGGTTTTTTCCTCACATTTTAAAGCGCTCCTTTGAGCTGCAATTTTCTATAGACTATTGTTTTGGGTAAAAATACTGTGATATAAATATAATTAATTAAAATTAATTGAAAGAAACCAATTATTTAAAGAATTACAGATGCATCCACGTTGGTTTCATCTTTAGCGACTCGGGTCAAAACTTTAAGAGATTTTTTTTCTCACGTTTTAAAACATTCAGTTTAACTGAAATTTTATTTACACGATTGTTTTGGATGACAATGCGATACTTTAATGATAATTAATAAAAAGTAATTACCACTTAATGTTGTGATTCTGTCATATGTATATACATATTTATATTAATCGTAACTATTTAATAAAAAGTAGCTAAAATAAAATTTTTCTTTGTTGATCTACATAGGAATTAACTTACATTTTTTTTTTTTTGCATGTTATGTTTCCTTGTTAGTATTTTTATTTGCTTAAGCACGCGCGCACCCACACTCTTATGGCAGGCTCCAAGCCTGCATGGAAAGAATACCAATCATCTTCTTTAAATAGTTAAAACTTTATTGTAGATGGTAGAACTTTTCCGATATGGCCACTCATTCGAACAAAGAAGATTGATACAAAGAGGTAGCAATATAGTTAGAAACAATAGTAAGACAAGTATAATAAGTAATAAAATCGTTTATGTGTAGAGATCATATATAACATGTCTGGCAATGTGGCCGTTTTGCCCTAATTGGCATTCTAACGTTTGAAACGTACAATTGGCCATTCCCTCATGTAATCATTGAAACATACATTTATTAATGCCGCGCGCGCGCGTTCCTTATTTAATTCTACTTTGAAAATTATTGTAATCTATACAATTAAATATTAAGTGTTAGTTTTTCTGAAAGTCGCGCGCAAGAAACTCATGGAGGCCACAGGTTCCTCATCTCTGCTTCTATACCATGCCAATATGAGGACTTTAAACCTCGATAGAATTTAACGTGCATTAATCCCTCTTCTCATAGGTCTTTAAAGGCCAAAGATTTTTGAATTAGATAATATTAATCACTTTCGCATGGGTAAACACAGTAAATATCCATGCTTTTATCATCTCATGCACTATTTTAATGTACATCATTTTGATCAATTTAAGAAACGACATAAAAGTGCTAGATTTTACCAAACAGATTGTTATAAATTTTGAGAAAGATAACTAAACAAGTGGGTATAATTCATCTATACACAGATAAAGAGATCTTCCTATTTCACAGCTCTCTTTGTACTGTTTCGTAGAGTAGATACATATGTTCAACTCTTAAGCTGTGTGAAATAAAAATCCTTTTTTAATCTCTCCTACGCAGGGACGTCTTAAGGCATGGGCCAATTGGGCCCAGGGCCTCGGCCTTGGTAAGGGCTTCATTTCGTTCTAAACTCAACCTTAATAAGATCATGATCCAAATAATTTTCAATAGTCGAATGGTCCCGAACATATTCTCCGAAAAACTGGGAATTTCGAATTATATGCCAACTGGTAACAGTGGCAAGGCTGCATTATTATGTGATAACTGTTCATCCCTGTACAAGCCTACCACCGTACGCCAACATCACTCATTTAATCAAAAAGCAGCTGTCGGTCCAGCCGGTTTGTGCCTATGCTTGTGAGATTGTGAGCTACGCACATTTGCTTCATATTTCCGATTGTGTGAGTATTGAACACTGTGTACTTATAAGGATGGCAGGAGGGGCCTACTTTTGCATAGGGGCCCACGGCTCAAGAAGTCTTAAGGCGTCCCTGGTCTACGTGAATCAATAGATAATTGTATTTTTTATAGCACAAGTGAAATTTGTGATGAGCAGAGTAAGTACATGGCGTCGTCTAGTAGAAGTTTGTCACTATAAAGCAGAGAAAACTTATAAATTTCAGTTTCTTGAGCAGAATAAGCAGACAAGAGAATAAAATGGTACTTTTCTCAAAACATGAATTAATTTTCTGCATTTGCAATTATACACTTTTTGAAAATGTTTGATTTGTGTCAACTATTACAGTTTCTTTCACTGGCCAATATCTTTGAATATCATATACAATAGAAGTAAAAATAAAGGAAGCATTGCTGTCACTACCATATTCAATGAAAAAATCCAAGATGAATAGGGATAAGTCTTATCAGAAGATGCATGAAGAGCTTAACAACTGCCATGGAAGAGAATAATTTATTGCATAAGTAGATTATTGCACCCTGTATCGAAGCCTCTCTCAATTACCTTGTCTTTTTTTTCAGTTAATCTCAATATAAATAAAGCCATTTGTGAGAAATCATTTGATATCAAACAGTAGTTGTCCTCTCAATCTTTTGTCCTGGAACACCATACTTTTCACGTTTCATTGTTATCTTCATTACCTTTTAAAAGGCCTTAAAAATTACACAATTCTTTATTTATGGTGTGGCAAAACTCTTGTCATCTTCAAATCTTCAACAAACGATATTTGAATGGTGATAATCACAATGATGACGAACATAAAAAGTACAATATTATTGCACAGAATATTTACACAACCTGGTATTTTATATTGGATGTGGTTCATATGCATGTATATATATATATAGCAAGTATATTGATCTTGCAGCGATGAAATCAATCGTCTGCGGTATGGTAACATTGTTCTTCTCCACCCTGACGAGTCATGAAGCACTTTAAGGTGATGTGTCCACATTGTCTACCAGGAACTCTTGGGATAAGGAAGATACAACAGGGGGCTTGGTTTTTTCAGGAGGGTGTTCCGAAGGCTTCTTGCCCACATCGAAAGAGGGCTCTCGCTCCAAGGATCCCCATGTAGGAGGTGGAGATGCGCCTTGTTTCAGTAAGGTAGACTTGGGCGAAGAGACATCCAGTTTGCTATGGCCCACGCCATACGTTAGGTACATAGATAGACCTGAAATATGAAACGATAACCATTTATGTATTAAATTTAAGGTATCCGTCTATGTTTAGAACCGTGATTTTGAAAAAGCGTATAAATTGATCATATTTATGATATTTAGTGTCACTTAGATTAGAAAATGTATATAAAATTGTTTTAAGAATATTATTACAGTAAAAAATTATTTAAGTACAATTTTTGACAAAAAAATGAACATAGAATGACCCATTTTCAAAATATTCTCCTTTTGTGAAAAATGCTTCTATTATAATAATATTTTTACCTGTATATAGCTCAGACCTCTCTATAGAGGCTCAACTAGAATGTTTGAAATATATAAATTGAAGGGTTTATCCATGTTTTACGACAACAGAGGGGAGAAATTTTTAAGAAAAAAAACGCTGATAATTATTTCAATGGGTTGTAACTCTGAAAATAATGTGAATTTTAAAAAAAAATAGTTTAGACTCTCTGGAAAAGTCTTTACTTTATACAAGCAAAATATTATTATTTTAGAAGCAATTTTTATAAAAGGAGAACATTTTGAAAAAAGGTTATTCTACGTTAATTTTTGCCAAAATATTGTATTTAAATAATTTTTTTGTCAAAATGTCCTTAAAACAATTTTATACATGTATTCTAATCTAAGTGATACTAAATATCATGAAAATTATCCATTTATGCACTTTTTTAAAATCACGGTTCCGAACGTAGTCGGATACCTTAACAATAAGGTCTATGTTGCATTCATTATCCATAACATTAACTAGTTGAAAACTAGAGGAAATTCAGAATTAAGGGCACAGTAATCTGTTATAAATCCCCCGACCGAAGCATTTGTACATGTACCCAATCGCCTAAGGTCGGGTAAACTGAGATAGGCACAGTAGGCCTTGGCTCTCATGGGCTGTTGCGCCAAGGAGTTCAGTTCAGTTCTCTTATAAAGAATATCAATATGATAAAAAGATGGATGGAATTGATAATTTAGGAGAATAATTAATTATTTAAGAAATAAATAACATTTAGTAATAGCGAAAAACGATGCTGTGGTACAATACGCTTACTTCGGCATGGTGTTCCTAGATCTAGTCTTACCAGATTACGTTGCATAAAATTTTTTATAGAAATTGTGGCCATTAATACTAACAAAATAGGAACCTTACATTAAGAAACGGAAAGGGCATAGAAATAGCTTTAAGCCTTATGATTCTTTTAGAGGGTTGACTTGAGAAGAGACAACCTAAAATTCTTTCCAAGTTTGATTATTATAAAACATTATGACTCAGACAGATTATAAAAGAATTCAATACTATATATAACAAAAATGTGAAATAAATTTTGAGAAACAGGATTTTTAATTTACTGAAATATAAGATGAATCTTTGATCAAACTATTAAACACGTTGATTGTTGATTACTTTTATCGATAAATAACTAGTTGAAAAAAACTGTTCTATCATTTGCTGCACTTCATTACATTAGAATAATCTCTATAATTTAGATTGAAACAAAAGCTAATTAAAAGTTCTATAAGATTAACATGCTGATGTGTATATATAAATCCATAAAAGTGAGACATTCTTTATCTAAAGTTTAAAAGTAGATTATTTGAAGTATGTTATCACTGTTAGAAAAAAATGACAAATATTTATGAAAGGGTTTAAGTCTGTATTAATTATATTGAACACGTTTATATACTCTGTATAAAATTTAGAAACATTTAATAATTTTTACAAGAATTGTAAATTGATTTGTTTAAGTATAAATAAAAGAAAGAAATTAAATTAAATGAAGATGCATTGTGCACTGGAAAAGCTGACTAATTCAAATGGAAATGATTAATATACTACAAAAAAACACATTATGATTTTATTTACATTTCAGGAACCCACAATATATCTAATTATTTTTCTTAGTGATGAAGAGTTTAAATTTAAATGTTATATGCTTAAAAATTACGTAGAGATGTCGCTAAATATAGAACTCGTTATAACGTTAAATATAATGTTAGTCAGATTCGAGGTTTCTAAGACTTACCCACTGCTACCCAGATGAGCAATCTGAGCCACGTGGCAGCCTTCAAATTGACGATAAGGACGGCATTCACTACTATGCTCAAAGCGGGAATCAGGGGTACCAGTGGAACCTGCGGAAGAAAAATGGCATTATCACTCCCAGTATGCATCATTCAATGGGCTCAATTGACGTGACGTCATAGTCACATGATAGTGCGCTCAGGTGTTGCCAAGTTTTGTTCTTTGCAGAAACTTTCTCTTAAAAAGAACATATGTATACAAAATGCATTTTATTTAAAAGTATAAACATAAAATATGATTTTTTTTTTAATTTAAAAAAAATCTTTTGAAGAAATTTTTTTTCCTAACATTTAAACATCTTTACCCAAATAGGAAATTTGAAATTTTATCTGAGTTTTACAAATAGAACAACGAGTACAATTAGTTTAATGTTTGTTTTGAATTCAATGGAAAACACGTGTTTGTTTTATCATGTGACTTCTTGAATTGAGCCCATTGACTCAAAGCTTTAGTTGGAGAGATTCTTTGCAAAAAATGTGAACAGTCGAACCTCTATTTAACTAGGATTTGTTATTCCGTGTTATATTTTCAATTCTGGGGCTTAGGGATTACATTGTCCAAATACCGGAATTAGGATTGGACTATTTATGTGAAAGTTACCTTCACATTATATCATAGCTGAAATTACATAATGACACTGAAAATATAATTAAAAAATAGGTTTAACGTTATTATTTATTGAAACAAATCAAAACAAAACTTAATTCATAGTAGAAAACAAATAAAAAATTGTACATAATGAAATTTAAATAGATATTTCATTTCTTGTATATCTGTAAATAAACTTTTTAAAAACACAGCTCACCCAGTGTTTCATCGTTCAAACGTCTTTTTATTCAATTCCTACTATTAGCTCACACTCTCTATTTATTTATTTATTTATCTTGGTGGAATTTTCAATCGTTAATAAAATACATTTTAAAGCGCTCCATTGAGCTGAAATTTTATATACATGATTATTTTGGATGACAATACAATAATTTAATTATAATTAATAAAAATTAATTGATTAAAACTAATTATTTAAAGAATTACAAATACAGCCGCGTTGGCATCATTTTGGTGACCATTTTGGCGACCTGTGTCAAAACTTGAAAAGGTTTTTTTCACACGTTTTAAAGCATTCAGTTGAACTGAAATTTTATAGACACGATTTTTTTTGGTAAATACGATACTTTGATAATGAATAAAAAATTTTCCCGCAATGTTATGATTCTGTCCTATGCATATACATTTTTATATTAATTGTAACTATTTAATTAAAAAAAAATTTTTTTTTATGTTACTTGTTTTTGTTACAAATTGTCCTTCCGAAGAAAATGCTCGTTCAGACTCTTCACAACTAGTCTTTATTGTCAATAAATAGGAGTATGCTCTTTCCAGGTAGTCTCATGTCTCTCTCCATTTTCAAAAAAAAAGAGACATTTCTGTGTTTGAATTTTTGATGACAAGGTCTCAAATCTACGAGGCTGCATTTTGGTTCTTTGTGGCATATTCTTCTTTGTTAAATTTATCTAGTATATATGTCCTATCTAGAATATCTAACTAAAATATTATTTAAAAATTTAGATAAAAGTTATTAATCACTTGTTTCATATTTTTTCCGATTTTTTAAAAAATAACACAAATAAACTCTAGCCTTATCGTTCTATCGTGTTTACCAAACCCCTTGTTCACTCGTCAATTTTATTTGTACACTGAATACTAAGTGTAAAAAATTAAAATGAGTCTAGAAGTCTAGTAGAGTTTAAAATTTTGTTCCGTTAGATTACTTTTTAAATATATTTATCATTGCAAAAAAAATAATTGAACAAAAGAATTCTTATGTACATATTTCATAAAAAAGAAAGTAATTTTTCCAAAAATTAAATTCTTAAGAAACTTAGGTCGGAAAAAATTTCAAAATATATTTCAAGCTAAAATTAAATCCCGGAATTCCGGGAATTGAAGAAACACGGATCCCGGGCTGCAAAACCTAGATGTAACGAATTCATCGGGAACGAACATTTTGTTCATTAATCTCGAATCTCTTCATATTCGTTATATCGAAGTCCAAACAAAGTATGATTTTTTGCATTTATCTTTCGGAAACTCTACAATAAGCAACTATTTATAAAACATTAATAGTTTTAGAAATTTTACACCTTTTATTCAACAGCAAAAAATACTACACTGGTGTGCAAAACTTAAGCAACAGGTGGGTTTATTGCCATAACTTCACGAAAAATCATCTGAGAGACATGAAATTTGGAAATGAGGGAGAGTATTATGTACGCTAAGGATGACGAAAGCATCGGCGCTGAAAAAGGAATACAACGCATACGGTATGGAATCAAACAAAACAAGCTTTATTGAACGCATAGTATCGTGACTCATGATTGTCTATCCAACAGGAAGAACAACAAGCAGATGTTCCTTAATATGGTATATGCCCCCTTACTACAATGGTTGCTTTGCACCGTCTCCGCATACTCAGAACCAGCTGGTGCAACATTTCTTGAGGTAGGAGTGCCCATTCCTCAATCAACATCTGTTTGAGTTGTTGGTATTCTCCGGATGATGTGAGCGTGTGGCAATACGTCTCCCCAAAGCATCCCACACATGTTCGATGGGATTTAAATCTGGGGAGCACGCTGGCCAATCCATTCGAGTGATATCTTCACTTTCCAGCAGCTCCTCAACAGCAAAAGTGCGATGTGGCAGTGCATTGTCATCCATAAAGATGAAGTCTGGGCCAATGGCACCTCGGAAAAGATGCAGATAGGGAAGAAGTACCTCCTCACAATAGCGATCCCCGGTTACAGACCCTCTGTCGAAAATGGGAAGCTCAGTTCCGCCGTTCAGCATAATGCCAACCCAGACAAGAACTCCAGGACCACCGTAACGATGTCTTTCCTTGATGTTACTGGGATAAACCGGGTCCCGATCTCTCTCCAAATCAAAACGCGTTGAGAATCGCTTCTGGTACTGAACCGACTCTCATCCGTAAAGAGAACACGACTCCATTGATCAGTTGTCCAGTTTTTGTGCTCTCTGGCCCACTGTAAACGGTGGCTTCGGTGGCCAACTTTCACGGAGGCAGCGTTCAGGACAGGGGCAAACAGGCCCCTTTGGGAAGGCGTCTGGCCACAGTAAACCGCTACACTTGTCGACCTGTTGCTGTACAGAGTTTCTGAGCAATGGCGCTTGCTGACTGCTGTCGAACTTTTCGCCTGCAGGATGATATATCGGTCATCCTGCGTTGTCGTCCTCGGGCGGCCACACCAACCTTTCTAACAGCTGTACCTGTGGTTTGGAACGCTTTCCAAGCGCGCGAAACGACACTTTGTTGATTCCGAACTCTGCAGCTACACTGGTGACAGTACGCCCCTCCTCCAGCTTTCCGATCATTCTTCCACGTGTGAAGTCATCCAGATGATTTCTTCTAGCCATATTTCACGAACTGACTCACTTTCACTTGCAGAGAATATGGTGAATTGCGTCTCCGTCCTTCATTTCATTCTACTGTTGAGCAGCGCGCGCCGACATCACGCGTTTTGCGTACGCTCACATCGCTTCTGACGTTTTGTTCCTGATATTTGCATACGCATGACGTTTCTACTGACTTACGTGTTCCCTCTACTGATCTCCAGACCTCCTTTTCTGCAATTTCATGGCTATCTGCTAAATTTTTACATTGTTGCTTAAGTTTTGCACACCAGTGTATTATTTATTACGTGCCAGTTAATTGGAAATTTTAAAATACTGACTGATAGATGTTTGAAAATCTTTTTGATGTTGAAATAGTTCTTTTTTCGACTTTATGCAGAGAAGAAAATGTGTCATTTACATCCTGCTGTGTGTATAAGGTATATTTTCACAATTTCCATACAACGTAAAACATTAGAAAATGCAACTTTTGTGATTAAATTTTCATTATTAATTTCTGCATCAGAATAGCTATTCATTTTTTGAAGTTATACTTTTTTAGGAGCGTTAGAGAAATAGGATGAGGGTAAATTTTTACAATGCGCGCGCACCCCGTCACGGATGTGACGCATAACGTCAGGATGCGAAAATCCTTTATCAAGAAATATACAGAACGGGACAAATCCTTCCCGCCTTCGAAATACCTCAGAAAAATATTTCTCTTCACTTCCCTGAAGAAAGGGCCCCCCGGTTTGAACCGAGAGCCTCCCGATCTGCAGTCGAGCTATGCACCCGCGTCAGGGAACCTTTGCTTTGTGTTCCGTAGGAACGGATACGAAAATGCTTTGATTAAAAATATACAGAATGGGACAGATCATTCCGCCTTCTAATTTCTCAAAAAAATATTTTTTTTCACTTCCCTGAAGAAGGAGCATCCGACTTTGAACCGATGACCTCTCGATCTGCATTCGAATACTCTACCAGTGAGCTATACCGCCGCACCAGCGAACCTTTGCTTTGCGTTCCGTAGGAACGGATACGAAAATACTTTGTCTAGAAATATGCAGAACGGGACAGATCATTCCCGCCTCCGACCCCCTCCCCATATTATTGGTCCTATTGTTCCTGAGCGGGGGTATTTAAATTTATTTAAATCGTGATTATCTCAGGTTTGGCTGGTCCGATTGAGAGATTGAAGGTTAGTATCGTTCAACTCTGCTCGTGACCGCTTTTCGTCCTTGTCCCAGCTTGCCCTGCTAAAGATTTTTAGAAAGATTTTAATCTTGTTACGCTAAAGAAATATAACTTCTTACGTGCGTACATAAGTACACACACACTTCCAGTCCTTACCCGGGATTCGAACCCAAGATCCAATGGCACCGCAATCAGCGTCACTAACCTCTATACCGGATGGGCGGTAAGAGTTATTCATTGGCTCCAACAAATCAACGGTTTCCTAACTTCATTTGCACTGGAAGGCAGTCCCTCATCAAAACACAAACGATAGGTTACACTCATCGGACCTGTTAAGTCTAATAATGCTCTGTATACTTCGACGTCAAAATTTGTTTTTCGCAAGAAAAAAACAAAAAGGATGTCATTTGAAAAAAAATATATATATATACGATTTTTTCTAACACAAACTAGAAATTTTTTTTTCAGCTGTTGAAATAATTTGTTAATTCGGGGTTTATTATTCATTAAATAGAGGTTTTAACCTTTGTTTTAATCTGGTAAAGAGAAATATTCATTAAATAGTGAAATTCGTTAAATAAGGGTTCGTTAAGTCGAAGTCCTACTGTATTAATGTGTGCTTTCACAAATGTTTGTAGAGAAAAACAATCCTAGTTCTACAATACTTGTAAATGTAAAGAAAATTAAGTGTCAATAGTGATATGTGAAATATTTTGCCAATGCATATTTACTAAACCTCCTACATATATACTTAGACCTAGCGTCGCTGGGTACTTCTTGATGTTGAATGATTAAACAGGGGGATTCATAAAGAAGTATACACTTTTCTGATGCTGTAAAACAGTGACAAGACGCACACCACCTCAGTGAACCGTAAGGTAGATGTATCCTTAAGGTATCCGACTACGTTCGGAACCGTGATTTTGTAAAAGCATGTAAATGGATAATATTTATGATTTTTAGTGTCACTTAGATTAGAAAATGTATATAAAATTGTTTTAAGAATAGTATTACAATAAAAATTATTTAAGTACAATATTTTGACAAAAAATGAACATATAGAACGACCCATTTTCAAAATATTCTCCTTTTGTGAAAAATGCTTCTATTATAATATTATTTTGCCTGTATATAGCTCAGACCTCTGTACAGAGGCTGAACTAGAATTTTTGAAATATATAACTTAAAAATAGATTTATCCATATTTTACAACAGAGGGGAGAAATTTTAAGAAAAAAGATAGCCGATAATTACTTTAATTGGCTGTAACTCTGAAAATAATGTGAATTTTTCAAAAGTCCTAGTTCAGAGACTCTCTGGAGAAGTCTACTTTATATAAGCAAGCTATTTATTATTATAGAATCATTTTATTATAAAAAGAGAACGTTTTGAAAATAATTCACTCTCTAAGTTAATTTTTTGCCAAAATATTGTATTTAAATAAATTTTTTTACTGTAATAATACTCTTAAAAATTTTTTATACATGTATTCTAATCTAAGTGACACTAAATATCATGAAAATTATCCATTTATGCGCTTTTTTAAAATCACGGTTCCTAACGTAGTCGGATACCTTAAAGCTTGTGTCTCACAGCTACCTATGAAGCAGGTAATAGCCACAGTGCAACACGTGCGAGATTTCAAAAAAGATCGT
>BMAV01018782.1:0-51728 GCA_019973955.1 Trichonephila inaurata madagascariensis | reverse complement strand
TCGTTTAAAATTTCCAGTTTTACGTACTTGGGTTTCATCATTCGAACAGTGTCTTCAATTTTTTTGCGTTCTTCTCTCATGTTGCCCAATTGTTTCCTTAACTTCTTCGAGGGGAGCATTTGGCCCCTTTTTTTTAAAGTCATTAAAAATATAAAGGGTAAAAAGATTCAGCATTATTCCCCGCTACGGGTTGGGGTTTTTCTGCTTTTCGGGGGGTGGGGCACGGGAAAATAATGACGCATTTGTCAAATTCGATCTGAAAGGGCCCTTTCTTCCGATCGAAAAATTGGGATGCTTTCTATTGACGATTCTAAAAAAAAGGAAAAAAAAGTTTTTTTAAAAAACATTTTCATAAAAAAATTTTTTTATTGGATTGTTTACATTTGCAACCTCCTCTCCCCACCCAAGAACAATGTTCTTCTTCAAAACAGATTATGATCGACATTTTCAGAAGTTAAAAAAAAGCTTTAAATTTTTCATGTTGTGCAAAATCGATAGTCCGTTGGAAATGAAAACCACTTTATATTAAATTATAAAAAGAAAAGGTTCAAATTATAATGGATGATTAATTTTTTATGATTATGTTGGAAAAAAAAAATTATAATAAAAAAACCCCACAATATTTAATTTTTCCCGATTCATTTAAAGGTTACATATTTATTGTATTACAATGTCTATGAAACCCTTTTTTGTACCTTATTTATTGCTAAATTTTGCTAATGTTTATTGCTGAATTTAAAGCATTTTTTAACAGCTAAATTATCGAGACCAAAGTGAACATCACCCAAATATGATCCCCTATCTACCAATAATTTGATATAGTGATAAAAAAGAAATAAAAAAAATTTATTAATATTAATAGCTGGTAGACCTCCACCTGAGACATTCACAGCCAACTCTTCGGGGGAAATTTTTCCCCAAAAGTTTTGAAATGTTTTTTCTTCCACTCGTCTTGACTATAAAATTTTTTTCCCCTTTTGGCGATTGCTATCCTTTAAAACCGTGATTCAACCGTCTTGGGGTTTCTGTAGGGTTAAGTCTAAATTTTGGAAAACCAGTTCCTTCCTCCATTGCCATCATACCATCCCTGTTGGACTTTGTCTGCAAGTGATTTTTTCATCCTGGAAATAACAGAAAAAATTTACAGCATAAGAAACACATTTTTGCTTAGAATGGTAAGGAGTCGACTTGAGCTTGCCATGAATTGGGGGAAGGTCCAATCCATCCCCAAGAAAATCCCCCAAAACCCTAATTCCACCCCCACTAGACTTTACTGTAGGCACAATGCAATCTGGTAAAAAGATACTACAGGCATACGCCATTCCCGAAATGTACCCAAAAGGAAGAGATTGAACCTTGTTCACTCCAGAAGACCTGTTTTCCCCATCTAGGGTTTCCCTTTTCAAATCCCCCTTTTCTATCCTGAGCAGCGTGGTTCGATTTTGTATTCAAAGGCTTTTGGGCAGCCACACGACCATGAAAAACCCCCCAAAAGGGCTTTTTGAAATGGCATTTTTCGAAAAAAATCCCCGGTTGATTGTTGAAAATCCCGGGTATGTTAAAACGGTTGATCGATTTTTTCCAAACTTTTGACAACACTCGCCGCGGTCTCTATTTCTTAGTTTTGTAGGTCTGCCGGCTCGAAGCACATTCCGACACAATATCACCACTCACCTTCCACTTTTTAATCACAAAAGCCTCTCTCAATTTTGAGATGTCCCCCCACACACACACACGTTTCTTTCGATTACTACATTAATAAAAATCAAACCAAAAGAAAAAACTTGGTCAATTCTTTAAACCTCTTTCAAAAATACAGATTACTCAATTTTAAACTTCTAGGAGAAAGAGGTGGATAAGTCTTTAAGTCAAGTAACATATTAAAATAATATCTATTACACGATTTCTAATTTATATATAAATTTAATAATATGATCTTCAAAAATCTTTGTCATTCTCAAAATGCACATTATGGTTAATCTGCATTTTGAGAATGCATTCTAATATAAAATTCAACATTAATCAGATTTACAGTTGTACATATTAGTACGATAAGAATTATTATGTATAATCTAATTTATCCAAAAGATATTTTTATTATCAAAGTTCGGCTATGACCATAGACGTAGACAATAACAAAATGAAATTAATATTATAATCACTGCAGATTTATTTTTTATAGTTCATACTTAAATAACTTTTTTATAAAGAATCGAAAAAGGGGAAAAATCCTAATGAAAATTGAAAATTGCATTTTTCTATAACCCAAGAAACTAAAGTATAAAAAAATTAATTTTTAAAAAAATTAAATTATATAAAAGATCATTTCGTAAAAAGGGTTTAAAATTTAATAAAAAAATAAATTTTGTAAAAAAATTAAATTATTAAAAGATTAAGTTCATAAAATTTTAAAGGTTGTATCAAGTATTGGGGTTATATAAAAACTGTGTGTGTGTTTTCCAAAACTACCCAAATTAAAAGGGGTTTTATCCTATTTTGCCGGGAATTTTCAAGCGGATTTTCTAAATTTATGAATTACATTTTTTTAAAAATGGAGCCCCTTTAAAAAAAAAAGGGTTGTACAATTTAAAATACCGCTTTTTTTCCCTTTTTAAAAAATTTTAAAAAAAAACAACAACAGGAAATAGAAAGTCATAATTTAAAAAATTGCTTTAAACTTTTTTTAAAAAAAATTTAATATATTTTTTAAGCTATGTTCTCCTTTATAATAAAATTAAAATTAACAAAAAAAATTTTAAATTATTATTTTCAACAATGTCAGTCTTGCATCTTTCCAAAATTGCCTGTGAAATTTTGGAAAAAGCCCCCCCCCAAAGCCTATTTTAATACCTCTTTTGGGAGAAAAATTTTAAAACTATTCGTAAAAAAGGTTTCTTCTAGGGGAAAGTTTTTTATTTATTTAAATTAAATCAGGGGTTTTAAAGAGCTTTTAAAACCCGATAAGGCATGTTTTTTAGAATGGGGCTCCAATTTTTTTTACGGCCGCGGTAGCCGGGGGGAAAGGAGTATGGGATGGGGTGGCTTCCCTTGCCACGAGTTGGGCCCCGGTACCACAAAAGCCCTCGCCGTGTAGGGCAAAGGATTTTAAAATTTGTCGAGGCTAAAAACGTCCTCCCGTTGGGTGGTGGGTAGTTGGGAGGGGGGGTGCCAGCCCCGGGGTTCACCCCACGTCCGACCAGGGTTTCCCAAAATTACGTGGTCCATCGCCCAAAGCCCTCGTGTAACTGAACAGTGCAACGTTAATATTCAATCAATCAAAATTTTATTTTACTTTTTAGACACTTAAACGACACACACAAACATAGAACAAAAGACAATGGAAAACAGTAAGACTACATTGTAAAAAACAAGTAGCGGTCGCCCAAACCTCCCAAAACCCCCCAAAAAAGGGGAAAAACCAAAAGTTCAAAAACTCCATGACCTAAGTACGTCTCTGAATGGTCCAGATAATCGGATGATAAGGATGATAATAACTACTCTAAATTCGATGACTACATAATTTTCAAGTGTTTAAAGTTACAGTTACTCCCGTTTGTCTAGCAGTTAACAATTAATTATTTATGCGAAGGACCAACACAAATTATAAAGCTTTTAAGATTAAATTAACGTAAATTATTACATATCGTCGGTCTCTAATTATCAGACTGCGTAACTCCATCTGGGATGTTAATTTGATACAGTAGGGCTAGGGCTTAAAGGGTTGTTGTTTATTTCTCCAAGATGGGGCGATAATATTACAATATGGTTTTTTCTTTGATTTTTTTACCCACGTTTTTTGTTCAAACCCTTTTTGTAATGAACGCTTAAATAGTGTAAATAATTTTTTTGGAAGTATAATACTTTAAATTTGTTTTTGTTGTATTTTTTTTTTTGAAATCTTGCCCCCTTAAAAAATCTAGTTTTTTTGAAAAAAAAAAAAAAACTAGTGGTTACACTGATCGAAGGAATAAATTAAAAGCGGGCGCGCACGGGAAAGCAGGCGTAGACAAAAAAAAAGGGGAAACGCAAGGCCGTCATTTTGGGTTTTTATGTAATTTCGACAACAACCCCCCTTTTGGGCGCGATTCCTTAATCGCAAAAAAAGCGTTTTGGCGCGTTGCACTTCTATATCAAATCAGGTACACCTGTGAAGTTACTCAGTCTGATAATTAGGCCGACGATATATATATATATTCTTTCGTGCTAAACTTTTGGGCCACATACTTTTTTCAAAATAAGTGTATTCTTTATTTTAATTTTTTTAATAAGACTAAATTTAAGTAATTATTTTTGTATTCTGTTTTCCTACGAGTACATGTTATAAAGAACCGCATCAATCTTTAATTGAAAAAACTCACCTGTTCCACCCCCAAAAAAACCCTCCCCGCGCGAAAAAAATTTTAAGGGTTATGCAAAAAAATCGGGAATTTCAACAAACCTTTCCCTTTTTTCCCTGACTTGGCCCATTAAAATCCCTCCCTTTAAAAATTTTCCCCAGATAATCCTCTTGTTCCTCAGAGGCCGCTTGAATTTGTTGTACTATATCTGTATCTATTCCGTGAGGAAATAGTTCTTGAACGATTGAATTCAGCTCTTCTGTTTTCTCGAACCATTTCACAACGGGTTGCAACAGTTTATGGTCGTTTTCAATGCTCGTGCTCACTTCATCCAAGATTTTTTTCGTCTGGTCAACCTCTGCCACAGTGGAAAAAAGTCCACATAACCCACAAATAGACGCGACCTTCAAGGCGCAATTCCCCCAACCATTGCGGACTTGAATAACAAACCTCCAACTGTGCCAGATACTTCAACAGACGAAGCAAGAAGTCTAGCAATAGTGCAATACTTGAAATTTCTGTCCAATTGGTAAATGTAAGATGATAATTTTTCGATCACTTCTTCTCTTTGGGGCTTCCATTCGGCAATATGTCTCATCAGGATTTTATACTTATTGTTATATTTAGGGTATAAGTTTTCTAAAGTAGATTTGGTATGTCCACTTCTGACAGATATTTGCTTCGAAAAGTTTCGTCTACTCTCCAATTCATCTGATGTGCTTCTCAAAAATCCGCTTAGTTCTTGGAACTTTTTCTGTCCTTGGATCATTATTAAGAGTTCTGACAGATTGTAAGAAATCTTCATCAAGTATTTCTTTGAGTCTATTCTCAAAGGTAATCTGGGAGTTATGATATTCATCCAGCATGAGCTGAAAGGAAATAAAAGCATTTAATTTCTTTAATGTGCAGTAGTAAAACAATATCTACATTATTAGCGCTTCTTTGTTTGAAATTGCATACCTTCATTTTGAGGTGACTATGTTCAGAACTGTGATTTTGAAAAAGCGTATGAATGAATTATTGTTTTTGTGATATTTAGTCAGTTACGTTAGAATATACATATAAAATTGTTCTAAAATTTTTTAAATTTAAAAAAATTTTATTTAAATGCTTTTTGGGGAAATGAAGAAAGGACATATTTTCAAAACCCTTCTCCTTTTATGAAAAAATTGTTTTTATGACAATAATAGGTTTTTTAAAAATATAGATATACCCTGGGAAATTTTTCCCCCCCCTTTTCCCGGTTTTGGGATATATGTTTTAACCACTAATTTTTATTCTTTATTGTGTGGTGATACTAAAACGTACCACTTATTTTTAATCCTTCAGGGAAAATTTATGCTAGATGGTACATTCTTTTGAACCACCGCAGAGGTCAACTCCCAGCAGTTACCAAGTTTCCAACAAATATTAGAAGGTAATTTGGGGGTTTTCAATATCAAAAACAAAAGTTCAATACCGGATTCCTTAAAAAAAGGGATTCCGGTTTTAATACCGATAGTGGAAATTTTTAGAAAAGAAAGAAAAAACACATGTTTTTTTTTTTTTTGGCCTTTTTTAGAGAGTGTAAATATCACAAAAAAAAATTTTTTAACAATTTTAACGGGTTTACAAAAATCACTATAAAAAATAAAAGGGAAAATCTTATTTAAATCACAAAAAAAATGTAAAATACTATTCGGTCTGTGGTACTATTAAAAAATTTTTGGGAAAATTTTTTTCTGAAAAAATTTTCCCCCAATATTTGGGTTCTTCCCTTCTTTTTTTTTTTTTTTTTGGTAAAAAAACATCTAATTTCTCCTAATTAAATTTTATGAGCATAGCACAATTGCTGATTTAAACCCCAATAACTTTTTCCCAAATTTTTTATAACTGATGCTCCATCAGTGGTTATATATGCAATATCTTCTTTCTGGGAAAATAGGGGTTTTTAAAATTTTTTTAAATCGTGATTATCTCGGGGTTTTTGTCCATTAAAAAATTTAAATCATTCAGCTCTCCCCCTTGATTACCCCCTTTTTTTCCTTTGGGCCCCGCTTGCCCTGCTTTAAGACTTTTTTGAAAAACTTTCATCTTTTTACGCCAAAGAAGTGTTTAAATTTTTTGAGGGGTACATAAGTACCACACACCTTTTTTTTTGAGTTTAATATTTTTATTTAAATAGCTTCCCATTTTTACCCCCTCCATTCATCAATCTAACAAAAGGGGACGACTGGAAATTCATTTGGGGTCGAGACTTGCCCGTAATGGTAGTACTCCTTTTGGTAGTTCAACCCCCAAATTCCGCCGAATGGTCAGTCAATTGGAGAAAAAAACCCCTTTGAAATTCATGTTTGCTTTTATTCAATTCAGTTTTTAAACTCCTCCAACGGGGCCTAGCGTGTTTGGTAAAAAACCCCTTACTATGCGGGTTTAAAAGAGTTCATTTACCCGATGAACTTTTTTTCCTTTCAATTCATTTAAATATTTTTTTTTTTAAATAAATTTTTTTATGAAAAGGGTTTTTTAAATATTAAAAATTTTTATGCAATTATTTTTATTTTTTTTAAAAGAAAAAAATTAAATAAATTTATTATTCAAAATTATTGATTAAAATTATTTAAAATTATTATTAATTAAAATTAATTATTATTATAAAAAAATTTTTAATAAAAAAAAGTTTTTATTAAAATTTTTTATTAAAATATATTAATTTGTTAATAAATTAAAAAAACTAATTTTAATATTAAAATATGTTAATTTATTATTAAAATATGTTATTATTAAAATATGTTAATTTATTATTAAAATATGTTATTATTAGAATATGTTTATTTATTATTAAAAATTTTTTAAAATTTTTAATTAAAAATTTTTTAAAAAATTATTAATTAAAAAATTTTTTAAAATTATTATTAATTAAAAAATTTTTTTAAAATTATTATTAATTATTATTAATTTATTAAAATATATTAATTTATTACTAAAATTATTATTAATTTATTATTGATTTATTAATTTATTATTGATTTATTAAAATTATTATTGATTTATTATTGAAATTATTATTTATTTATTATTGAAATTATTCAAATTTTATTGAAATTAAATAAATTTATTTAAAAAGGACTTATTAAATAGTTTATAAATTTATAAAATAATTCAATTAATTTTTTTAAAAGACATGTTATTTTTATTATATTAATTATAAAATAATTAATTTAATAATAATAGCATATTTTATATTATATATAATATTTTATTTATAGTATTTTGTATTTCCCTTTATAAAACTATTTGTAACTAATTTTTTTGTAAAATATCATTTTAAAATTTATTATATATTTTATTATAAAATATTTTTTAAATATAAAAAAGGGAATTATAAAATTTAACAAAACTTTTATTTTTATAATTCAGTAATTTTTTGTTCTTTTATAAAATACAAAAAAAATTTCATAAAATATCATTTAAATTTAATAAACCCCAAAAAAACCAACCCTTTAATCTTAAAAAAAAATTAAATGAATTGGGAAAAAAAAAGGGGGGAATCGGGAACCCCAATTCCCCATAGTAAGGAGTTCTCCAACCCGCCCAAAATCCCGGGAAATTTAAAAATTAATTTTAAAAACAAACTAATTTTTAAACTATTTTCTCCCGAATTGGGCTCCATTCTTGGAAAAAACAGACGGTTGAACACCCCCCAAATTTAAACAAGTTTTGGCCCCCAAAAGAATTTCCCAATGTCTCTTCCTTTAAAGGCAAATTTTTTACCATTTAAAAAATTGTATTATCTCGTGTTTCAAAGAATTACGAAAACCGTTGCTGTAGTTTATAACAGTTCTTATTTTATTAATTGATGTTGGTAGATTTTTTTTAAAAACCTTTTGGCGGATAGTTATTTTCTTAATTCAGTAGAAATACAAAACATTGGAAATGCAAAACATCTAATGCTGTCATTTTATTTATAATTCCATCCAAATTATCTTTTTTTTTTTTCAAAATAAAATAAAAAATACTTGAGGTCCTGTGCTTAGAAACTGTGCTTAAATTTGCATCTTCATCGTAATTACTTTTCTCTTTAACAAATTTGTATTATGTTTTGTTTTTAAATGTGAATGGAGTCCTCTTATACTTCCTCCATTCGCTTAACACATTCTTATTCATTGTTATGGGCTATTATTAATTAGTATATATAGATAATAAATCTGAAATATTTTGAACCCTAAAATATGATATGCAACTACAGTATATGAATAACAAACTCACCAATTTAAAAAATATCGAAATATTACGCACTTTCTCACAACTAAAACTTATTTTCACAGATACGAATATCAGATTACGAATCCTACTCGTGAGCAGTATCGCTCTGAGCTGTAATAGGATAGTTTTGGCCCACCTCCTTGGATGATTCACATATTTTATCTCTTCTCTTGATTGTACAATGCAACTTTATATTCAGTCTAATTAATTTCGCCCGTTAGGGAGACATAAAAGCAAAAACGGAAACTATTTTGCTCGTTTGCGATGCCTGAACATACAGTGGAGGCAATTAAAAAAAAATTCTAGTAAATACCGAAAAAACGGTATTTAAACTTAGGAATACAGATGTTACAAAATTGGACAAATGGCCCAAAATACCGGTATTCCGCATCCCGGTATTGCAATCACTATATGCAGTGGGTTATATATATAATGCAGTAGTTCATTCTTTGATCAGCTGTGAAATCTGTTGAGTGGTATTTTTTGGAAGTGACTATGTTGTGAACTTTAAAGGGTACATTAAAGTGATCCTCGTGATATTTGATACAAATCAGGTAAGTACATATATTATGTAACTAAATAAGTCAATAGTATAATAATTAGTATTTCACATGTGCATTGCTAGTATGAAAATGTGAGAGTTCAAAAAATATACCACCACGCTATTAAAGGTCATCTTCTTTACAAATACAAAATGCATTCCGCTTATTTTTTCGCAATTATAGATATGTTTATTGTGCCAGATAGATTTATTGTTACATTTTTTTTTAACTAATATGAATACTGTACATACAAAGTTACACTAATGTCCTGACTGAGCTATATATATACATATAGCTCGTGTTCAGGAAAAAATAAATACAACTAGTACACTTGTTATATATGTTGACTAAATAAAAACTAGGTTCAATAAAATAATGTATAGAATAGAATATTTAAAAGTAAAACTAACATTAGATAAATTAGAACTAAACTAAAATGAAGCTTACAACATTAGATTAGGAAAAACTGAAAATGTTTTTAAAAAAAGGATGAATAACAGCATAAGATTAAGTGTATTTATTTTTCCAATTATAAAATAACTAGCTGAAGCTGCCCGTTCTGGGAATGGGTTACATTTGAATTTGAAGAGTCCAAAATTATCTGTCTTTCTTTCTTTTCTTTTTTCTTTTTCTTTTGCTTCAATGTTATTTGTACATTATTTCTATCCATTTTTGAAATTTTTTAGTCAATAAAGGGGTTTAGACAAATAATTGACCACCAGCTACAAAGATCTACGAGAAGACGACGGTGACGTGCTGTTTGCAGCACAAAAGCAATCCAAGTTCGTACAGAATGGGCGTGTTGTGTCTACAAAGTTCGTACAGAATGGGTGTGTTGTGTCTACAAAGTTCCATTGTGCCTGGGAAGAAAAAATCATGTTGCTCAAGAACTATCTTGCTGTTTGAAGCGTGGTGATTCAAAATATGCACCTCCTATTTTTTAAAACTTTGGACACCCTTTATTTGAAAAAGTGTTTAATATTATTAATATGTACCAGCTTTTGTTCAATAATTATAGTTTTGTGAGGTTTATCTGAAATATATTTCTAATTATTTCCCTCTAGTGCATTATTTTTGTCGAAAATTCCCAAAAGTTTCTTTCCCAACCATGTTTTAAAAAACCATAAATGTATAGCATGATATTTTTGTCCAGAATTTTAAAAAAATTTTTTAAGGACATAGAAAAAAAAATTTATTTAAATACAATTTTTTGGAAAAAAAATTAATTTGAAAAACCCTTTTTTTTCAAATTTCTTCGAAAAAAAATGCTTCTATTTATTAATTTTTTCCTGAAATAGCCCTTTCAGGGGCCAACTATGTTTTTGAAAAATTTCCCTTTATTTTCAGAGTTACAACCATTTGAAATAATTATCCTTTTTTTTAAAAATTTTTCCCCCCCTTCGTTTTAAAAAAATGGATAACCCGACTTAAGTTATGCGTTTAAAAAATTATTACTCTGTACAGGGTCGAGCTGAATACTGGCAAAATATTAATACAATAGGATTTTCAAAGAACTTTTGGGAAAAAAAAGGTTATTCTAAAAATTTTTCCCAAAAAATTTTTATTTAAAAAATTTTTTTGTCAAATGCCCTTTAAAAAAATTTTTAACCAATCATGACACAAATATCATAAATATTATCCATTTACACCTTTTGCAAAATCACGGTTCCAACGTATCGGATACCTTAAAAGACCCGAACTAGGTTTTAAAAACGATTTTTTTTGATTTAAAATGAATTGAAATAATAACTGGTGCATTTGTTAAAATTTCTTAACTCTGATTTATTAAAATCTACTCTTTCAATAATATATTTCAAAGATTCTAGTTCAGGGTATGTACAGGATAAATATTGTTATTGTAGAATCATTTTTCATAAAGAATGATGTTTTGAAAACATGTCATTTTTTTTTTTTTTTTAAATTTTCTTTCAAATATTTTTTTATTTGTAATAACATTTTTAAAAGTTTTATATGTATTTTCTATTTCAAGTAATAAAAAAAAAAACTACTCATTTATAAGCTTTTGAAAAAGTATGGTTTCGAGAACGTTGTCAGACAACTAATAATGTAAAAATGTGATAAGAAACAATCTTCCCTTTTCTGGTTTAAGTCAATTAAAAAATTAATAATATTGAAAGGATTTCTAAATTTCTAACATTAAAACATAAATGTTCTTCAAAAAAGGTTTCTCCTCACTTCTATAGATCATAAAAGGGATCGTTTATGCAATGTCAGATGCATTGTTATTTCAATATTCTGGTAGACTGCATTAATTTTTTATTTGAGTTTTAGGTAGTCATATTCATTTATTAATCTATTATTTATCCATTCCTGTAACATTTTACATTATTTGGGAATAAATTCTTAAAAGGGAAAATATAATAAATTTTTAAAACAAAAACTTAGTTTTGTTTTTACACGCCTTTAAATTTATTTCCGTTTTGAAATTAATTACATTTATAATTAAATGTGGCAGTCAAATAAAATTTGAAATTAAAAAAAACAATATTTTAAAATGTTGAGATTAAGTGTTCAATTTTTTTGTTTATATCTTAGCCATTTGTTAAATCAAAGAAATTTAAAATTTAGATCATTCTCACTTGAGATCAATTCTTTAATTCTTTCTCGCTTATACCAAACAAAAAAGAAAAGCATCTGAAAAGTATAACTTAAATTTTGTTTTTGATGTTTATTTCAAAACATGTAATAGTTAACAATCAATAAAAATTAAAATAAACTTGTTCCAAATGTTAAACACAAATAATGTTCGGATCATTCTCAAGAAAAATAGTTATAAATATATATTGTTTTTTTTTAAAAAAAATAATGTTCCTTTGGGGTTATTTTAAAGAATATTACGTTATACTCTCTTAAAAATATTTTAAAACACCTTAAAAGTAAATTATTAAAATAGAAATTCTGACATTATTATTATATATCTTGGAAAAGGTATGGAAAATTTGGAATAATTTTTTAAAAAAATGGGAAAAAAATTTTTTTAAAAATTTAAAATTTAGAGAAAAAAAAAAAAATTGAAAATCTCTAACGCGATTTTAACTCACGGAATAAAAATGTTCCAAATAATGAATTTCATATGTAAGGAATTTTTTTTAAATATCATGAATGATAGACAATGAACAGAAAACAGAATCCACAGTGAACCAAATAAATGAAAACATATATTTGAAACAATTAATCTAAATTAAATAGAACTTGTCCAAATGGATTTTTTTAAAAAGATTAAAAAATTTAAATCACCCCAAAAAAGGGAACAAAAATGTACTTTTAAACCTTTTAAATCTGAGTGAATTTCTTTTTTGTTATGAAAAATTAAATAAGGATTGAATATAGAAACTATAAACCCCCATAAATCAATTTAAAAACTTGTAATACCTTATAGTACAAATTTTTTTAAATAAAATTACGAAAATTATTATTTTTGTTGATACTCCTGTATTATATAACTTTATATATTTAAATATTTTTACTATATTATAAATAACTATTGTAAAAAAGAACAGATAATACATACAGATTTCCTTGGTGAATTCGAGAATAATAATTTTTTTTTAACCCCCCTAAATTTTTTTGTATCATATATTCTTTGTTAAATTCATTATTATTAACCCCAAAACAAGTAAATGGGGAAAGGGTAGTTAATGCAGTTTATATATATACATGAGATCTTATCAGAGTTAAATTTTCTTAATTTAGGTTTGCTTTTATCTGTGCATCAAAAGGGTGATAAAAAATTAATATTATCGAAATATTAATTTTTCCTTTTTTTAAATCATTGGTCTTCAAACTTTATCGATTCGTGGAATACTAAGAATTGTAAAGAGTTTTCGGGTTATCCCATTCAATTCTCAAAATATGTCTTAAAATATCTAAAACAGATCAACATATCATGTATTGTAAAAAGTAATGTATTTGTAATTTTAAAAAATTAAGTGTTAGCATAATTTACTAATTAACAATATTAATTTGTGCTCCAGGTGTCAGCAACCCATGCATTATATATTCAATTAATTAAACTCAGGAGCACAACAGCTCATAGAGGGTCAAGGCCAACCGTTCCCATCTTAGCATTCATGAGCTTGGGCACTGAGGTGCATAAACAAATGTTCCGGTCAGATGATCATCCTGGTGCAACCCCCCAGTGTTTAGTTCCCAAGCAAGGCTTGGTACTCATCTATCGGCCCACTGAAGGGATGAAAGGCTGAGTCGACCTTGCCTATCCCTGGGTTGTATTTAGTAAACCCATGCATTATTTTAAAGCTTTCATTTTTTTATGTATATTGTCGATGTCTGGTTCTATTAAAATTATTTTTAGACATATTTCATATTTTGTGCCTGATTTGTTTTTACATTTTATTTTTGTTTCCGCATACATTGAAAAATATTTTTCACTTAAGTTCATTGTTCTAATTGGTATTAAAAATTTTTAACTGTATGAAACATCCTGTGTATTTTGCGTGAATTTGCACAACTTAAAGTTTAGGAGTCTTACTTACTTAAATTTCAATTTTAACGTCAAATTTGTTGATATGCCTATAATTGACCTTTTTTTTTTTTATTATATTACAACAAAAGTTAAAAAGATATTACAAAATAAATCTTTGTTATGTATAAATAAAATGTTCAATTTTAATGTTTGGGATGAGCCTGCTTTGGTTTGGACAAAAGTTTAATGTCGGATTCCGTAGTTATTATTTACAAACGTATTTCATGTGCAACATCCAATTTATTTCTATATTTTGTTGTTTCTATATTTTATTCACTTTCTGTATTTTTAAAAAACAGAAATCTGTTGTTAATTCAATCGGTTGTCCTTGTTCTATCAGTAATAAATCCTGATTTTTATTGAAATATTGAAATGGATTTAATCTGCACATGGGACTCTTCTTGTTGAGGAAAATAATACCTGACTTGGGATTTGATTGTAAAATATGCTTCTGAATAATCTCTTTTGCCATTTTATTCAAATTCATTTAATTTTTTGTTAGCAAATCACTTATCGTTATAAAACATTGCAGATTATTATTTTTCACATATTACTACAAATCGAATTTTAAAATTAAAGTATTAATTCACAAGCATTGATTTTGTCATTCAATTCAATAATATTTACTTAAAGGCCTTGGAGATCCATAGCGAGAGGACATTAATCCGTTTTGTATACACTTTTATAGTTTGTATTGCTTTTCTTGTGGAACCTTAGAGGGTTCAATGGAATACAATTTGAAGGCCACTATTCTAGATTATTATTACTTTTAATTTTCTTAAATTTTAGGAATTTTTTAAAGAGACTGAGCTGATATTAAAATAAATAATAGTTTACTGCAAATTTTTTATTCATTTGCATGCTCCTGCGCTTAAAAAAGTTTATTTCAAAATAAACTCTCTAAAAATATTTCAAGAGCTAAAATAAAAAAAATAAGTCACTTGATATGGATATTTCCTGGCATCATATATTGTCAGAAAAGTCCACAAATATTTCTGTAGGAGAACCAAAAAAATCAGCACATTTACATTTTGATAGAATTTTTCAAACAATTAATGTCATTTTATTACATTATTCAGAGCCTTCTTTCTCTATAAAGGAACCTGGGTGCAAAAAAAAACCATTTCGTTGATATTTGATAATTTTTGGACTAAATTTTTTGTAAAGTAGAAAATAAAATTACAAACCACGAAAATATATTACTAATTTCATATATATTTAATGCATAGGTTTTGTTTGGCTAATACGTTACAATTTTGTGCCAGTTCTTTTTCTCGATGCTTTATATAGCAAGTATATTTCAACCTGCACGCATCTTCTCTTTTTCGAATTTGTTTTTCCGGAAAATGTTCTGAAATACTCAGATTACATGCGACTACTATGTTTTAAGTTTTGCTCTAACATTTTAGATTACAGTCTTAATTTTATTTACTTTTTTTTTAATTAAAGCCGAATTAAGAGCAATTGTTTTACTCAAATAATTTTTATTGAAAATGTTATTTCTGGGCAATATATATAATGCCAACTAAACTATTAAATATAAAATAAAAATGACATTTCTTCTGTTGAATCCAATGAACTTTTAGCTTCGAATACCGCTGTATTATCGTTACATCAATAAATTCCTTCCAGTTTAGGATGTGGATCCACGGAAATCCTTCGAATCAAATAACAAAAACTAAACACTCGCATCACCAATAATCAGTTTGAAGATTGACAGAATTCAGAGATCTGCAATAATATTTATGATCACTGGCGTTGCTAATCCTGAGAGAGGCCCCATATTAAAATTCATTGGTGGCCCTTTTTGGTGGGTCTCAATATTTTACAATTTTTTCTTACACATTTTGGGGCCCCGTATCATTGTTGTTGTCATGTGTTTTTATCCCGGGATACATATAAAGTACAAGTGAGAAAACAGAAATATACAATACAAACAGAAGAATATAGACATTTATTACAAATGATTATCCCAGTATAGAAGGACTTCGCTGCTTTCCATTCTGGAAGGGAATCCATTACAGGCGAAAGTCCGACTTCTTTTTCCAAAGAAGATACAACCATGTCTTACTCGGGACTCGAAACCGAACCCACTCGGTTACTAGCCGAGGGTCATATCCACCATACTGGCTGGGCGGCCCCCGTATCATTGATACTTTGGTAACTACGCCCCTGTTAATAATAAAATTTACTTTTCATCACATTGACAATGATAGGAATATTATAAAGTTTTCATGTACAACTATACAATTTTTTAGTTCTTGATCATGTTGGGGTCCCCTCAATTGTGGGGCCCCAGGGACATAACATCCATCGTACCCTCCACCACCACACCCACCCAGATGGCCGGCGTTGCCACTACTTTGTATAATTTAAAAATGATGCCCCCCGAAAAAACTTTTTATCTGTTTTTAGTGGGCGAAAATTTATTTAGTGTGATTAATAATTTACTATTACAACAATTTTGTAATAATTAGTAATTTGGTGTTACAGTATTAATTGAATAAAGACATCCTAATAAAGTCTCTAAGTTGCCAAATGTTAATTAGACCACTTTTAATGAGCCCTCCCCTCCCCTTCTTTGTCCTCTTTTGATGAATTATAACTCTGTTATTATTCTCTGGTCCCGGACGTTTTTGTACAATCGCTCTCTGTATTACTTTCGTTTTTCGCGACAAAAAATTCTTTTATGAATTGATCGTCGGATAGTTCAGTTAATCCACCTTTGTCGGATAGTCAAAAGTGCATTATAAAGAATTCCTTTCTAGTCCAATTAGGACAGAGAGTATGTCTTTTTAATCAGCTTTAATCATAATCAATGTATATTATTTGAAAAAAGTGGAAATGTCTCCGACGAGAATTTTACAATTAAAAAAATGAATCTTCATTAATCACAACTAAACAAAAAAGTTTGTAATTACAAAATTCCGAAGTGTTGCATAATATATTGAAATAGACACCAAATATCAATAATACGCTTAGAGACTGGAAGATGATGTATACCATTTATATCACATCTAGTTTTAGTAACGTATCAATTCGAAAAATAGGCATTGTTTCGAGAATGATTATTACATGAAGATAAGTATAAATGATTAAGAGAGTTTGAACTAAACTCATTTTCTACTTTAATTCATTTTTATTTTTTGTGGTATCAATCTCCATTTATCGAACAATTGTAAAAACTAATTTTCACTTTTTAAAAAATGGAAAAAGAATTATGTAATCGGGCGTTTTGATTTGTTTCCCCTATTTATGATGAGTTTTTACTTTTTAATGATATTAACAAATTACATCACCACAAAATGAAACGTTTTGAACTCGTCTAATATGACGGTCTTCTGATGTTCTGAAGTAGCTTTATATTGTTCATTCTCTTAAAAAGCTTGAGAAAAAGTAGGAATAACACAAGAGTTTTAGAAATAATTAAAAAAAATCTTCTGTTCTGTGGACTTGAATAATAATTTCAAAATTCCTATAGTACGTGAAAATCCTCATTAAACAATTATGAGTTCTTACTTTATGGATGCAAGGTGATCATGGTCGCAAAGTCGTAGCTGGCGTGGTATATGTCGAATCCTAGTGTGACTGAAGACCTACAATGTAGAGCACGGGTACTCAACCTTTTTTACTGCTGGGCCGCATACATATGTCAGCTATTTCACGCGGGCCGCATACATATGTCAGCTATTTCACGCGGGTCGCGTACATATGTCAGCTATTTCACGCGGGCCGCGTACATATGTCAGCTATTTCACGCGGGCCGCGTACATATGTCAGCTATTTCACGCGGGTCGCGTACATATGTCAGCTATTTCACGCGGGCCGCATACATATGTCAGCTATGTCACGCGGGCCGCATACATATGTCAGCTATGTCACGCGGGCCGCATACATATGTCAGCTATGTCACGTGGGCCGCATACATATGTCAGCTATGTCACGTGGGCCGCATACATATGTCAGCTATTTCACGGGGCCGCGTACATATGTCAGCTATTCACGTGGGCCGCATACATATGTCAGCTATTTCACGCGGGTCGCATACATATGTCAGCTATTTCACGCGGGCCGCATACATATGTCAGCTATATTTCACGCAGGCCGCAACATGAGGATTAATGGGGGAGAAATTCGTTAGAATCAAGATAACATTAGAAATTTAAAATGAGGAAAATTGATCAAAATATTATAATTCCTGTTTCTCTTTTTTTTAAATTACTATTTTTTATAATTTTTATTTTTGTCACTAACGATAAATTGCAAGCAATTAAGAAACCCTCCTTCACAATTTTTGCGTCAGTAAATGGTTTCATATGATTACCAATAACATAACAAACTTCATAGGATATGTCTTTGTTACCACTGTGATATTACCACTGACAAAACACTTTGTTGTTGTTGCAAAGATTATTCAAGAAAGCCTATTTATCACCTCTTGAAAGAGATCTTCGAGGAAAAGTGTCATTGAATGATTCCTATTTACTGGTACTTTAAATACAGCACTTTCGTGACAAATCACAAAAAATTACTGATCCATGTTTGTTTTTCACTGCAAAATAGTCAACCTCCCAATCGTCCTGAAATTATTTATTTGTTTCGAATATTTTTCGCTTGCAAGATATGAAAGATAGTTAAAAATTAGTTCACCCACATAAAATGGTCGCTACTCCACTGTTTCTGTTATCACTAACCGTAACCGTTCCAAATAGAAAAATAATATCAATTTGTACCCATACGACACCGACAGCAAAAATTGATACATTTGATTACTTGACAAAGAATTTCCCACCAAATTTTTTAATACAATGATCTTTAGTAAGTAAATTTCTCAGAGCGAAGGCCAAGACCGGACCACTTAAAAAGGTTCCGTGGGCCACAGGTTGAGTATCGATGATGTAGAGGGATTTGTCAAGGCTTAAAGTCATCTCGTTAGTATGGTGTGGAAGTGTGAGGAGTGGGGTGCCAGCTCACTTCCTCTTCCCTTGGTCATAGTCCATCACTTATAGCCCTTGTTTACCTTTGTAAAGCGAAGTTTTAAAACAATGAAACACGCAAGGGGAGTACCCATTGTCCCTCTAGAAAAGTATTTCAACCTAATACAAGATGTCTTAAATCAGCTAAGCGATGATCTCTTTGCGGTTATTCTGGAAGCAGAGGAATGTGTATGGACGGCGTTGAGGATTTTTTATGTGATGTACGTACTTCTCAAACGTATATAAATAACATGCGCACACATATCTTTCACAGAAAATACACACAATTCAATACAAAGTAGCTGGTACCGAAACTTTACATTTTTTGCTTAATTTCCTTAAAAGCAAGGATGAGCGTTAAGTCGGCCGCGATCGACCGGTGGACCGCAAAGACATTTTAGGATGATTGTTTTTACTTAGACCTAAGACTCGCATACTAAAAAAAACATTTATGGAACACCGACGCCACCTGTACAGTCGATGCGATTATATTTACTTAAGCAAAATGACTCGATAAATGTGCAGATGACACATGTACCTTCATTGGAGACGAACGGTGACGCTTACCACGTTCAATGACACTTCAGGGAGGGGGGGGGATCAATCTCTGCGATGCAAGATGTTTTCATGAATTTTTCCGCATACGCCAACTGAAGAAGAGAACAGATGTTGATGATCAGCCCTTCCCGTGGCATTACAGGATTGGCTATTGAACAGTGGCTTACCGTACACCCCCGCAACCCTCACATCGCGGTGGGGGGCAGAATTCTAGGGGCCCAAAGGTTATGGTTTTGCAATCCTCTGTAAGATCCGACTTGGTGCTCAAAACCTGACTTTGCAGGGGGCCCTAATATTATCCGTTACGCCACTGCTATTGGGACATAATCCCACACCCCCGCGCTTCCACGAGTTAGGGTTCTTCAATTGATGTCATGTATCGGAACTCGGCAGCGAACGAATTAAATGTATACGTCGTTTTCAGATTCATCCGTTCACGTATGTTCTCTGCTCGCTGCATTTTGAATACGTTCACGCTCCATGGTATAGCAGTTGCTCAAAGTTGTTGAAGCATTCAACTTGACAATATTGTGTTACGTGCTTTTGTGGTAAAAGTAGCAATCTGTCGCGTATTTTAAAAGGATACAATGGCAAAAACAAGTCTCAAGGAAAGAAAACATACGGTTTTAATACAGGATGGCCACACCTACGCCACTGAGTGGACCGTAACAACATAAAAACATTAGAAGTAACCCGTAGCCCATCCCTGCTTGAAAGAAAGATCTTTTTTCCTCTGAATGATTTTAGTTTGAAAAGCAAAGCCATTTTTAGCTGTTTATATATATATATATATATATATATATATATATATATATATATATATATATATATATAATGTTAATAACATTCTTAAAATTTCTACTTGAGTGTGCCTTTGTATAAAATTAATTTTTAACTTTGATATGAAAAGTGGCTAAGCATATCAGAGGCATTAGTGCTTTTTAAAAACTTCCACCCTAGAAAAACTCAGCATCTGATGCAGGCGGTGACGAAAGAGGAATTATCTCTCCAGTTCATGCAAAAACCGAAATTGGAAGCTACATTTCTAAAAGTTCTGAAAATCAAGACGAAATATTTTTCGTTATCTCCACGTGTCGCAGAAGTAGCATGGAATCTGTAAGTGGCGCAGATTAGAAAATGGTTTTCAACTTAAAAAGCTATCAGAGAGAGAGTGTGTTATCAAATGAAGATGCAAAGGCTTTAGTCAAGCCAAACATGTAGAGTCATCTATCGGATATTTTAGGAACAAACTATTACAGATGCCTGCCATAATTTCTCAGGACGTACATCTTTTATTTAAAATACTTTTCAGAATTTTAAAAAAATGCCCTAATTTTAATATAAATTCATATTTTAAAAATAACAATATCTCTATATTGTTTTACATCAAATTTTCTAAGTATTTTAAAGATACTTAATTTTTTTTTCAACATACACAGATAAAATTACAGATCTGCGATGAAAAAATTATCTTGAAAATTAATGAGTTTCTTATAGATTTGTTAAAGTTAATTATTGAAAAAATAGTTTTATAACTCCATTATGCAGTATTTTATCAAATATCAAAAGTTTAATGCGCAAGGGGAATTACGTATATTTAAAAGCAACATAATATTATTTGTATGAACTTATGAGATACATCTACTTGGGTTTTTTCAATAATAATTGACAAGAGATAAATTCTATTTGTAAAACAATAAATTCTTATTTTATGGTAAAAGTGTGTATTTTGTTTCCTTGAGTTCCACACAAAGTTTGTTCCACTTGTATAGAAAAAGAACTAAAGCAATGATTTAAAAAAAAAAATTTTTTTAATCTGTTTGGTATAACCAATGTGTACAGGGATTGGAAAAAGTTTAAAATTCATTCTGTGTTGGCTCCTGGTTCGTTATATTCTTGATTTCAGAGAAGAAAAGAAGTTTTTGTTGCATATTTCTCTTAAGGTGAACTTGTTTATGGCAGTGATGTTTCTGGTTTCCTGGCAACTCTTTCAATATGAAATACAAACCTGTCAAAAAGAGTTGTTTTTATTGCTCATTCAAAAAGATTCTTAATAACAGCGCTATTACATAATGAAAATGAGTAAACGTCTTTACTAGTTAGAGCATTCAGATCATTTAAGAGTGTTACGAAAATCTTGAATTGATTACTTAATAAAATTTTATACTCATAATACAAATGTCAGTTGGCAGTGGTTTGAAGGTAATACAGTGGCGTAACGGTAAATGTTAGTGCCCACTTGCAAAGTCAAATTTTGTGCCGCAAGTCAATATTTTACTTGGCGTCAGTCAGGCTTTGAGCCCCCTAGAATCCTGGATGCCCCCGTAATGCGTGGATTGCGGGGGTGTACTTCTCACCACTGAAGTAATATCTGTGGTATTTGGTTATATGAAATTCTCCCGTTTTCCGGAATCTGGACCCATTAAATAAAAAACAGCCAAAAGTAAGACATGGGAACCTTGAATCAAAAATATTCAGAATGGAAAGTTTGATTCATTCAAAAAAGTGATACTCGAAACCAACCTCCTATATGTAAAATTAGGCCTTATAAGCAATTCTTAAGGAGAATGTTTTCCAAATTCCTTAGTTAGCAGTTTCAGGTTTTGTCTGAAGTAAGCCTGCTGAAAGGGTATTTGTAGGACCTGACTAACTGAAGAAAAAAAAAATTTTATCTTAAGGCGATATGGTACCATCTTTAAATTTTTTTTTATTTTTAATATTTGATATTTGGTTTTAATTGTATTTTATAAAGGTTAATATTTAATAATAATTCCATACAAAAATTTTAATTTGTTGCAAAATGTTTGTAAAATTTAAAGTTTTTAAATTTTTTTAAACATTTTTTAAACCCCTAAGATTTTTTTAAATATGTTTTTCTTTTCTTTCAAAATTTTTTTCCAAGTACCTTATAATATACTACATAAAACTGTGCATGGGTTTTTTTCTGCTACTGCTCTTTAATTTTTTATTAATTTTTTTATAGTTAAACTTACAAAAATTCTCGAAAAAACATTAATTTTGATTTTGAAATTTTTTAGAAAAAGTACTAAAAATGTGTTAGAGCTAATTCAATGCACAGTTTTACAAAACATACATTTCAAAACATGTATAAAAAGTTTCAAACCCTTACTTCAATTATCAAAAAAGCCTTAGGGTTTTGAATAACAGTGAATGTACAAAAATTCAACATGGAGAAAAATGAGTTTAAAGTTTTCATTTCTTAAATAGCATGATAAAAAATTCCTCCAATAATCTGAAACTTTTATGTAATGTTAATTAGTTTGTTTCAAACTGCTTACCACAAATTTTTTAAAAATTTACAAGAATAAAGGAATATACTTGTATAATGAATATATAAACAAAAAGGTCAATATTTCATAAAACATTATCTTAACAATTTTTAAAAAAATTACACACACATTTTAGAGTTTATTTCATGCACAGTTCTATACTACTAACACATGGATCAATAAGTCCCGAGACTAACAATGAAAACAACATTTTTTTGCAAAATTTTTTTTATTTATCAACATAATCACCTTTTAGGGTGATACAATCGTTCCAACGCTTTTCCAATTTTTCAATACCATGTTTATAAAAAAAATTATCTTTCGCTTCAAAATAAGCTTCAGTTTCAGCGATGACCTCCTCATTTGAGCCAAATCTTTTCCCTGGAGCATTTTTTTAAGATCAGCAAAGAGCCAGTAGTCACTGGGGGCTAAATCTGGCGAGTATGGGGGTGGGGAAGCAGATCAAAGCCCACTGTTCTATTTTGCCATGGTTTTCATCGACTTGTGGCAGGGTGCATTGTCTTGGTGAAAAGGATTTTTCTCTGCATGTGCGGTCGTTTTTTGCGATTTCCTCCTTCAAACGCACCAGCAAGTCAATATAATAATCACTGTTAATCGATTTACCTTTTTCGAGGTAGTCAATGAAAATCACGCCATGCGTATCCCAAAAAACTGACGCCATGATTTTGCCAGCTGACTGCTGCGTTTTCGGACGCTTCGGACGGCTTTCGCCAGCTGTGCGCCACTCAGATGACTGCCGCTTCGACTCTGGAGTGTTGTGATGTATCCATGTTTCGTCCATGGTCACGTAACGACGCAAGAAATCTTTTTTGTTCGAGTAAATAGCGATAAACAGCTTTCTGAATCATCGACTCGTTGCTGTTTTTGTTCCATCGAAAGCAATCGCGGCACCCACTTGGAAAAAACCTTTTTCATGCTCAATTTTCATGGAGGATAGTAAATACACTTCCATATGATATCTGTGTCATCTCAGCAATCTCACGGAGCTTCACTTTACGATCTTTCATTATAATTTTGTCACTTCACTCACATTTTCCGGTGTAACGGCTTCACAGGTCTACCCGAGCATTCCGCGTCATTTGTGTCGGTACGACCACGTTTAAACCCCGGCAAACCACCGACAAATCGTTGCTTTGATGGACAAGAGTCCGGGTAACATTTTTCAATCCATTGTTTCGCTTGCACGGTGTTTTTACCCATTAAAAAACAATGTTTTATCAGAACACGAAACTCGTTTTTCCATTTTTAAACAAACTACAAAACGACTTTACTCCAACCTCGATAACTCAGCTGTTTCTGGTCCGATCGACTTAAAATTTTGACACGTTTCAAGCAAAGGTTAGTACTCTAGAAAGACCTGGTTACTGGTTTACTACGAGCGCCATCTCTGGTTAGTCTCGGACTTATTGATCCATGTGTTATAATAAAAAAACATGTACACAAATATTCATACTCTTTTTTCCATCATTTTAAAAGCCTTAATATATTCACAAAATCCATAGGCTCTTCCAAAATTTACTCGCAAAGAAGCATTTTGCAAGTATTACATAGAGTATTTTTAAAAAGATTTGTTAATGCATTTTATCAATAATGACGTATGTTGGAGATCTGGATATACCAGTATATTTTTCATCCAAACGAGAAAAAGTATTGCATTCTTCTTCAAGTTTTGCACACCTCAAGTTAGTGTTTTGAGAAACTTCTGAACTTGTCTTAGCATCTGAAAACCACCTCTTCAAAGCTTTCGTTGTGGCAGATTTAGTACGTTTTTTAGGCCTAGGCATGTTAACTTTTAAACTTTTTGGAGAAATCACCAAATTCCTTGTCGTAAAGCAACTTTTCTTACTCTTCAGAACACAGAGTACAAAAATATAGTTAAATTTGTAGGAACAGAACTTCAAAGAAAACGCAGTAGAATAACTCTCATATAATCAAAACAAAACAATTATTTCATTTCAGTTTAAACACTAATCAGCGTGGAGTAAAAAAAAAATTAGTTCCTTATTTATCAGGCTCTTTTCTAGCAGACGATCTGAAAAGTGGGCGTGGCAGCTTTGTTTAGTCTACTGACATGCAGCAAAAATGGATAAATAACTGAATAAAAAATATAGATACAACTCTGAAATTTTGCAGACACATTAAGAAGGATTAAAAGCATCATATAAGCCAATAAAAAAAATCGATAGTTTGATGATTTTTAGGGTACCATATCGCCTTAAAATGGAAATCATCTTTTAACCTTTGATCAAAATTTTTTAAAATAATTGTTATAAGCTTTCTAGGAAAAGAATGAAACCCGAATTACAAACCCAGTATTTGAAGAGATATTAGAAAATTTGAAGACAGTAGGATGTAATATGAGCACATAATTCCTTTTCATTATTCGCTCTTGAACTATTTCCCTGGACATTCAGGTACAGTGGAAGAATAGCAAGGTGAAAGATTTCACCAAGATGTAAAAGAAACAATAAGGCGATATCGAGGAAGGCGAAATGGTAGTACAATACCCAACTGTCATTAGACGGTGAAAAGAGACGACCCGCAAAAAAGTCGCAATAAGAAAAGCGGGAAAAGTTTTGTGGAGTGATAAAAACGCTACTATAAGAGTTTTTAACCTTTTCCATGATGTAATTTACCATCTAAATCATAATAGAGCTGGAATATAACTGTAAAATATTCTCTATACCAGTGTGACGAAGCATATCTCTTTCCCCTATTTTCCAACAGATCCCTTGCCCCTTGCCGACAGAAGCTGCGAAAATTCCAGGCATTTCCCTAATTGCTGGGAAGGAATTTCGTAACTGGGTGGTCGAGTTTCGGCACCTTTTTTCCCAGCTGACCGGACTGTCAAAGAGGCGCCTTAACATTGGGTATTCATTTTCCCACAACTCGATGACGACGTCGCGTCTGAGAACGCACAATTGTGCACCCAGCCTCGGCGCCTCTTTGGGAATAGCGGAAACGAGACCGATTTGGCGCGGCAGAAGGGTAAGACATCAAGGGAGCCGAGACCGGAAGGCGGCAGAAGAACCAGGGGGACTGAGGCCGACAAAGAGATGAAAGGTGGATGACTAGGAGAAAGAGATGATATAAAAAGGGCGAGAGAGTCCGGACAAGGAAAAGACTGGATTTTTGAAGGGAGCCGTTCGGACGTCCCTTGAGCGATAGGAAGAGCGATAACGAGCCCACAAAGTACAGCGGTCTCCTGGCTTGAAAGATCGAGGGAACGGGAGAGAGTACGAAAGAGACTCGAAGTGATTACGGACCAGCCCGCGAAGTACAGCGGTCTCCTGGCTTGGAAAATCACGGAACGGAAGAGAGTGCGAAAGTGACTCGAAATCGTTACGGACCCTTTTGATATTGAACTATAATAGAATATACCATTTTATTTTTTTGATGATTTTCATATGGAAATAAATAGTTAACCAAGAGCTGAGTGAAATCATTACACCAGGAATGGCGAACCAGTGGCACGCGTGCCGTTGATGGCACGCCAGTAATTAAAATGGTTTGCATTTTATTTCAAAATTTACAATGAAGTATTACGAACAAATGCGAGTGATTGGTCGCGGGGAGCACGCTCGTTTGTTATTGTTTTGTTTTAGTTCAGTCGTAGAATACAATTGCTAATGATGTAAAGTTCGTATAGCATAGTCAATTTCATTGATACAACTGCACTTGAAAGTTTATCTGCGTTATCTTTACGATTTTTAACTGTTATTTAACATGGCTAGTTCAGCAAAAGAACAAAAAGAGTAAGATAGTGTTACAGAGAATTTCAAATTTGGTGAATCGAGAAACATGTGAAGGCGACAAATCAGTGTGTGTTTTATGTTCTGGGAAATATGAGTGAGTGAATATTAACCTCGCACTGTTCCCGCACACGAGGGCTTTTGGCGACGGACCACGTAATTTGAACCATGGTCAAGTGACGTGGACGACACCTGAGATGGCACCCCCTCTCCTTACTACCACACCACACCAATGAGAGGACGTTTGAGCTCTCGACATATTTAACGTGCATCGCTCCCCTATACGGCGGGTCTTAAGTGATACTGAGTTCGAACTCATGACATGACTGCCACGATCTGATACCTTAACCACTGGGCTAACGCAGCCCCCCTTTATGTTTTGGGAATAGTGGTATACAGAACGTCGTCTGTAAAATGGTATTTTGAAACAAATCACAAACCCTCTTGTCAAAAGGGGAAACCCAAAGAAAAAAAATTAATTGTTATAAACCGTTTGGCAGATGACTCAAATTCAGATTATTCTCTGAACAGTTTACAATCCTTATATAAGTTATTTGTCATCCAATCTGCAACAGCAAAGTCAAACCAATGTTTTTTTAAATTTAAATTACACTTAACTAAAACATTTAAAACTAAATACAATAGGTATTTTTTCGTAGTAAATAGTTTTGTGTTGATAGTATTTAGTTTTATTTTCTCAAAACTATTTGACGGCACGTCTATACCTCATTAAACACTTTTTGAAAAAATGGCACGCTGATCCAAAAAGGGTTTCCCCCCTCTCTATACTATAAAACGTTACCCCCAGGATGGTTAACGAATGGGGCGAAAATGGGACGTACATGTACTGAAACGGGCCCAAAAATATTATAGAAAAAGATGGCCCATCTCTACCTTTTTTTGTAAACAGTTATCTGGCTGGCCATTACTTACAGTTGGAAATGTCATATTGCTAAATTTGTTATAAACACGGCCATTCAGCGCAATCCCGGAAGGTTGCATTATCCCCCTCTGTTTCTGTTTTCCTTTGGGAATGGTATCTCATGTATCCTATTTTTTTTAAGACTTTCCCTTTCATTAGTGAGACAGCATCTGTGTATGTGTTTTTTTAAATATTAATACATGTTATTTTTATCATCGGTCGCTTACCGGAATCCGGTGTGGGACCACTTTTGTAATTACTATATTTTATATTCTTCCTCCTATTCTCAAAAATTTGGGGAAGGGAAATCCTTCAAGACCTTTTTGTACATGTATTTTGTGTTATATATAAAAAAAATTTTCTTAGCGGAGGTTCGGTTCGCAGCTCGAATCCCTTTGGGTGAGCTCGACCCCTTTATAAGCAAGTAAGGGGGGTTGGGTCCCCGTTCATTCAATCGAAATGTGTTCCATTAAAAAAAGTGTGGGGTCGCCCTCTTGTAGAATTGTTGTTGGGTGACAAAACAAGCGTAAAAGGGGGTATTTGTGAAACCGGACATTATCCTGTTGAAATATAATTCCAGGAATCTATAAAAGGAAGGTCTACAAGATGGGTTGTAGAATCTCTTCGACTCACCGCCGTGCTTCTGGAATGCTAATGGAGTCATGCAAAACCTCACCTCTAAAAGTTTTGGGACGTTATAAATAAGTATAGATAGAGAGCTTCAATTTTCTGTAAATACAAGTATCTCACCTGAAACCACGATTTATAGCTACATATAAATAGCATCAAAAAGTGACTGAATAACTTTCAGTAAAGTATCCAATGAAACCCTAATCTTACCGAAAACTTTTTTGCCGAACTACGGACTACCAACCTCATTCCCCCTTTTAACACGCTTTTATAAGTTTCACTTGTATGTAATGGAATCTTTGAACTCGATTTTTACTCACTTTAAAAGGTCAGATTAATTCGAAAATTTGCACACTTCTCAAGGACCGATGCAATACAATAATTTCATAATTTTGTTTCATTGTCCTGATCAGGATCGTCATAAATAAAGATTTTAGGATTTCGAGATTTGGCGACTAGTACATTATACCGTTTCCAGATTTGGCGACTAACTGTATAAACCATTTTCAGATTTGGCGACTAAAAGATTAAGGAGCAACCTTAAAACCGAGAATAGGCTTGAGGTTAATACAAATAAAACAAAAAAAGTTCTCTTTATGTGAAAAAGGGTAGGGTGGGTGCGTATTTTTTCTGAAAATGGAAATAAAAAAAAAAGACTCGTACATGTGAATAAAAATAATTATGTTCTAACTGCTAAGTATTTTTTATTTTTATAAGGCAAAACGTTTAGAAGTGATGATACGAATTAACATTATAGCAATACGTTTAAAAGGTGATAACACAATTGAGTTTTAATATTTCTTCTTAACACACTTTTATTAGTTAGACCTGTATCTATAGAGACGGAATCTTTGAAATATAACGATATGGGACTCATCCTAGGCCCCGTAAATGGAGAAAATATATACCCTTCAGACCCATTAGTTAATATCCATTGAAGAGCAAGACTAATTCCAGCAGCCACATAATTTCGGCTCCAAATATCAAACTGAAGGATAAATTCAACAGAGAATAAATGATAGTTTTAAAACTAAAAACGGGCTTTTTGTAGATCAAACCCTAAATGAAATATTATAGTTTTAAAATTAAAAACACGCTATAGTGAATCGAACTAAAAGTAAAAATAATAATCTTAATATAAGAATAAAATGATTAACGAAAATTAATCCATTGTGTAAAAGCAGGGGTGCTTTGACTACATTTTAACTAACTCAGCATTTCAAGAATAGAACTAGTAAGGAATATAACAAAATTCAGTAGAGCAAATGAGTATAAATACCCTACGCTTTTATCTCAATGACCTTAATTTTCGTTTATCTTTTATTCTATATAAGAAATATATTACTTTATTTATCACGATAAAAGTTTTAGAAAAAATTAATTTATTTAGTCGAAAATCTGAGTCGTTCAATGCAGTATCTGCAAATATTTTCATACTACATTGCTCTATATTAATTTTGTTATACTTTACTAGTTTATTCTGAAATGCTGAGTTAGTATAAAATGTAGTACAAAGCACCCCGCTTTTACCACAATGACATTAATTTTCCGTTAATCATTTTAATCTTATATTAAAAATTATTTATTTATTTTACTTTTTAGCTCGATTCACTGTAAAAGCGTGTTTTTTAGTTTTTTTTTAAATATATTTATTTTGACATCGAAATATCTGCAGTCGTTCTCAACTTACCAGAACTTGATAATAACTCCAAAATTAAAATCGGATTAAAACGGATTCAAACCGTTGTTGGGAAAGAAGCCAAACAATTCATACAAAAAACAGTTGGTCTCAAATATCAGAAGCCTTTTTCATTATGTAACTTTACTAACGATTCCTTCGCAAGTTGCTGGAATTTTTTTAAAAAATGAGCTCTTAACCACTCAATGTCTATTGAAATTAATGTTTTAATTGTAAAATAAAAGTCAATCTTCAACCTGGAAATAAAATCAAAGTAAACTTAAAGATTACTTATTGGAAAGAAAAACTTAAAGATGTGCTTGGAAAATTAAAACTAATTTTTCATTTCAAATATAAATATTAATTTTAATTGCTGCCCGATGTTCACGCAAGTCAACAGTTTCTACTTTAACGTCTAATAGTTGTATAATTTCTCAATAGAGGGCGCCTCTACTTAAGTTACTCTTGTTAAGTTTTTATTTTTTGCCCACTCGAAATAAATCACAGCCGTCGTGTTACTTCATAGTTTTTCCAATGTTACTAACTCACTGAGCAAATTATCCCTTCAAAGCACATACCATCAAAGCTTTGGAAATATCACTCATTTTACGGTCCCTCCAAAATTTATATCATTCTAACCAATCAAGTAGCCATTTCCTGAAGTGAATCGCTAAGTTCCAAATAGCTGGTTAAAGTTGCGTCACTTCTTCGTGTTGCGTAACTCAGACGCCTCAAAGACCAGAAACCGTTTAGGCGAGCCATCTGGTCCTTCCTACCCTACTCTCACGAACGAATTTTATGCAGATGTTCGCCTCTACGCCTACGTTTCAAAAAAGAGTTTTCGGCTAATAGCTTCTCTCGTAGTTGGGGTTCTCAGGTCGTATCCTCATAAAATTTATGCTTTTTCAGAGCTCGATTATGACGGTCAGATAACCAATAATTTATTCATAATTTTGCTCCTTTGTCTTTTGATATTTTTGTTTCATTTTCTGAATATGTTTCGTATTTTTTTTCATTAAATTCTTAAATAAACTCTGAAATATTTAAAAAAAATTGCTTCACTTTATAATTTTTTTTTATTTCTAATTTTTGCTTCACTTTTAAGCTTCATTTACAGAAATTACATTTTAGAGTAAATTTTTCGAAAAATATTTACGATACAATTTCTCTTTGAATTAAAACTGTTAAAAAAATTCTGGAGAATATCAATAATTTTTAATGTATATTTTATGGACTTTTTTTTAATAATGACTTTTACTTTCATCCTCTTGATTTTTTTGAATTTTTAGTGCGAAACAATGTTATTCCTTCCCACCCCCCATGCATCATAAATGAAAATAGTATTCAGAAATTAATTTGAAAAACGTACTGTTTTCGATAGATTGAAAGTTTTCAAGTTTACCGATTTGATATATTGGATAGATGTTGGTTGGAGGGGAATAAGGAACAGAGGCGGAGAGATTAAGCCAAACTTGAGCAATTAATACCTCAAGATTTGTACAATTTATACGCACAAAAGGACATATTTCTTCATATTTAAAACAGCAAGTATTAGAACTTTTAGCTAAATTTGTATTACATATAAAAAAAAGAGAGGACAATCATTTGATAATATGATCATATAATCATTTGGCAATATGCGAATAATAGCAACATTGGTCAAAACAAGACACATCACGATAGACCAGTTGGACCAATAAGAAGTATGGACTTATACAAGGGTCACAACGAGGACTCAAAATGTTATTGAGAGTGTCGATCAGTGACTTTAGCAGTAACTCCTATTCTTCCAAAAATGACGATTTTATTATTTGAAGGGCCCAAGAAGTGTGGTTGGCTGTATCTAATGGCTCTTCCTAAAGCATCCCAGACATGCTGTGCTGGACTGAGGTCTGGAGACCTCACAGGCAAATCCATTAACGGTGAATATCGTCTTACTGCAAATAATCATTGACAACTGCAACTCTGGGAAATCTGTCCTTGTTGTCCATGTAAACGACTTGCGCACCTATAACTTTCGGAAAAAGCTATACATACGGTTTGTTCTCTGCTTCAAGTGTCAGAAGCTCGGACCTTCACAAACTTCTTGTCATGGAAATTAACGAGCTCAAGAAATGTGTCTACTGAGCATTTTTCCACGGAATGCAATTAGAAGCCAGTATGTATTAATTGTTTACATACGCATCCATCTAATTCAAAGTTATGTCTCGCATGAAAAATAGAAAAATGAACTTCCTGTATTTACAGATACCGACGCTATTTAGAGCTGTAAAGTTTATCGGCACTAGTACAGTTATGTAAATAAATTGCAACATAAGCTCACAAAATCTCTTTTGGTATGAATCCTCAAAATTAGAATAAATTTTTTATCATACTTTTAAAGGATACTTAATTTCAAGCAAGTTTATCAAATCATCTTATCTGAAGGACTGCTTTCGAATTATATTGCAGTAGTCGTTAACGAAGGGCCTTGACCTTATCCTTTAAATTAATTTCCGTGTTCGTATAAATTCTTGAGTCAGAAAAGAAGAATTAAAAACATTTCAAAATTCTACCCACGATATACCACTTAAATATCAAAAATTAAAGCAATAAGCTATAAAGATCCGTGATATTATGAAAAATAATAGGGTTATTTCATTTAAATTTAATACACGAAAGCCTCATACTATAAGGCATCTTATAATAAAAGATGCAAATATTTCAAGGAATAAAACGTCAATCAAAAAAAAAAACTCGACAAACATGATAAAAGTCACTCAGCTAATATCTATTGTATACATGCAATAGTTTTTGCAGTATTTATGATATGAACACAGCTTTTAATAAAATTTAAATTAATGCAATTCATAGTGCTAATACTTGAAATAATTCATTAGAGTTTTAGAGAATGGAGCGATAGTTTTTTCCATAAAGGAAGCTATTGTATATTCCATCGCTTAACGCTCACTTATAATTTCAAGTGTGTGTGTTGCTCTTGCATTTTGAAGTTCATTCATTCGAAGAATTTCCTCCAACTTTCGAACAATAGTATAGTAAATTGACAAGCAATGTATGTGTGAGGAAATAGTGAATAATTTTGCAAAAAGAGTGTGTTGCATTCGACGCAAATGTACAAAAGAATGTTAGTTTAGGTTCTCGAGAAAAGGGAGGAGACACGCACTTCTAACACAAATGAATTCCAGAAATCGTGAGTCAGATGTTTCTTTTGTCTCCTGTCATTTGAAGCCGTGATTTTGAAAGGAATACCGAATACTTTAGTAAATCTCATTTTCTTTTGTTGAAATGTAATTGATCTAGTTTGCCTTTTTGATGTAAAAAGAAGTTCTGCCAAACGAAACAAACACAGTACCGGTTTCAAATAGAAAAGTATTCACTTTCTGGATGAAAATGGAAATCGTGCTGCAGGAAGGATGTTTGTCGTTGCTGAAAATTCCACATGCGAGTAGAACATTAATTATGGTAAAATCATAATAATTAATATGCCCCCAAAAATAAGTGTGCATTTCGTAAGGTAACGAAATGATTAATCCTTAAAGAAAGTATCGTGATCTGTGTTCTATAAAATCTCCAGAATGGATTAATTGTAACAAGAAATAGCGTACGTATATTTGCCTTAACGTGGGCAAAAAAGAATGCAAATGAAAGTGAAAACTTTAAAACAGCTTTGAGCGAGTTAATGTAATAGATATATCGCAAGGAATAATTTTGATACACAAGAAAAAATAAAAGCTGATAAGGTATTTCTTTCAAATAAACAGCTTGCAAATACACGCAAAATTCCAATTTTCCTACGCTTATCTTTTCTTTATTTTGTAAATTATCATGTATATATTTGGCTTATACATACACCCGTAATTTTTTATCTTATTTCTTGAATTGAAAGTGCATGTTATGCGGCATAGTATACGATACCTACCGAAAGCAGACGTATATTAGAGTTTAAATGAAATCGAGGAGTGTATCGAGAGAGAACTGGTATCATACAGATGCATCACTTTTCAGAGCTCTCAGTACTGGTTTACAGAAGACTCTCTATATAGGGGGTACTCAACCTTTTTGCTGGACCGCATATATATGTCAGTTATTTCACGCGGGCCACATACATATATGTTAGTTATTTCACGCGGGCCGCAAAATGAGCATAAATGGAGGAGGGGGAGAAGTGCTTTAAGACCAAGATAATATTGGAAATTTAAAATGTAGAAAATTGATCAAAATATTATAACACCTTTTTTCTTTTTTAATTATTATTGTTTATTTTTGTCACTAACTTTAAATTAAAAGCATTTAACACTCCCTCACAATTTCTGAATCAGTAAACGATTTCATATAATTGCCAATAATATAAAAACTTCATAGGATGTCTTTGTTACCGTTGTGATATTACCACTGATAAAACACTTTGTTGCTGTTGTAAAGATTATTCACAAAAGCCTATTTATCACCTCTTGAAAGAGATCTTCGAGGAAAAGTGGCATTGAATGATTCCTGTTTATTGGTATACAGCACTTTCGCAAAAAATCAAAAAATTACTGATCCATATTTGTTTTTCACTGCAAAATAGTCAACCTCCCAATCGTCTTCAAATTATTCATTTGTTTCGAATATTGTTCGCCTGCAAGATATGAAAGATAGTTAAAAATTAGTTCCACCCATAAAATAGTCCCTACTCCACTGTTGACTGTTATCACTAACCATAACCGTTCCAAAAAGAAAAAGAATATCAATTCGTACCCGTACGACACCGACAGCAAAAAGCAAAATTGATACATTTGATTTCTTGACAAAGAATTCCCCACCAAATTTTTAATACAATGTTCTTAAGGTATCCGACTACGTTCGGAACCGAGATTTTGCAAAAGTGTATAAATGGATAATATTTATGATATTTAGTGTCACTTAGATTAGAAAACGTATATAAAACTGTTTTAACCATGTTATTACAATAAAAAAATATTTAAGTACAATATTTTGACAAAAAATGTACATAAAATGACCATTTTCAAAATATTCTCCTTTTATGAAAATTGTTTCTATTATAATAATATTTTGCCAGTATATAGCTCAGACCTCTGTACAGAGGCTGAACTAGAATTTTTGAAATAGAAGTGGATTTATCGATATTTTACTGCAACAGAGAAGAGAAATTTTAAGAAAAACGCCGATAATTATTTTAATTGGTGGTAACTCTGTAAATAATGTGAATTTTTCAAAACTCCTAGTTCAGACTCTCTGGAGAAGTCTTTACTTTATATAAGCAAATTATTATTCTTATAGAAACATTTTTTACAAAAGGAGAACGTTTTGAAAAAAGGTTATTCTGAGTTAATTTTTTTGCCCAAATAATGTATTTATAAATTTTTTTTATCATAATGTCCTTAAAACAATTTTATACATGTATTCTAATCTAAGTGACACTAAATATCATAAAAATTATCCATTTATGCGCTTTTTAAAATCACGGTTTCGAACGCGCGTAGTCGGATACCTTAAATAAGTACATTTTTCATAGCAATGAGTCGTGACCGGGCCACGTAAAAAGGTTCAGTGGGCCGCAGGTTGAGTATCGCTGTTATATGCTGAAAGGTTGACGTACACTAACACAGTAGAGACTCGAAATCCTTCCGATGGTGTTTTATGGAAGTTTGGGAACTGGGGTGAAGATTAGGTGTCTATATCGTCATTTGTCCTCAACTTAAATCAAGAGATTTGTTGCTAATAGTTTACTGTAGTTTTAAGGTATCCGACTACGTTTGGGAACCGTGATTTTAAAAAAGCGCATAAATGGATAATTTTCATGATATTTAGTGTCACTTAGATTAGAATACATGTATAAAATTGTTTTAAGGACATTATGACAAAAAAAAAATTATTTAAATACAATATTTTAGCAAAAAATTAACTTAGAATAACCTTTTTTCAAAATGTTCTCCTTTTGTGAAACATACTTCTATTATAATAATATTTTGCCTGTATATAGCTCAGACCTCTGTACAGAGGCTCAACTATGAGTTTTGAAAAATTCACCTTATTTTCAGAGTTGCAACCAATTGAAATAATTATATACGTTTTTTTTCCTAAAATTTCTCCCCTCTGTTGTCGTAAAACATGGATAAACACACTTCTAAGTTATATATTTCAAAAATTCTAGTTGAGCCTCTGTAGAGGTTTGAGATATATACTGGCAAAATATTATAATCGAAGCATTTTTCACAAAAGGAGAATATTTTGAAAATGGGTCTTTCTATGTTCATTTTTTTTGTCAAAATATTGTACTTAAATAATTTTTTATTGAAATACTATTCTTAAAACGATTTTATATACATTTTCTAATCTAAGTGACACTAAATATAAATATTATCCATTTATACGCTTTTAAAAATCACGGTTCCGAACGTAGTCGGATACCTTAAAGCGATAAATTAAATTAATAAAAGATCAATCTATTAATATTCTTCGTTCAGATTTTGTTCCTCCTTTTACGCTAAATTTGAACTTGTATTGTCTTAATGGATTCGAGCTACAAATACGGATGTAATCACAAATAACCAACGTACCGGCCGTACTTATTAATACTGATTTTGTAATCGCTTTCAGTAATGTCTCTCTTCCTTCTTTCTCTCCAGCTCGAATAAAAATCACGAGGAACACATTGTTTAAAATGTATTAGTCGTCCAGTGGTTTACTCACGGTTTCACGTGTGATAAAACCTCCTTATTGCACAAGACCAAGAGTCACAATAGATTTTGCTTATTCCACCAGGGAATTAAATAACATTCGTTCCACATTTTTTCGACTCAGACTCTATTCAAAATACATTTCCACCAACCAATAATTCTATTGCATTGAAGAAAGTTTTTTGCTAAGCTTCATTTCACGGAGAAGAATAATAAACCTTCAATTCAAAAAACCAAGAGGAGGAATCCTAAAAAACTTAATGCTCTAAGGATCGATTTCAAACCCTGCCGAAGCATTTGATCCCTCACCAGTGTAAGACAAGATGTATACTTTTAATTCTCCTCTCTGTAGATCCTAGCAATCGTACTATCGAAGTCGAGGTTGCTAGAGGGAAGTTGATCCTCCTGCAGTTGAGCGAACAAAGACAAAAAATTTCCGCCATTTCTCATAACTCTAATGAATTAATAGAACACAGTCTTTCTCTTCACAAAAATTCCATTAGCTCCAGAGCAAACTGGAAGGATTCTTTAGAATCACTGTATAGTAGATCATAAAAAATGTAGATGATTGGCTGTATTCTTCGCCATGGAAGTAAAAACTTAAATCTTATCTTCCCAAGACGAATAAGCCTGTAAAATTAATAATTAATGGATTATATTCATCTACAAACTTAGAAGCACTTAAAATCGAACTTCAAACGAAAGGATTTAAAATACACAACATTTCTCAATCAAACTAATTCAAAATTAAGGCACTTATACTATAGGCCCCAGTACATATAGACTTAGCAGATTTCCAAATTCACAGGAATGTTCGGCACTCAAATATGTTTTAAGTTCTATGATGGCAACAAAAAAAGAGCAAATCAATGCTGGTGATATGTAGGATTTTTTTCATAAGTTTGTTGCCTACTCTTAAAACGTTTGAGATGCGCAGGCCTACACCAAGCTAAGTACTGCCCTTTAGCATTTGAAAATCCTTTAAAATATGTTAACTGTGAAGTTAACAAATGAGGTGATTCTAAATCCCCTTTTCCCCAAAAGACTAAAAATTATTGCTTTAAAGGTATCCGACTATGTTCGGAACCGGGATTTTGCAAAAGCGTATAAATGGATAATATTTATGATAGTGCCACTTAAATTAGAAAATGTATATAAAATGGATTTAAGAATATTATTACAATAAAAAAAATTTTAAGTACAATATTTTGACAAAAAATGAACATAGAATGACCCATCTTCAAAATATTCTCCTTTTGTGAAAAATGCTTCTATTATAATATTTTGCCTGTATATAGCTCAGACCTCTGTACAGAGGCTGAGCTAGAAATTTTGAAATATATAACTTAGAAGTGGGTTTATCCATGTTTTAAGACAACAGAGAGGAGAAATTTTAAGAAAAAAAGCGCCAATAATTATTTCTATTGGTTGTAATTCTGAAAATAATGTGAATTTTTCGAAAATAGATAGTTAAGCCTCTGTACAGGATCTGAGCTATATACAGGCAAAATATTATAATAATAGAAGTATTTTTCACAAAAGGAGAACGTTTTGAAAAAAGGTTATTCTAAGTAAATTTTTTGTCGAAATATTGTATTTAAATAATTTTTGTTGTTGTCAAAATGTCCTTAAAACAATTTTATACATGTATTCTAATCCAAGTGATACTAATTATCATGAAAATTATCCATTTATGCGCTTCTTTAAAATCACGGTTCCGAACGTAGACGGATACCTTAACCATCGTGGAATAAAAAAATTATATTTCACACTGTGTATAGACCAAAAAGGCATCAAACAAATTACCGCATCACCACCCAAATATTTCTTAATCTAATGTCATGTTTGGAAAAATCCAGGAGAAATCCAACACACAAATTCTATTTCAATTTGCCGGTTCCAGCTACTAATCAAAATTCCAACTTATCCTCTTCTTCAATGTATCCTTCTGCTCTCCGCAATGTAGCAGTTGTAGAAAACAAGGCATGTATTATTTTTTAGCTCTATGTCACAATTAATCTCGGGCACAAATAGTGTCCCAACTTCCCTTCAATATTTAACAAAAACATACTATCTGTTTGAATCAGTTTATGGAACGTAAACTGACTTTGCTCCAAAAGTAATTAAGTCCGTAACTTTGTACGAGAGCAAAATCTAGACCCGTTTTGATTCAAGAACCAAAACTCGAACCGGGGCAAGAACCTCTAATCTCTAACTCTCATCATCACGTTTTCCGTGCATTCGCACGAAAAGAAACTCCGGAATATGCGGTAAATATAGCTCTATTCAAATCAGAGTTCTCCAAACAAGGATATAGTATACGTATGCAAGTGCTGAGCACAAAATTAATAATTTTCTTTCAATACCAGTAATTTATGCTTTCGCTTAAAGAAAGATTTTAACGAGTGATACAGGGCTATAAGACCATTGCTGGAGTTTGAAATACCATTTATAAATCTTGTTAAAATGTTAGATTAAATACTTTTAATTGTAAAATTATCAATAAAATTCTTAAAGTTAAGATTTATGGCACCTCGCACTTCTACCATATTAATTTTCATTCTAGGCTGGAACCTTGAGATCCTCATGTTTATCCATGTTTTTTAAAAAGATATATTTAAGTGATATCAGACTCATTGATGATGTGGATTCAGATATCATCAACTGCTTATTTAATATAAATGTGATTACAAACTATGTGCATTTTTAAAAATTCCGCAGCAACTCGCCATTATTTTGGATAAACTACATTTTATATTAAATACTAAATCTATTTTGATCCCAACCATATGCAGCAATGAATAAAAAAAGGTACTGAAACTTCAATTTTTCAGTCGAGGTATCGTATCTCTGAGACTTCTGTGTCAGCCTCAAAACCAAAATTTCTACACCTCTCTAAAACTACCTCTGAAATCAGAGCAAAATTCACCATAGAATTCTTGCTCAGAGATTTTGTCAAAGGTCCAGTTATGAGATCGAACTCAAACTACTCAAAGATGAGGTAACGAAAGGTACTAGATATTTTTCTCACAAAAGATGGGAAGAAATCCGCAGAGCTACTTAAATTTATTGTTTTCGCTTTCTTATTGTTTAGCAGCATGCTCACGGAAAACTTCTATTCTAAGATTTAGAAGACTTCCGGTTTGGTGCCAATCTTAATACGAGTACCAAGTTCTGACTATTCGAATCTTCACAGTTACTTATTCTCACTTCTAAGTACCTTGAGTATAGTACATGAATTCGTTCTACCGAATTGGCATTGCTTAGACATAAATATTGTTATTCCTGAACACCAGACCTGTATCACTATGTTCACTACAGTTACCTAGAATAACTGAGCTGTATCTCAGAAGCAGTGGCGTAACGTACACCCCCGCATTGCAAGGGGGCAGGGGTTTTAGAGGGCCTAAAGCCTTATTGACTCTAAGTGCGTGTTTAGGCTCCGAGCCCAAAGTCTGACTCTAAGTACGTATTTAGGCTTGGGGCCCCAAACCTGATTTTGCAGGGGGCCCTAATGTTCTCCGTTACGCCACTTCTCAGAAGGTGTTCAAAACCAGTGGAGCACGGGTATGCTTCTTGTGAATATAACCAAATCCTTTGAAACAATTTAGCATGACGGCTAATTTCCAAGCTGGTACAACTTGGAATTAATTCCAGACGAGCGAATCGATTCTAGCGAATTCAGATTGATTTTTTGTTAACGTTGCACTCTAAAGCTACACACGGAACTATTGCCAGTGGATTTCGTAATTTTGTACACCGATCAAGTGACGATGACGACACCTGAGTTAAGACTCCACTCTCAAAATGTCCATCCAATGTTGGGTCTTTGAGTACGACAAATCTAACGTGTATCAACCTCTTTACATGTAGCTTGTGATACCAGGTTTCAAACTCACAATTCGACAGCAGCAAAAACGGTTGGATTTCGCGACATGAGCAGTCGGGTATCTAGGCCACATTTTTCTATGGAAAATTATTAATTATTGCAATTTTGAATTTCTTAATTTTGGATGAAAAGGTTATATGACTTTTGTTTTATGAGGAACCTCGTAATTGTGTTGTCTGTTAATAGAATAAATTTTGTTAAGAAAAAAGTTGCGAGTGCTCAAGAAATAAAATATGTTTATGCTTTATAAGGTATAAAATTCGAAAGAAAATTTCTGCGTATTAAAAATGCTTACTTTTGTTTAAATTTATGTGGTTTTAGCGGGTTATTGGAGAGATATTGTAATTTTGAACTATGATCAAGTAACAAGGATGATACTTATGTTGACGTGTCATTCTAGCTCAGAGGTTGGCATCCTATGGCACGCATGCCACATGTGGCACGCGGTACAATTCTCATTGACACTCTACACATTTGTTAATTTTTTAGTGGATGGAAGTTGATAAATTTGTAATGGACTTTATTTAACAAATATCTTCAAAATTATGGACATTTACAAAAAATCTGAACGATAACACTAAACATAAATTTATGCTATTTTGCAAATTATTGAATGTCATTGCTGGAGAGATTTAATTGTTTGAACTGATAAATTTGAATGTGCTCTGCTTTCTGTTCTGCATATCCAAGTTCCGTAAAATCCGGCGTATAACACGAATCTTTACTTTCAAGCTGCATTTTTTAATTTTAGGTATATTCGCCGTATCGTATATGTTCAGATTTTAATTTTTTTTTTTTTTATTTGTGTTGAAGAAATAGTTACATTTTATACTATTTATTTTTATGTAAAGAAATATCTGATATCGTAAAATTAATGTATAATAAAACTGTAAATCTATATAGTTGACCTGTATTTTCTAATTCTGCATGCATTTTGGCGGGAATCGAATTGTTTCAAAAATGTCTACTGTGTGGCACGCTGAATCATATTGTTGGATTAGTTTGGCACTCCACAACTAAAAAACTGCCGACCCCTGTTCTAGCTCATACACAACACCAATTGAGGATATAATTTGTTTCATTTTATGTGCCATAAGCCTCTATACTTCGCGTGGTAATCTTAGGTGAATCAGGACTTGTATTTGGGATTCGACTTGCGTACTTTGAGTCTTTAGCAGAGTACGCGACTTTCATGTCAATAAACTATAAAAATTAATTATAAATTTACAGAAAACTAAACAGACACTAGACATTTATCGACCTCCATGCTTTCATAATGCATTGTAATTCTTTTTCAAGCATGTTTTAAGCAAAATAGCAATGAAAACAAAGACTGGACAGAAATGCAGTTATGCATGATTTATTTTAAATAAGACTACATTTAATTAATGAAATTACATGTATAAATGCAATAATTTCATTGCAGAATAATTATCAATTTTTTAAAAATCATTGTTTAAATATAAAATATATGATTAATTAATAGTTATGTCTCGTACCAATATACGGAAGAGACAAAGAGTTATATAAGCTAATTTATTTACCAGGAAAGTTCTAAAATTGGACATTACCTTTGACAAACACATAATAACAATGCATTACATAAACATATATATATAAATTTAAGTAAAATACATCTTGGAGAGCTTTTCCTTGAGAAAATATTCTTGAAAAAATGTAGCAAATCACACATGTTAAAAATTTGGAATAAAAACTATTTCCAAATTTTAATAGGTGTAGTTTTTTCTTCTAAACCAAAAAATAGAGGAAATAAGTGCAAACAAGTAACTCCTTTGAAGCAGGGCAAAAGCAAATATTTTAAGGAGTAGAGTAACAATTAAGTAGTAACAAAATCTTTAAGTAGTAAGTGAGCACTTATCCATAGATACACAGTAATTCATAACATTTTAAGAAATTTTCCTAAAATGGATTTTATTTTTAAATTTGGACTAGTATAGTAAGTGTTGGGGCGCTGCGATCGTCATCCCCATCTCGCTCACCCACACTTGTACGCCCTCTTTCAAGGGAAACACTGCACAAAGCAGTCACAATAAATGTTTATGCCTCAAAAATCGCATTTTAATTAATTACAGCCCCAATCGCAATAATATCTGGTCCGTCGACATCGTAGATCTTCAGCAACTTATGGATATCCGCATTTTTAAGGCTTAAACATTTATTATGACTGCTTTATGCAGTGTTTCCCTTGCTAGAGGACGAACAAGTGGGAGTGACGATCGCAGTGCCAACAGTAAGTACGTTGGTAGAAATTTGAATTTTAGTAAAAAAAGTAAAGAGATATATGTAAAAAAAAATATATCTTTCAATATGTAGTACTTATAAAGCATACTATTGAATACTTATAAAGTATAACTATGTTTACATTGAATCAGCTAACTAATATAGATAACTAATTTTTACAGAAAAAAAAAGAGTAGAGATACGAAATATTACATATGTAAATGTTTTTAAAAATTTTTATCTGGTATATTTAATTTTTTTTTTAATTTTTATGAGCTTATAATTTACTCTTTTTTTAAATTTGCACTTTTTTTTATGCAAATTTATAAAACGACGGATAAAACAATCCAATTTTTCTTGGAAATTAAACTTTTTAAAGTGAATCTTTTGATTTGTTTTACAAAATAAGTGTAACTGAAAACAAATATTGTTCTAAAAAAATATGAACAAAGATATTTGTTTTTAGGACATGGCTAAAAAACTGTGTTCCTTCCATTTTTTTAAATACATTCTACATGATTTTTTAAAAATTAATCTCTGATTTTATAAGAATATTTCGATTTATATAAACTGATAAAAATGAAAAAAAAAAATACTATACTCTTTATATTTGGAAAAAAACATGAGAAAATAGCTTTCAAACATTTTCTAAAATATCTGATCGTAACAAAAATAACAACGCCCAGTTCTCTGGACGATAAAAAAAAATATGTGAACAACAATATATAATATAGCGCATGTTTTAAATATATAGTATAATGTATATGGCAACAAAAAAATATTCCTCGAGTAAAAAAATAATTTCGAAATTGATGTGATGCAAAGAAATGAATAGATTGATTTAATTGACATAATGCTGAATATTGACATCCGCTGATATTCGCGTCAATTTTAGAAGCACCACTTGAAATTCCTACGAGATGATACATCAACAATTATTTCTTGAAAACGGAACTCTTAATCACTATCCGGGCTGAGTTGGTGATATGCTTCTTCGATGTTCTTGTATTCTGTTTCTAGTAAATATTTTAAATCTTTTAATACGTCAGCTTCCCTGGTTTTACTGCCCTCAGTTAACTCGCAGTAAGCATCAAATACAACTAGACTGTTCAGCACAACAGATCCTGCTGTGGGCATTCCTTTCAAGTGCCACATTGGAGAAGACAGTAGTGGAAATGTCCGTATGGGCATGGATTCGATTCTGGACATAGCATTCAGTTCTGATAATGATCTTGATTTTTGAACACTTGGTAACAAGCCTTGATACTTCACCCTACACAAAGAGATCATAAAAAAAAATGATTAAGGGTTAAAATATTTATAAGAGCATAACCACACCACAAATGTATCCCCGTCATAATAACTCTAAACTAACATCCCATACAACCTCTCTAAGCGGCCAGCCGAAGAGCATTGTTCTAGTGAAGGCTCGTCATATAGGCGAGAAATGTGATAATTAATCCATTTAAATTCTTTCTCTTTTTCTTTAAGGTATCCGACTACGTTCGGAACCGTGATTTTAAAGACACATAAATGGATAATTTTCATGATATTTAGTGTCACTTAGATTAAAATACATGCATAAAACTGCTTTAAGGACATTTTGACAAAAAAAATTATTTAAATACAATATTTCGGCAAAAATTAACTTAGAATAACTTTTTTTCAAAATGTTCTCCTTTTGTGAAAAATGCTTCTATTATAATAATATTTTGCCTGTATATAGCTCAGACCTCTGAACAGAGGCTCAACGATGATTTTTGAAAAATTCACATTATTTTCAAAAGTTACAACCAATTGAAATAATTATCGGCGTTTTTTTCTTAAAATTTCTCCCCTCTGTTGTCGTAAAACATGGATAAACCCACTTCTAAGTTATATATTTCAAAAATTCTAGTTGAGCCTCTGTACAGAGATTTGAGCTATATAAAGGTAAAATATTATTATAATAGAAGCATTTTTCACAAAAGGAGAATATTTTGAAAATGGGTCATTCTATGTTCATTTTTTGTCAAAATATTGTACTTAAATAATTTTTTATTGTAATACTATTCTTAAAAAAAATTTTATAAACATTTTCTAACCTAAGTGACACTAAATATCATAAATATTATCCATTTATACGTTTTTGCAAAATCACGGTTCCGAATGTAGTCGGATACCTTAAATGAGGTTTGTTGCACCCGTGTGTAATTTAAGATAAATAATAAACTATCTTTTCATTACTGGCAAATATTATTTGAACATAGCCCGTGAAGTAAGTGGCATAACATACACTCCCACATTGCGGGGCAGCCCAGGGTTCTAGGGGCCCAAATCCTAACTACCCTTTGAAAGATGCGACTTGGGGCCCAAATCCTGATTTTGCACGAGGCTCTAATCATCTCCGTTACGCCACTGTGTGATGTGATATAATTGACTCGACAACTAATGACCAACGAACTACAAAAGTGATAACCTCGAAGAAAGAATGGGGGGTTTTAAGAAATAATGAAGGAATCTTTCCACAGAAGAAATTGATTATGAAAACAGACTTAGGGGACGGGACTTTAATATAAAAAGTTTTATAAAAAAAATGAATGAAAATAGGGTAAAATTACCTTTTTTTTTTTAAATGCTTTATTTTTGAAATTCTATACAAAAATTACGACAAATCACGTTTATTCTTTTGTTTCTGATGCCACCCAAACCGGGGCCCGGGTTAAACCCAAAAGGTAAGGCCCCGGGGATTACGCCTCCCCCTTAACCCCGGATTTTGGGAGAAATCGTCAAATGACGGGGGGTTTTCCCCCTCAACCATCCCAGTTTGGGGGGAGAAACCCTTTGGAGGGGAGGGGACCCCCCACAACCTCCCCCCCGGAAAGGTTTTTTTGTTCGAATTTTTAAAAGTGCCCTCGCCAAGGCACTTTTCCCTTTTTAAAACCCATGCCCTTCACTGGGTTTCCCTGGGCCCTCTAGGGAAAAAAGAAGTCAGCGTCACTACCCTTTCTTACGTCTGAGAATCTAGTGTGCTAAGTTTATTCAATTAGATTAAATAAAAAAAATTTAAAACTGTGTTGTACAGAATGCTCTTTTGAAAACCCTTTTTAAAAAAAGATTATCCCAAAAACTTTAACTAAGTAAATATTTTTTCATACCTGTTCCACCATAACCTTTTCCAAAAAGGATTTTTAAAAAAATTTCCTTTAGCTTTTTGTCAAAAATCGTTTTTTGTGTGGGAATTCGGAACCTGCCTTTAAATTCGTTTTAAAATTTGTAAAATATTTTTAAAAGGTTTTTTTCTGAAGATGTTAGTTTTTGGGACGATTTTCCCCAAAAATCGTTTTTTCCTCTCAAGTCGTTTCATTATTCCTTTTTGTTGGATACGTCTAACTACTCCGATATCTCCCCCCATATGAAAAAATTTTTTGAATCCCTTTTTATAAAAAAATCAGACTTTTTCGTAATAATTTTTTTTTCAAGAAAAAAGTTCTGAATCTTTCCCGTGGGATTTTTCAAAATATATCTTCCATCATGAAAGAAGTTTTGCTTATTTCGGAGACTGAAAAATAAAACTGGGGAAAAACCAAAAAGCAGAAATAGAAAAGGATTTTGGGAACCCTTACCTATCTGTAATTTTTCCCAAAATTATGGAAGGGTATTTCCTAAAAGAAACCGGGGGAACTACCACCCCTTGCTTTTGGGGGAAAAAATTTTTTTGTACAATTTGTTTAGTTTTTTCAATTTTTCTTAAAGTTTTCGTCTTTTGGGGAAAACCCCAAAAATTTTCCCCATTTTTTTTTGGAAACCCCAAAAAAACTGTACCCAAAATGATCGATTAATTTTTTTTTTATCCGGTTTTTTTCCCTTTGAGTCCAAAATTTCCCTTTTGCCCTAAACTTTAACAGAGTTTTTTGACCCCTTTCACTATACTAGGGAAAAGAGGAAATCTTCGCTGTCAATCCATTCAGAACTGGTCGACGATTTTTTGAAAAAAAAAATTAAAAAAATATAAAAATTTTGTATCACAAAAAAAATTTTAAAACAGTATTTTCCCCAAATTTTAAAAATTTCTTTACAAATATAAAATTGGGAAAATTCCACAGCAGCAGTTCTTAAAATTTAAAATTTGCCCCCTTTTATGTACCACCCGAATCGGGGGAACCCCCAAAAGTTTTTTGAGCACCTCTTTGAATCCCCAAATTTTACTTGAGTGATTTAAAAGCCAAAACCCATAAGCCCGTTCTGCTACTTATATACAAACTTTTTTTTAACACTTTTTCCCCCTTTTTTTGAGGGGAAAATTTTCTGATCTAGTCTTTGGATGGCATTCAATCTTTCAATTTTTCCATGAGGTCTTTTAATCTTTTTAAAAAGTTCTTTTTTCCCTTAAATAAGGGCTTTGTGGACCCTCTTAGAAAAGGGTTAAAACCCTTTAGGGGTCAACGGAAAAAACCCGGCCCCCGGGGGTTTAAAAAAGTTTAAGAAACCAAAAAGGCCGAGGGGAAAAGTGTTGCTTCTGCCCAAACACTAATTTTTAAAAAATAAGTGGAATTTTAAACTGGCAAAAAATGATTGTATTTCTTTTTTTAAAAAGAATTTTAAAAAATTTTGTTGAATATTTTTACGCAATAACAACTTAATTTAGTTACTCGTGAAACAGAATTTTGGATAATATTTCGGGTTTTCTTTGGTCAACAATTTCTAAAATCGTTATTCACAGGACAATAATTTTAAATACCTTTTTTTAGAATTTGTTTGTTTTTAAAAGAAAATTTTATAAGTGAAAAGGGTTTGTTTGTAAAAAAAACGGGAAACATAAATTTTTAAAAAAAAAAAAAATCACAATTACCACTAGAACGTCATTAATAAAATTCAAAAATAAGTAATTAAAGAAAAAGTTTTTTTAAGTGGAAAAAAAAATAAATCCTATTAAAATAACAATATATTCTATTTTCCCCCTTTTTTTTTATTTTTTCAAAAACCTTTTTTGCGGGGAATTCCCTTTTCACCGGGAAAAATGTCTTCAAAGTGGCAATAAAAATGTCGATAAATCAAAAAGTTCTATTATTTTCAATAGAGAGAAGAGATCCTTATATAAATAAAATTGAATAGGTTGTTTTTTTTTATTTGTACCGATTGGTGATAGTTCCCGAATAGCAAAATGATGCAGCAAAAATCTAACTACTGAATGGCGAAAAATAAGGTTCTTTTTGTAAAAAAAATCGTCACCGTACGATAATATTCAAAATTAGTACCGAGATGGCTCTCCTTTTCTCCATCACATTTGGAATTTCGAACGCAATGCTGTATAAAAGCAACGAAGAGTGATTTTAAATTGATATTTCAAATGGAATTTAGAACATATCACAACAACTTGCAAATTTGTCACAAGATTGATAAAAAGATAAACGTACTTATTGAGGATTGGATAGTTAACTTTATGATGTCACTCTCACAGTCATAGTGAATCTTTAAATCAACCCACTTTCACCTCCTCTCTTAGCGAAAGCACTATTTATGTAAGCTTATATGAATCAAGTATAAACATGTATTGTAGTTAGAAATTGTGAATATTTTTCAAAATTCATAATTAAAATTAATCATGAAAAAATATTACATTCACATGAATCATGAGATATTTCTTTTAATAAAAACTTAAATTTAAACAACAAAAACACTTTAAAGAAAAAAATGTTTTTTTTCATTGTACTTTTTTTTATAAAAGAATATTTTTTAGAACTAAAATGTTTCAATAAAACATTAAATATCACTGTGAAAATAATTACTGATGCACACTGATAAATTGTTTATATATTCACATTTTGGAGCACGAAGTCATATTACAAGTTTCAAAAAAAATTATGATACTCTAATTCCTTTCGTTTCTGATGAAATCGAAAGCAATTTTATTTGAGAATGTTATCACACAAGCAATGAATAAAGAGATGTAAATCTGAGCTCAATTTTAATTCTATTTAAATTATACAAAAAAAATTAATAATCTTTCATATTTTTCTTCCAAAAGAACATATATTCATTCTCTCAAGGAAACAAACGAAACAACGTCATGAAGTTTTTAATTTTAGAAAACTATAAATAGTTATCTATTATTAGTGGAATAAAAACTATTTTTCGGTTATCTAGTTTCATTTTCTATAGTGTCTGGTTTAATAAGTCCCAGCATTTTCCCATTTTAAATTTTTCAGTATAAATTTATCCCTCTCAAAAAACTTTTTATTTAAAATTATTCTTCTAACAACAATAATTTTTATAGTTTTGTTCATTGTTATAAAATTTAGAAACAGTAGTGTGATAACATTTTTTTTCAAAAATTTAGCAACCAAAGAAATTGGAGTGTTTTTCAGAAAAAAAATGTTTTTTGATTTTATTCAATACAAAGACTGATTTCTTTATTTATGCTAAAATATTCGTATAAATAGAAAAATGCTATGTAAATTCAGCTTAAATTTTAAGTCATAAGGAGCAGTTTTAAATACATTCGTGAACAAATTAAACCAAAAAATTAATAATTCTAAATTTTGAATAATTCTTTAAAAAACAACGATTGTGTGTTGTGTAAATTCATACTAAAACTTACTCTTGAAGGAGATCTTAATAAATTAAAATAATTCAGTAATTTTAATCTATGTCCTCTTAATTTTTAAGAATATTAGTTTAGTTCAGTTAGAAAATTTCTCATTTCCCTTTTAAACATAAACTACACGAAAATTTTAGCCTGTAATACATTATTAGAATTAAGTAAAATTTTAAGACATTAAAATTTCTTTTATATAACAGTAAAATTACCTGTAATTTTGCCATAAAATATGAACTTTTATGTAAAAAATGCTACAATTTAGTACGTCTCAGGTATTCCCTATCTAAGACTATTTCTTCCCTCTTGTTAACAATTACTTACTTTTTTTCCCCTTTTATTTATCGTGCATTATCTGTTAACATGCATTTGTAAAAATTTTCTTGGTAAAATTGGTCACATGAAAATTAACGATTGGCACACGCCCAAGAAACAATCAACTCATTGAAACAAAGCGCCAAACAAGGCACGTTTTGAAAGCGTATTTAAAAATAATAACTGAAATTCAGTAACACATCTAGCATAAATCATTTTAACATCATGTTAAGAGGGCATATAAGTTGGTAACACTCATAAAATTATTAAATGTAGAACATATAAGTATTGATTGCGATTAAAACGGAAAGTGAAACGAAAAATGGCAACAGTATGCTTTTTTAGAACATCATTTTTACATTATTTTATTCATTTTAAAATTCACACCGGCAAATATTAAAATTTCTATGATAAAAAACTTGTTTCTTTTACAAGCTTTTCTTTAGTTTATTAAAAAAAAAAGAGGTATCAAAATTAGTATTAAGAAAACAATAAAAATGGGCGGATAAGTCAAAACACACTTACTAAAATTTGCTTCATCGTTTCGAAACGTTCAAGGACTGTACATGCAGGAAACGACTGTCTGATAAAACTTGGTAAACATTCACTTCACGCATGCGCAATTGTGTTCTGGAGAGAGCTCTAGCGAGGAAATGCCTAATGAAACATTCACAAGAATGTCTGAAAAGATACTTCCCAGTCTAATTTTTTTTTTTTTTTCTTTTGCTGTTTTGCTTTGGTTCACTTATCACAAGTTTGATTCCAACAATTTTAGATTTGCTTACCACCCTATGAAAATTAAAAAAAGAGTAAAATATGAATCTTCTTATTCAACGCGTTCTGAAAGATTTCAAGCGATTGAAACATAATAGTGAACTTTATAAAGACGAACATATCTAATCTTTCATGAGATATGAGTAATTGTGATAATAGCGGTTTTGACTAATAAAATCGTAATAACGCGGGAGGTGACGAACGCTTTTTCAAATCAGCTTCATCATGTGCCAAAGAGAAACTTCGAGAGATAATTGGAATTTGTCGACAAATCACGTAATTTTTAATCGGAATTTTGTCGAGAGAGGACGTGTTCTACCACAGCCTAACTATCTTATAGTTTGAAATCCCGTAGTGTGCGTGTCAAGAGTTTGAGCCTAGTACCGTTGAAGACCCGCCATGTCCTCCCGCTCAAATGTCCTCCATTGGTGTGGTGTGGAAGTTAGGAGAGAGGGTGCCACCTCAGGTGTCGTCCTCATCATTTGACCATTGTTCAAAATTGGAAGGTACGTCGTCAATAGCCCTCGTGCAGCTTTATATAGAGCGATGTTTATATAACTCTCACTTCCACAACACATTTTTTTGGATTTAAAGATTTAATTCCATTTCATGTTCCATGGTACGACTTATACAAAAATCGTTGATTTAAGAGGGCACAGTACGATTCAATTGACCAAAATCGGTCAAAAAATCAAATTTAATTTCTTTAGCCTAAATTTTTCTTTATATACTTTTCTATAACTTCACAAAATTTGAAAGCTCTAAACTTAAAAAACGCAGAATTATGATAGCTTTCAAGTACGTTTTTATTCACATTCCTGTGGCAAATCAAAACTTTAAACTGACTTATCTCAGAAAGATAAAATAATTAGTTTGTCTTCATTTAAAATGCTAAGGCTTTTTCTGTTGCGCCTAATGCTTTGAAATTTTTTTTTACCGAATGCTAATAGTACATGTAACAAAAGTTGGTATGCATTTTTGAATCAAAGCAATATTTATTTTTAAAAAAATAATTGAACTCAGAATTTATACATTTTTTTTAAAGGGAAATTTTTAATAAAATTTATAAAAAAAATATTGTTGAATACAATCACGTTAACGCAAAACCCATAACAACTTTTATTATACATAGTTCCACGTCCTTGTAAATCAGATTTCATGCATGTACGTCAATTTTTGTAGGAGGAGTAGCATTTTAAAATCACTTCAAAAATTTTTTTTCCTTAAAATTACATTTTAGCTTTTTTTGAAATTTTGAGGGACAAAATCTGTTTTACATAGTATACATACATGGGGGCAACCAAAAATTTTAAAATCCTTTAAAATTAAAAATTTTGCGGGAAAACGTACCATGTCCTAATGGTTTTAAATTTTTTGCTTTAAAGATATAATTTGATTACAAAAAACAGATTTTGTTCTTAAAATACTAACTATTCCATTTTTTAAAGAAAAGTTTTAAAATTTAGTAAGGGATTTTAAAATGCTACTCCTCCTACAATAATGGACGTAAACACATGAAGTTTGATTTACAAATAAGTCAAGTTATGCTTTACAAAAATTTGTATGGGCTTAATTGGTATACGTAAAATACTTTTCTTCTGAATTTTTTTAAAAAAATTAGTTTTGAACATTTCTTAAATAATGCGTAGATTCTAAATTCAATTATTTTTTTAAAAAATAAGTATTGTTTTGATTTGAAAATGCATACCAATTTCTATTAGATGTACTATTTACAATAAGTAAAAAGAAAAATTCCAAAGCATTAGGCCCAATAGAAAAAAGTCCTTTCATTTTGGT